>CP092087.1:52272786-52277786 GCA_029203775.1 Neoneuromus ignobilis | reverse complement strand
ATTCAGGTGTATGTCCGAAAATATTTATCGGATTTACTTCAAATTTTCAGAGAATATACTCAAATATATTTGCATTCCGAAAATGCAAAAACAAAAAAATCGATTTTTTGAAATTTCTAACTGCGTATAACCCCTTAAGCAAGTAAATTTCATAGAAGTTTCATGCGATATTCATCTAGTTTTATTACGAACTTTTCCGCAAATAAACAATGGTCATGCGCTCTGCTACGAGGCGTATTTACATTTTTCATGATGTTTCTTCATTTTAAATTCCCAATAAATCAACTTTATTGAATATTAGAATCCTTAGCATACTTATTGCATCTACTTTTCACTTTACCAACGATTTTATCATACCTAGAATCACATGAAGAAGGAACTCGCAACATAGTATTTTCTTTTTTTTATCATGTTATCTGTATAACACGTTTAAGGAACTTGTATACATTATGTCAAAAAACTGCCAATGGTCAACATTATGAGTTTCTTTCAACACAATACATAAAATAGATCTTATCTCCTAAATTTACTCAATTCTTTATCCTATTATAATATTTTATACTTTCTGAGTTTTGTTTGCTATTAGTACTTTTATTTATAATTGACATACGCTGTACGACTTTACTCTTTTTAGAGATATGTAACCAAAATTAGACATTTGTGGTATCCAAATTCAGCCTTTTCTTTACTTATTGAGAATTTCTTCGACATCTCTCTTTTAATTTTCTTTCTGTCCCTACCAAAACAGTTTTAAGTTTGGATTCAGTCATTCTCACAACTACGATATATTAATCGTAATTAACTCGGTAAGAGCCAAAGTTATTTTTTGTATATATATTGTTAAGTTGTAGGTGTGTGGAAAATAACAATCAACCAGGGCGTATATCGATCCCATATTTCGTTTGCTTATTAGAAATGTATTGACGAAAATCACGCTTTTCTCTAAAAACTACCATTTGTTCATTCTGTTTTAGTTCAGAATTTTTGAAAATTTGTTACCTACAACTTCTTATATAGATACCAATATTTCTTCTTTCTGATTATGTCCTAAAACCAACACAACGTAGATTTATCATTATTTAGAACTTAAACGTCAAAATAATTTTGTCTATATTTATAAAATAAATATAGATAAAATTATTTTCGCGAGAGGTTACTCGAAGGATATATATCATCCACAAATTTTGGCGGGATTCTCACGACACAATCAAATGAAGACGAACGCTCATCGCGATTAATGATGACAGAGAACACTTCCACAATGATAAACATGAAATTTGTTATCGTAGAAAAAATAAAAACTTGTGGACATGGATAACTAATATCAATGACCAATGACGGATATCGAATTATTCCTTACTAGATGAAATCATTTAAACTAATCATTTTTATTAACAAAATTAAAATGTAGTCTTTAATACACACAAATTAAAAATCCATATGGATAAAACATTCGATATTTGTTTCATTTAAGAATAATTTTTTTACAAATATCTCAACATCACAATTTTTTGTATTTAATAGGAATTTTATATATATACGAAGAAAATAATGTTTTTATATATATATATATATATATATATATATATATATATATATATATAAACATTATTTTCTTTGTCAACCCGCTTAGTCAGCGTATAATTATAACCAATCACTAACGAATAATAGTGTTTAATAATGAGATTTGCTTGTAATAAGGCTAATATAATATGCAATGATATATATATATATATATATATATATATATATATATATATATATATATATATATATATATATATATATATATATATATATATATATATATATATATATATATATATATATATATATATATATATATATATATATATATATATATATATATATATATATATATATATATATATATATATATATATATATATATATATATATATATATATATTGAGAATCTTAATCTATTCATAATTTTTTCAGTTCTTTTGTATTGTTCTATTTTTTATATTTAAATTAAATATAAAATTTCAAAATTAATTAATTTAAATTAAATATAAAGATAAACGTAGAACACTAATTTTGTTTAATGTTACTAAAATATTGACTATGTATATATATATATATATATATATATATATATATATATATATATATATATATATATATAATCATCATCGACATTGTCAACTTTTCTATCCACTGCTAGATGAAGACCATTCACAAATATAGGTGACTCAAAAGAGTCATTTAAGCCATCGTATATAAACAATATATATATATATATATATATATATATATATATATATATATATATATATATATATATATATATGTATATTTATGAACTTAAAAAATATTAAATATGTTCATTAATTAATGTCTTCTCATAATTTTTATAGTTAGATACCTTATCTACTGAAAACCGCCGGTATAAATGGTATGTAAACTTTGTCCGTCTAGACTGTAGACGTTTATAAATTAGGTAATTGAACGTTTTTTTCTTCTGCTATTTGAATATCATGTCTATGCATCTTTTTATCTTAAAAATACATTATTTTTCTTTTATTTATACACTATTCATATCTTAATACACTGTAAGAATATTATGAATTGAATTTCAAATTAAGTTTAATATAGATTTAAAAGATCAATTATGAAAATGTTCACTAATTGTGAACTGGGTTGTTCTGTAACCACTTACAGGTTTTCTTATGTTTGTGCCAGGGAATAATATAACATTTTAATTACACAGCGTATTTAATTTAAATACAATTTGTGAAATGAAATACATATGTATTAAGAATATTTTATTAATAAAACTTATAATAATTTTAATATTGTAATGGAGCAATTAAAATATATGAAAAACAAGTTATTGTCATAATAGAAAGTTAATTTTAATATCAAAGAATTGCAGTGTTAGAGTTCTTAACAGTATTAGTTATATGAGTGAATTTCAAAAAAATATTATTTCAAATCAATTTTATTTAGAATGGGTACGGTAATTCAGTAGTTAAAATATTAACAGTTTGTAGTTGAATTTTCCAAGTGAAGGTTTTCCAGTACTTTTATAGATTAAATATATTTATGCATAAAAAAAGTTTTTCTCACTTTGTAAACCATTTTAAAAGATAAAAAAATTATACAAATATGTATATGAAATGTACTAATATAAAATATTTACTTTTATTGTAATGTCACAACACTAAAAACGTTATTATTATGCATCTGAACGGCACACTTCGAGTAAAATTTCTGGCTTAGTCTTTATCTGAATAATTTATTTCAAATTTAAACAGGGAAAAAACTGAAATCAATAAGTTTAGAAAAAATAAAAAAGATAAATGTATCTATGTGCAGTCTAATTGCTTAGCACAGTAATGTACATATATATATATATATATATATATATATATATATATATATATATATATATATATACATATACATATATTTATATAAATAATACATAGTAATACAGTGATTAATTTGAATATTATAACTTATAAACAGATTTAATATCTCATTTTTCTTATAAAAAATGATTCAAACATAATAATTAATCAGTGTTGATTCATTATTAAAAATTTGTTATTCTCTATAGTTCAACTCTAGATTTTTTTATCACATACACACACACACACACTATATATATATATATATATATATATATATATATATGTGTGTGTGTGTGTGTGTGTGTGTGTGTGTGTGTAAACACAAATGTATGTATATATTTATATAGAACAGTTCCGGAATTCTGCACATGACGACCTTCCTTAGTAACATGCAAATCTTATCATAGATCAAATGATTCAACCATGTCCTCGACTCGTTTGTAAAGCATCATAGTAAAACCGTACCTAATTGAAATATGCTCATTAATGTTCCGGAATTGTTTCACTGCCGAATAACTGAAATGTTTCTTAATTCGATTCAGGAACTATGCATTTTTATAAAAAAAATACAAATTTTAAAAAAAATACTCATTTATATATATAATACATATGTTTATATATATATATATATATATATATATATATATATATATATATATATATATATATTTGTGTGTGTATGTATGTATATATAATTAAAAACAACACTCATATTATGATTCACAGGAATATACTGTAACGATGTGTAAGAAGTTAAATATATAAAATTATCATCAGAAATCTTATACATACATCAAAAATTAAAAAAAAATTGATCTGATGCTTATTTAGTTTTTTAATTTATATCTGCTCCGAAAAATAAAACCTAAATTGAATAGTAAATTTAACGCAACATTGATTTTGTTGGTTAAAAAAATCAAAATTACAAATGTGTCTGTGTATATATATATATATATATATATATCTGTGTGTGTGTGTGTATACATATATATATAATATAATCGAAAGAAAGAAATTTTAGAAAAATTATACGGGAAATATTTTTTTTTAATGAAAATGATTGCATTATATAGCAAAAAAATGTAATCACTGGATGAACAATAGTAATTGTAACTGAAACTCTAGAAATATATGGTAAAATGTTCTAGGAAAAAATGAATATAAAAATAGTATAGAGATCAGAGAACATTTTGTCGTATGATATGAAAGGAAACACTTTTAAATCAATGAAATTGTAATGTTTCGAGAGAAATATTCATTCAGTAATCATAAAAAAGACTATTGATAACTTCTAGATGTAGGCTTCTCTTAAAACTTTCCACTTCGACCGATTCAATGCCTTTCTTTTCCAGTCTATTCCAACTAATTTTCTTAAATCTCTGCTCCAACTATCCACAGGTCTCTTTCTGACTCCTTTTATATATCTAGGTTCTCAATCAATAATTTTTCTTTTCCAGTGGCGATCTTCTCTTCTTTCTATATGAACGGTCCATTTCCATTTCAAATTTCTAACTTTTGCTACAATGCCTATAACTTTTGTTTTCTTTTTGATTCACTCGATTCTCTTTCTATCTTACGTGTTATTCCTTATGTTGTATGGAGCCACTGAATTATTCAGGC
>CP092087.1:52232786-52267786 GCA_029203775.1 Neoneuromus ignobilis | reverse complement strand
TTTCTTTTTTTTTAAAAAAAAACATATATTTAATGTGTTGTTAATAATTTCTTACATTCATCATTTTTATATTTTATTTTTTACTTTCAATACTTTTTTATTCGTTGTCTGTACTTTACATTTTATTAATTTAGGAAATGTACATAATTATCTATTATACATTTTTTAAAATTATTATACAAAAAACTCTCTTATATAGAAAAAGGAACATAATTTCATTAAATAAATTTCAGATAAGTTCATTCAAATAATTTAATTAAAGAAAACGCAATTTTATCTTTTAAATAAATGTACAATTAATTACATGTTGTGTAACTAATCTATTTCGAAATTATAATGTTCAAAAAAAACTAATTAGATATAACGGCGTGTGAAACAATTAAATTTGACCCTTAATTATATTCAAGCATTAACAGTTCGATTTAAACAGATTTAGTACACCTAACTAAAGATGAACTTACAGCAACTAGACCGAAATGAGATCAGTATATCACAAGATAATTCATTAATGGCGTCTTAAATTTATAAGCTCAATTTTCTGTGCAACGGCTTCGTCCATTTAACGTAATTTACTTTAATGTTAACTTACTGTATTTTGTTAAACTATATTACAGAATGTGTGTTTTGAGTTTCTGTTTAAATTACATATGTGTACAGGTCTTGTAAAAATATACTAGATGTGTATTATATTTTTATTTTTTTTTTCAGACTAGTTTATTGATTTTTAATAACTTATTAAAATGGTAGTGTCAATTTTTCTATTAAAATAAATTTTCATTTTAATTTGTCTATTTATACCTGTGTTTATAATCAAGATGTTTGTAAATTTTTTTGAAAGGAAATGTGAAATAAATAAGTGAAAAATTGATATAAATGAAAATTAATTATATATAATTGCAAAAAACTGAACCTAAGAATAATTTATATAAAGAATTATCATACAGTGAATTTTTTTTTAAAAAAAGGTATAAAAACAGATTTGTGAATATTCAATCTTTCTTCGTTCTTAGAATATTCTTTATTCAATTATATTGAAATTACATTCTGTTTTAATGAAGATCTTCAATATTAAATTGAGAAAAAGTAATGATATAAAATAAATAATCAATTGAATTTGATTTACTGTATATTACGATTAATATACGATCTGTCCGAAAAATGTTTAAACTTTAATTTAGGAAAAACATTTTTCATTCGATATTTGTGATTTTTATTATTGATTATTCAAAATACATTCTTTCTAAAGAAATGAAAGTTTTGCAATGACTATACAACTTTTTAAAACATGTCTGGTACTGTTCTTTCGAAATGATTACAATGGCATCAGTAGAAGTCCTTTAAATTTCTAAAATACTATTAAATTGTTTTCATTTTAACTTAATAATAAGGATTTAAAAACAGGAAATAGTGGTAGGATGCAGAATCAAATGAATGGGAGAGATAATAATTAAGCACTACGACATCTTTTAACGCTAAAATGTTACTTGTAATAATAGATATATGCAGTACAAATCACCTACAGATTTTCTTTTGTTGCAAATCTTTGGTCAAATATAATTTACAAATACCAATATCCTCAATTAATCTTACAAACAGGCAACGATCATTTTTAATTTATTTAAATTAATTTTCCACATTTTTTCCTTTTAACTGGCTAAAGGACTTCCTACCTTTTCTTAACTTTGTGTACCACTCGTAAATTATTGTATGTGATAAAACTTCTTCTCTATAAGTTTCATCAACTTGAAGCGTTTTCGCAAATATTTTTTTAATGTTTGCTCTTTATTCTATACGAATTTTTTGTTGAGTGCTAAAAAGGCATTATCATATTTACCATCATAACTAATGACACATAAATCAAAATTCAATTAAACTAACATAGTTATAAATAAAAAATGTAAAAGAAAAACACACCATATTTTTTGAAAGACATCGTTATTAATACCGCCTGTATAATCAAAATTCGGATACTTTTGTACCATACCATGTATAATCTTGAACTAACATCTTCTGTTATGCCTCAGTTGATTTTGGTATATCTTTATATGTTTATTTAACAAATTCCATAGATTATCAGAGAAATTTAAATTTGATAACTACAATGACATTTGTAACATATAAGGATATTATGAAAAATTAAAATCTTTTATAATGATAAGCAGGCGATAAACGACTGAAGAAAGTAGTACACATTTTGAATCATAGATAAACTAATAAATAACATTGGTAATAATGATGAAATATCGCCTATGTTTAGAGCAAATCTTTTTTATTGATACGTATTATTTTCAGTACAAAACTATCTTTTAGTTTTGTACTTAAGAAAATAATTTTTGAGAACACTCTTTTCTTCGAGGAGACTTCAATTTCAGAAATATCCTTTTTTAACGGTTGAAAAACGATTTTTTTACAAAAAACGATAAACGCGTTTCAAATTTTTAATTTTGATGTTTATTATGTATTATCTTTTATCTTTATTATTTTTGAAATTGAAAATCTTATATTTTATTGTAGACTCTGTAAAACGTATCTTCGATTTTCTCATTTTTTTTGTGAACAAGATAATTTTTCTACATTAATTTAAATCAAAAAATTAAGAAGATTTGTGAACCGTATAAATGTAGTTTCAATTAAGCGTAGCGGTTTTTTTTTAATTATAATTTTTTGAAGAAATGGAGGAATCAAATTAAAAAATTAAATTTTATATTATAAAAAGTCCAAATATGTCTTTTTCTCAAAATTATTAAAAAATAACCATACAGCTGAAGAAAAATATATGTTATTAATATTTTTTAAATATTTAAAATCAATCGGATAATTAATTTCTGAAAAATAAAGTTTGCCGACTCGTAAAATGTCTTTTGAGTAAAATGCATATAAAGTTCGTAGTTAATTTTCATTTGTATAAATGTTCACTTTTTAAACATCAAATTTCATTAATTACATAATCATAATCTCCATCCCTTAAAACATTGCAGTTCACAGTCCATGCTCGTTTTAGTTCTTTTTTGGTGAATTTTTCTTCGTATATCCGCTTCTTGTTATCCGTATCACAATATAAAAACAACATAGATCCAATTTTTATTTCCAATATTTCACATATTTTCATAACACCTTTAAAACTATTATTAAAGATAACTATAACCGAGTAAGTAGTAATTTCTATATAGTCGATCCAGTCGTATTTATCATCGAAACTATTTGCCATAGTAAATAAATGAATCTTTCATTAGTATTTTCTTTAAAATCATCAACACATAAGACAAGTAATTTATCTTTTATCTGATCTTCAAATATCGTAGATATTACTTCGTGAACCTCACCAACAAAATGACTCATGGACCTAATCATTGAGATTACGTATGAGAGACGTATATTTGAGACAAAAAGTGGGTTGATTGTTCGTTATAAAATGTTACGGACGCATTTTCCATAATACACACATTAAAAAAAATACAAAAAAAATTTTTTTTGAACGATCATCGTGATATCTTAATCTTAATAAAATCTATCCTTCTTAATCTTAATGAAACCAGGCATAGAAAATATTATATTTCTAATAATAGAAAATATCAGAAAAAATAATACAGAAAATTATAATTGAATTTAATGTCAGATAATATTTTCTTTTTAAAATAATTAATAACTTAAATTTTTTTTCCTGTCAATTTTTGTATTACTAACACTTTATAGGGTCATCGAAATGCGATGCCTAGATTTGTGTTTTATTCAAAAGAAACATGTGAATGGGGTGGTGTATAGTAAAACATGTGTATATTTTTTTTAATAAATCACAAATGTATGCGTTGCATTTAGATGACTCTATATTTTCCTACAATCAATTTCAGTCATTTTTCCATTTTAACTATCATCATTTATAGCATATTTACTATTTTATTAATGTATCTGAATATTATACAAATACCAAAACCCTGTAAAAGAATTTTATTCATACATCAGTATGAATACCGAAAAAAGATGATATAATAATTACATGTATATGAAAACAAACAATTTTATCTTTAAATTTTATACTTTAATTTTAAAAAATAATTATACCTTCAGTGCAATAATATTTAATAAAATAGTTAGAAATTAATTGTAAAACTTTATTCAATAAAAAAATAAAAATAAAAAAGAATCCCACAACGAGAAGTTCTTGTAGTTAAGTAATTAACGCGTCGGTCTAGTGAACAATGAATCATAAGTTCACATTTAAAATTACGAGCGACGTAATCTTTTGCAAAGAACCTGAAAGATTTGAACTATGTTAAAACATGTGATGTGTACAACACGTTAAAACAATCAAAAAATAGTCATGTTTTAATATGCACGTTTAGAATCGTCAGACTGTTAAATTGTGTTCACTTCATGCATATATTTTATTAAAATGGCGAATGTTTATTCCACTGATTAATTAAAAAAATATTTTTTTATAACTTTTTCAGAAATTTTTTATTTAAAAGACTGAATTAATCCAGAGTTTATTTAATATGGATTTATAAAAATGTTCAATATTTATCTGTTTACTTTTGTCATTACACGCATTTTGTTAAAAAAATATAGGGTCATCCAAATGTGACGCCTAGATTTGTGTTTTATTAAAAAGAAATAAAAGAAACTATACAAATGTTTCCCTATACACCATCATATATACATGCTTCTTTTGAATAAAACACAAATCTAGGCATCAAATTAGGATGAATATATATAATGCAACATTATGATGGTAATGGACCCTTGAAATAAAAATATTTTTAAACGTGATAGAACTTTAAATTGAAATAAAACACATACTAATTAACCGGATGACCATTTCTTTGGAATTATTCGAAAGATAATTTTATGGAATTAATATTTAAAAATGATTTCGGAACATGTGCACCATGATTACCTCTAACATACCGTATTCTGTCAGTCTAATTTCGGGTCACTTTTTCAAGCAATTGGGGCCTTATATCTGCAGTAACACGAGTTATGTTGGCGTCTAATGCCTCAATCGTTGCTAGTTTATCAGCATATATCAGAAACTTCATATATCCCCAAAGGAAATAATTCAGAGGCGTCAAATCACATGATCGCGGAGGCCAATTTACAGGTCCATTTCTGGAAATAACATTATCGCCGAATTTTTGTTTGTTTCGGCCGAAGTATGGCACTTGGCACCATCCTGCTGACATCATATCTCTTCCAGATCAATTTTATTCAAATTTAAACATTGATCATTGTTCTGTAACGTACACCATTGACAATAACCCGCTCTCTGGCTTCATTTCGAACGAAATAAAATGTTACTGAATCCAAATGTTACTTACAGCGCACAAACTGATAACTGACTTGATAGCTATCCGAATCGAAAGTTCTATCTAACCTAAAAAAACATTCTTTACAAATATTCGAATAAAATTAACATAAGTTAATTTTTAATTTGTTATATAACTCATCGTCTTGTTTCTTCATATATGTAATTATTATGGTTATAGAATCACACACACATACATGCGTTGTATTCTTTTTCATCTTGATGTCCTTTTTTCTTTTCTTTCCTTCTTTCTATTTACGTTTTTATACACTGATGGAGTCCAATTTGCTCCAATTTGTTTCCCGTTTATTGCGAACAGAAGCGAGCTGTTTTTAAGCTGAGTAGTGACGTGTGAAAAATGAATTCTATATAACAATCGTCACCAATTTGTATAATTGTTTGATGTTGATAAAGTCCGAAATACATTCCTAAACCGAACTTCCATACGAGGAAGATAATGGTGTCTTTTTTGTCGATCTGGAATTGGTGTTATTCATTATGTGTTCTTAAAACCCAATGAAATTATTGTATGAAATGCATCGCCAATTCTGCGTTGATCAATCTGCATTGGTCAGCAGATATGACTTTATAGCAACGTTTGACCACATGTTTCAAGAGCAACAGTCTAAAAACTGCAAAAGTTTCATTATGAGACTTTCCTCATTTATCATATTTAATAGAACTTTCGTCATTGGATTACCACTTTTTTAAAACATTTTGATCATTTTTAACGGAGAAAAAGTCGACAATGAAGCAGCTGTATAAAAAGCCTTCGGGAACTTTTTAAATGTAAAAACTTTTATTTCTATATAAGTGGTGTAAATGCACTTGTATTACGTTGAGAGAGGTATACTAATTTCGTTACCCTCATCTTTCGACTATTTCGTTATCATAATTTTTTCTACGTAAAACCTGTTACGCAAATCCGTTACGTACTCCTTGATTGCCTCAATGCAGTTTCCTTCGTGCAACTTTTTCAACAAGTAGCTGTATTTCTTATTTATGACGAGTCACAGCATTTTGTTACCAGTTAAATGAACATTGATTATTGATTAGTTTTATAAAATCAAATGATATTGATGAGTGTTATTTTTTTGTGTAAAAGTAAATTAGTCGCAGAACTAAACGAACAGTAATGGAAATAACAACATATAGACATTTTTTTAAATTATAAATATAGTTTAATGATTTCAATGTAGTACATCATGATATTTACAAACGATTATAATTCTTGTTAATCTACAAATAATTTTTCATTTAAAAAATTATTATAAAAAATCAATTATAATCAGTTAATAGTTGATATTGTGAAATTAATGACCTAACTGGCTGATATATAAATAAAATATTGCGTATTTTACCGTGAGAAGTGCGAATTACTCGAATATAAAATATGATAACTTCCTTTGGAAGTAGTGAAAGTTGCCATAATGTACAAAGTATCAAATTATGATATAATTAAAAAATCGATCATAAATCATGGAGTTCCTGAAAAAAATTCATTGGAAACTCTATAAATTTTAATTAATACTAAGGAGAAATATTACAAGATGAACTAAAATAATAATATATACATATTTTCAGAAAATGTTTTATAATGTATTACTTTTTTCGAATAATACTTTTTGATATTGCTCAATGTAAATGTTAATGAATGTATTCCTGCTTATGTAGCAAATCTGATGATAGGACTTCCAGTAAAAAACAAAATTATAATTGAGATGTCCACATCCCTTAATTAATGTCTTTTAAAAAAACAATTGATTATTATAAACTTTTTTCAATTAGCAGTAGAAAAAATATACATTTTGTGATCGATATTTTGCTTTTTTTGTATTTTTCCGGATATACGAATACCATATTTTTTAATTTAATTTTAGTATTTTTTAATAAATAGTGAATTATAATGTTTTAGGTTTCAGATGTTTTTTCTGAAGTTGTGAAATTTTTTTACTTTAAAAGTAAATCTTTGTTTTAGTATTGTTTACGAACCTGGATTTTCTATGAGACTAAAAACGTGTATGTTTTTAATTGAGGTTTTTCTATGTTTTTTATGCTATACAATACTATATATACAAAAAAAATATTTTACATATATATATATATACATATATCTACAGAATTCATTGAGGCTTTCGTCCAGTAGTGGATTGATATGGGCTCTATTTTGTGATGTGTGATATATATATATATATATATATATATATATATATATATATATATATATAAATTCGTTTTTAATTTATTTTTATGCTTTATTTTAGTACTATTTTTAAATTAAGTTATGCCTTAATTTTTTAAAAAAACATTCATTTGGTGGTAAAAATAACATAACCTGACACCGAATTCTATAATTTTCTTATTTAGTTCAAAACACTTGTTCCATTAGCAGCCGTATGGATTACATCCACATTTAACCAACTCGTTCTGTCAAAACTCACAGTAGGTTGTCCAGAATGTTGTCAACTTTGGTGTTTTAAAATGTAATTTAAAACTATATTCATCGATAGTAGCTTCACTTTCTTCAGAACGAATAAAACATTAACACATGTCTAATGAAATAAATATATTCATATTCTATGGAGTAACGTAGATGACAGATAGGTTCCCAAGAATCAATTATGTTTTTTATATATCAAACATTCTATGTGGTCAGAGAGGAATTTCTGCGATTCAATATAGAGCAGACGAATGGCTTTAAGGCATTTACGCCTCTGCGGTTAGAAAATTATTATATATGGATACTAGCGCTTTTTTTAAAGTAAATATTTGATCATGTAATATGATCAGATACTAATTTTGTTTTCTTATTATGCATGAAAACATTTTAAATATTATTTTCTTTTTAATTTTTGTTAATGGTTTTCATTTTACACTAATTAATCTTTGATCTTTTTTCATATATATTATTGTATATATTAATTCTATTTGTTTTAATTTCATTGTAACTCTTTATTTTTTGTATAATTTTTATTTATTTATTTATTTACATATACATACATATATATATATATATATATATATATAAATATATATATGTGCATGTTTTTATTATTATATAAATTGCAAACAACAAGATAACACTTTAACTGTTTTACACACATTCTACAATACATTTTAAAATTAATGAATAATATTTCTGCAATTATGGTGTCAATTTTCTGAAATTACTTTATTATTGATTTTTTATTAAAAAATAGTATCATTTTGCAAAGATATTTTTAATTGTATTTTTATTGAAAAAATATAGTATATTATTTGGACAAATAGATAAAGCTAATGTGAACATTTTTATAGCTTTCAATTAATTATCAGTTATGTTGTAACAAATATATAAAAATGTAATTTTTTATTGGAATGAAATAAAATGTGTATTACATTTCAACTATTAATTTAAATCTACATATGTATTTATCTAAAAATATTAATTGAGTTATTATTTTATATAACTCAAAGAAAATTTTACTACTCAAATTAAAAACCATTCACATTAATACAATTATTACATGGATGGATATGTAATAATTGTATTAATGTGAATGGTAAATATTATGAACTTAAATATTCCTCTTTGTTTGAAGAGGATTTTTTTTATTAATACATATTATGTATTTTCACTCATTGCAACGAAACATAGATTTTAAATTTCAGAATAATTCAGTGACTCCAAACAGCACAAAGGGATACGGAAAGATGAATGATATATACAATAGATAGAGAGAAAAGTAAAATTATGCATGTTATAGCAAAAGTGAGAAACTTAAAATGAAATTGTGCTTGTCATACAGTAATATAAGAAAATACCATCAATAAACCAAAGACTTTATTAATAGAAACCCAGAAATATATATATATATATATATATATATATATATATATATATATATATATATATATATATACCGACTGGGTAGCACAGTGGTTTACATCACCGCGTGTCATGCGGAAGATTGCGTTCGAGTCCCAGTCGGAGAGTCCCTCGTTTTCGAGGGTTGAGCATGAAGGCCGACAACCTCATCTTGTAAAAAATAACTGTCGAGAAGGGAGTAAACCCCGAATAAAAAAATCTTCACCAATCCGCCTGGTCAGCGTGGTGAATATGACCAAAATACCAATAAATGGTAGCATTCATTGAGGCTTTCGTCCAGTAGTGGATTGATATGGGCTTTATGATGTGATTATATATATATAGGAAGAAACATATATTTAGATAGAACAAAAATATAATAAAAATAATAAAGTATAACAAAAAAGAAAAACATTGAATTGCTCGAATTGGAAAGGTTTGGAATGGGCGTTTATCTAGTAATGGATATAAATATTATATATATATATATTATATATACAACGGAAGACAAAATTAAATGTACCCTTTTCAATATATGAATTAAAGATAATTTTCAAAACCTTGTATACAATAATGAGTTAGATTCGTGCAGACAATATTTGTTAAATATATTGTTTTTTAAGCTAACAACAAGAAAAATTATCTCTTTTTTTGAAATAATAATTAAAATTTTAAAAAATAAGCAAAATTTAATTACACAAATGATTATATAGCGTCTCTTAAAAATTTCATTTGGCATTTAACGTTTTTGCAGATATCTTCCATTTCTAAGTAATACATTTGATAATAATGTTCACACTTGTTTTTAATTAGTTTGTCGAAGTTTCATATTTGAAGATACTCGTACAATATAGAAAAACCTTAAAAAATTTCAAAATAAGTACATAAATTTGGAGTTGATTTTCTTGGTAAGGTGTTAAAAACTTGGTGTTAATTGACATAAACATGAATATAGATTATTACATTAAAATTATAAACAACTACTTGAAGGGGTCAATTGAGAAAATGCGTTTACAATGATATTATATTTTCCAATAGGACAACAACCCCAAATAAAAGGCAAAAAAACTTATTTTTCACGATAGTAGTATTAATTTATTAAAAAGGTCTCCACAGTGTCTGTAACTTTACCCAAAGTAAATTGTTATAACAATTATTTTTTTAAAAAAAATAGTATTAATCTATAAACAAAAAAAATGTGTATTATGTTCCAGACAATATAAAAATATTTTTTTCATATTAATGAGTCTGTATTATCTTTACTACCAAAACAAACGATGTTTATGAACAACAATGTTTATTTATTTATTTCATCACAAAAATATCTCAGTTTTTAGCCCAGTTATCAATATTTAAATAATTGATTAGACATCAAACGTAAATATTGATGACATACATAGTTGCGAAGCCGTGAATCTTTCAACAATATCCAAGTCGCGCTCCGGTAAACATCATGTCTGGTAACTAAATATTCTTGGCGCTTATACAACCTCGAGGTTACTATAGGCCAGTGCAGCTGCGGCTACCCGCAAACCTCTTGATTGTATCCACCACACATCGTCGTACAGTGCACGTACAGAGAGAATCATAGTCACTAGTAACGCCCAATATAATTTAATCGACAATCGGTAATCCCTCTTCGTAGCACGACCACTCAGCACAATGTGTCTCTGTTCATATCTAGGCACAAAGATGAAATCATATTATGTTTTTTATGTCTGTCTCGAAGAGACACTCGTCTGTCCGGAGTACACCGTTCTGAAATGTCACTGTATTGTTTTGGTCTAGGTCGTCGGGCAAGTTCTGTTGGTTAGCAAATTCGATACACTTTCATCTCTTTGAAATTCTTCACTGCCAGGATGTGTCCTATGTTACGTGGTTTTCTTCAATACGACGCGAGAATATTCGATGTGAATGTGGTTTACATATATTTCTCACTAAAAATGGTGCAATATTAAATATTGTGCAATGAAACTATTTCTATACAATAACTAAGGTTTAAAATAAACTTTTGCTACATATTAAATAAAATATTAATAGATTATTATACATTAAATTTTTATTTTTTTTTTATATTTGAGTATAATTATTCGTAACATTTTTTACAAAAAATAATCTTAAATATACACTATATTAAATTTCACAGAATTTAATTACTACCTCAGCACCATAAGTGATAGAAAATCATGATGAATTATCACCACAATACTACATTTTTTCTGATGTTAGAATGATAACTCATTTGTATGAAAATAAATTTGCCTCTATTCATATTTCTACTGATTTAACTGTATTTTTTTCGTTTAATTTATTATTCAAAAACTAGTATTTTTAATTTTAAAAAATTAAACTAAATTATTGATAATAAAGAATTAAGAATATTAGAGGAAATACTTGTTTCATTAATTTTAGCTATTATAGGAGAAGTATATTAAATTTATTTAACAAATTGCAACATATTAGATTGTTCATATGAAATGTCGTTTTTGTTCTCAGTCGAAAATGATTTTCATGAAGATTATTTGATCTTATTCGTCGATTTGTAACCACTGATGTAATTTGGATCAATCACTACACTTGATACAAAACAACAGTCAAAACATGCAGGCATAATTATTTTCCTTCGCTAAAAAAAGACAAAAGATTACGGCTCCCATGTTTCGGAATGATAAGTTGATATTACTAATTGATTATCTTCTAAAGGGTCAAACGATAAAGAGAGATTACTATAATAACCTTTTGAACAAATTAAATTCAAAAAAATTTTAAAAAATATATTATCAAAAAATATCTTTATCAAGGCACGTCTCCATACAAATGTCGTTTTAATTACAAAAACCGGAAATACGATTTGTTGTCCTATTCGCTTTATTTACTTAATTTAGCTTTGTCTGACTTCCAACGATTCCCAAATTTTCAATTCTTGATGGTTTTCTTCAAATGGTAAACTAGAATCAGCAATAAATAACTATTTTGAAAGCCTTAAATATCAGAATTTTTGGGATGGGATAAAATCACTGAATCATAATGGGACAAAGTAATAAATAAAATAATTTCTGGACGAAAAATACAGTCTTTCATTATCAAATCGCAAAATTTTCAAATTACTATCATAGCACGATATCGATTATTTACTACCTTTATAAAATCTTGTGGTGTTGGAATGATTAATTTTTTTAAAAAATTAGGCTTAGTATTAAACATACAGTTTATTCTTTAAATTTACTTTTTATTTCAAAGAAAAAATAAGCGTCGCGTAGAATTAAGTTAAACGAATAAAATTACCTAATTATCGGTTTTCTGGTCAAATACTTTGTTTATGAATTTCTGTATTATTTGATACAAATTCTAACTATTTAACTACTATCTTATTTCTCTTTTTATTACACTCTTTCTCAGTCTTTTCGTTTTTGAATAATTTAATTATCCGTTTGAATGTAAATCTTTACAATACATTTTTCCTGTGTTACACTGTCATTGAATAATAAATAATTATGGGCAATTTAATTAAATGATATGGTTTTAGAATAGTAATTTATTTGTTAAGAGAAATGAACTAACTACAATGATGAATTTTAATTTAGTAAATTTCAATTAATATATTTATCATAAAAAACTATCATTATTCGTTATATTAATGTTGCAAGTTTACTTCAACACAAATTGGTTATTCAATCCAACATCACAAAAATTAATAAAAATGTTCAATAATCATTTATTACTTACTTTATTCACAGATATGCATATCGATGGCCATAGCATCATCATCAGAATTGGCATGACTATAGACATTTTAATGATAACAAAACTACGAAATTATCCATCGTCGAATTAAACGAACAATAAACAATTATTGGATATTTTTTATAAAATATTATAATGTTAGTGCTAGTATGTTATCTTTAACACTAGAACTACCGATGTTACATATATACCTAGTTCTACCGCACGCGTCAAATTGACGTATTTTTGATCATGGCTTTCATTTTAAATTTTCACTTAGTTTATGTAAATAAAAGAATATAATTTAACAAAAACAACACTTAATATAATAATTCATTAATTATTAATACAAAAAAAACAAACAAAAACACTTTCTATTTGCATTTATATTATAGCACATTTGATATGTATGGCATAACTATGAATCACATATTTTACAAATACATATTATCTGTGATGAACACTTGCCACAAACATATTTATCAGTTCGTAAGCGAACACTCCTCTCGCTTTTTTTGTCGAAACGAATGAATCTCATAATTTCCGAAAATCTGTTTCTACTCATAGTTTCGGCAAAGAAAGAAGATCCCCATTTTTTGGACCACAAATACGATAACTTCATGTTTCTTGCTTCGTAGGCTCCTCGAGCATACAAAATGGCTATAAAAGCATATAATTCGTCCATAGTAATTTTCCAGTCGTTCTGTAAAATGTTTCTGGCCTGTAGCTCCGTGCAAGCTTTTATGTGGCTCATAATTCTATTATCAATTATAAGCCGAAATACACTACTAACATTACCAAGCATAATGTTTCGCTTCGCATAACCAGTTGGGCCCGAAGTATCCTTGAATATAGTATGTAATGGCAATCTACCAACACAGCCATTCCCTAATTCTTCCCATTCAGTACCGTCGACAGCAATGTCTTTTTGCTGTTTTGGTTCGGTTTCTGTTCGGCTATCCGATTCAGTATCTGAACATATTCGCAATCGCTTACTGCGTTTGTGGCTATTTTGGGGAAATTCAACCAAGAAGTTTATCACATTAGAAGTACAGCTGATAATGATTGCAACCTGATTACATTCACCAGTTAGAGCGTTTAGTACTAAACCGAATCATAATCCGAACAAAATAGATCCCGTTATAACGGCTGCCGAACACTTTGGATCATTCAATAATACATTTTTCATAGGAAAAATGTACCTAAAATTTTTCCAGGAAATGTCTGAAAGCGATATATGTGTATGCAAGGATGGACATCAATACGTATTTACATTCACTTGAATATAAATTTTGAGATTGCTAATTTCGTCAATTTGACGTGTCTTGGTAGAAATAGGTATAGGTCATACTAATTATGGAAGTTAAAGTAGCTAAGTGGAAATTGAATAGGAATATTTAACTGTTCTTATATTTCATTAAAAGTCGTCATAAAATTCTAGAACAATACATAAACCATATCGAAATTTTTAAGCACGAAATTTGAAAATCGTCAAAATGACGCTCTTGGTAGTTCTAGTGTTAATAAAACTATCTTTGGTATTTTAAATTAATCTTCTATAAAATTTGTACAAAGTGTTATTATTTGTTTTGTTATAAAGTGAACTCATTACACTTTGCATTTTTTATATAATTATCTACATCCTACATCGAATATATGTTCAAACTAAAAAAGGTAATTAAGAAAATGTATAAAAGAAATTCGACGGATCTTTATCAGTTATATTTACCAAAAAAAAGTTGTACTCAACAACGCATAAAGTAGTAGATAAATGAAAGATATAAGCCTCGATTGTCTTATCTCCATCAAACAGTACCTAAATCAATTAGTTTAATGTAATATCTCAGACGAAAAACAAACCAACTACTGTATTTTATTGACTTACGTACGTAAAATAGAGAAATATATATATATATATATATATATATATATATATATATATATATATATATATATATATAAGTAGTGTTATTTGCAAAGATAACGTTCAGAGAGAGAAAATATCGAGAATATTAAATTAATAAGTACTTTATTTAATCCTACATGAAAAATAAATAAGTTAATAAAAGCTCATTTTTAGAAGATGAATTTATAAGATAATACTATTTTACATAAACAAAATTTAAAAGTGGTACAATAAGTACTACAAAGTGACGTACATACAAGAAATTCTAAAAATTTTGATTTTAGTAAATATATAGTATATTAGGTCATTTTTTAAGTAAAATAATATTTTTTTATACTGTTTATTAATATTTAATTAATAATGTAATTTCCATTAATATTAACAACTTTTTCCTATCTTGAAACATTTTGAATTTCTCTCTGATACAATGATTCGTTTTTGGAAGCTAAAAACTCATCCAGTCGCTTTTTCACATTTCCGTCTTCATTCACTTTTTTCTATCTAAAAAAATTTGTAAAACCAAAAATAAATGGTAATCGGAAGGTATTATATCTCAAATGAATATTTTTGTAAATATTTTCCCAACATTTACTTTTTTTAAAAAAATCTATAATACTTATTCCCTTTTTTACTTCTGTGAATTTCAATAACCGCCAATATTTTAAAAATTTACAATTTTATGAATTATAACTTAGGATGCAATTTAACAATTTTTTATTGAACGTAATTTTAGTAAAAAAGTGTCCAATAAAAATAAAATATAAAAAGGTATGTACGTACGTAAGTCAAAACCAAGATAAAATCTAAATTTTATTTATAATACAGCACTCTGACGATGGTGACTAGTTATGGAAATGTACATTAGCTTTAAAATAAATAAATTAAACTATAAGTGATTACTGGACACTTGTATAATTATATTGTGATGTCGGAGTGATGATGAATTTGTGTTAAAGATATTGAACAGTGTTTAATTTATTAAAAAATAAATTAGTCTTAATTCCAGTCCATTTAACACAAATGAATTTTTATCCCCAACATCACAATGGTTATGAAGTGTTCAATTATCACTTATTGTTCATTTTTTGTTTATAACAATGTTGGCTGATGCGCATTTCGATGGCGATGCCGTCATCGTCTAAGCCTTTTAAATTTTAACAAAAAGGCTCTGACGATGATGGCATCGCCATCGAAATGCGCATCATCCGACATCGTTGTAAACAAAAAGTGAGCAATAAGTGATTATTCTACACTTCATAACCACTATATTGTTGGGGATAAAAATTCATTTGTGTTAAAGTGAATCCACCACAGATCCAATCCAAACTAATTGTTATAGTATAATGTCATTAAGTCAGTATTTCAAATGATATTTTTAATATATATTGTATAAATAACTTACGATATTTATTTTTTTATAGATGATGAAACATGTGCAACTGTCACCTTATCGAAGTAGAGCAGACTCTGTATCTCTCAGTTCAACAACATCATACAGTCCGGAACCTTTGGGAAGTAGATCTTCTAGTTATTCCTCGCTCAGTGAATCATCTCCACACGTAAGTTTTTGTTTAATTGTAATTTTCATCTTTAATATTTGAATTTTAACATTTGGTATAATTATTTACAATTTAATATCATCGATATTATTTTTCAAAAAAAATGTATAATAATTATTCTATGTATATTTTATTTCTTCAATAGACAAATTTATAACATTAAGAAAAAACAAACAATTATACAGAAAAAATTACATTTTACTAATATGTAATGAAAACTCAAAATCAAAAATATGCAGATTTCTTTCAGTCCATTTATTTTGACACTATATAATTTATTTTTGGAGAAAAATACATTGCTCAAATGTAATCAATTTAATTAAACTATTCAAAAATCACATATTCAATTTTTTTCCTTTATACCTCTTTTAATGCCGATTTTTCTAATTTACGAACGCTGCATATACAATTTTACTTCTAAATCAATGAATGATTCAATTTAGTAGTCAAATTTTATATACAGAAATACCTCGCATAGCGCGGCTTCGATTAATACGGTTTCACTATAGTACGGTTTAAAATTAAAAAAATATATATATATGCGCATGCGCACATTATACGCATCGCATGCGCTATTCTAGTTTTGTGGTCTTTTTTCTTTTTCTATTAGTTTTCGATTCGTAACTCTAAAGTAAAGTAGATTTTTTGATAATTAAATTTTAATTGAAAATGAATTTAAAATGAATGTATAAACCCCTGACTTTGTTTTGTTTCATACAAATGATACATACAAACATTTGAATATATTACCCTTGTTTTACGAGTATTTATTGAAAAACGGGAAAAAATTGTTTAGAATCAAATAACATTTTTTGTATTTAGTTAATATTTCGATTAGTCCGGTTTCAAATAGTCCGGCAAATCAGTGAAACCGATTATCCGCACTATGCGAGGTATTCCTGTACCTCCAATGAAAACGTATTCAAAAAATACACAGTAGATGATTATTGAAAACTTCAATAAAATCGTGATATATTAAAATGGTTGATTCATTTGTATAAGAGTGAATTAATTAACATTCCAAATTAATCCTTTATGTTAAATAAAAACTAGAATTTTTTTTTATTAATCATATTTGAAATTTTATTTATAAATCACAGTTGAAATAAGATTTGAAAAAGTATTGTCATTGATTTTTTTTATAATTTTTTTAAAATATTCACCTGTACTCAATTGAGTACAATGAATAATCAAAGATAATATTGTTCAAAGTTAATCTTTTCCTATTCACAATGTTTTCCATTTTTGAACACCAACGCGCTCTGGAATAACATAGAATACATTTTAATGGATTTTATTTTTTTAATATGTCCCTTACCGTCAAGGATCGTACTCTGTAGAACTGATAATAAAAATCATGAGTTAGAATTTTCATATACTCTTTATATGTATTATATCAGTACAGATATCTTAAACATTAGTTGATTCATTGGACCATCAGTAGATAAAACGTGCATTCTCCAGGAAATTTCAATACAATTATTCATTATATATATATATATATATATATATATATATATATATATATATATATATGTATATATATATATACATACACACACACACACACGCAGTGGAGTCTCTTTTTATGTGGTAAATATGTTCCATAGCAAACCGCAAAAAAATCGCACAAAAAAGACTTAACTTACGTTAAAAAATTAGGAATACGTTCCATAATTTTCTAAAACCGTATAAAACCAAATCAATGAATTGAAATTAACCTAAAATTTCATAAAAAAGTTTATAAAAATTCAAGCAAATAGGAATGTCTAACAAATTTCTTCGAAAATTTGAAAGAAAATGATATTAAACTTAAAATAAATTTCTTTTCAAACTTTATTCATTTGATTTTTTTTGAAAAGTAGCAATTCTTTTTACATTTTTTCATCAGAATTATTGTCGTTATTTGACAATATTCGGCACCATTTGCGATCAGGTGCTAAATCACTTTCGTCACTAAAAGAGATAAATTTCGCATCAGATCTGCACCGTAAAGGCAATGGTTTTTCACAAACAAAATTAGAATTAACTTTATTCTCGTTTTGTGTTGCTTTTTCCCCCTCTGACAATGTAATCAGTAATTAAAGTTTGTGATGTTGATTTTTAAAACGTTTATCCAGTTCGCGATATCCAGACATACAGTTCCTCAGCTCACGATGGAATTTGAAGGTTCGTTTAGAATTTGTATCATTAACAAGAAAATGATTTTCCAATTTATTGCAAAGTTGAAGACCTTCTCGAATTATATTTAAAATGCAAAAAAGTAAGGGGAATTGATTTTTCTTCCCCATCACAATCGCTTTCTGGATCTTCGACGATATCTAAAGATATACCAATAAAATCTTTGTCATTTAAGACATTATACATAAGAAATTCATCGACATCATCCTGGCTAAAGGTATAAAAACCTTTTCCGCCAATTTAATGTGCCAAAGTAATAATTTCATCTGATAATGTTGATATTTGAATGGTTGCACTGGTTTACAACACATCTGAATTTTCATGAAATGCAAATGCATTGCATGAAAATAACTTTAAAACCTCATAAAGAAGATCCGTATAAAAAGAGACCTGACTATATATATATATATATATATATATATATATATATATATATATATATATATGCATATGTCAAAGGCATAAGAAAATTCGTCGAATGAACTAAAAGAGAAATACATTGAATCAGCTAAAGTGGAATGTTTTGTGAAAGGCCTTCATCAAACAGTGGATAGAAAAAGAGTGATAATTATATATATATATATATATATATATATATATATATATATATATATATATGTGTGTGTGTGTGCGTGTGTGTATGTGTCTATGCGTGTGTATATAAAAAGATATAGCTATAAAAAAAATCATAAAATTAATTTCTCTGTCGACTTTCACCATACAAAGGATGCTAAATAATTACATGAAAATCGAAACTGTTATGTATTTTGAATTAAAACATTGTTATTTAAATTACATTCGATACAATTATAACAATAACGAAAACAGGTCTTTAATTATCATTTTAATTACGTATAACATTAATTAGCATTAAAGTATTCCCGAATAAAGTATAATATTTCTCTTCCGTTTAAATAACGATGTTCACTAGATGAATCATCGAAAATAAATTCTTCAGCCTTGTACTTATCACAAACATAATAAATGAGAAGAAATTAAGAACGAAGATTGAATACGATTTTAATATAAATATGAATTAATTGTACGGTAAATGTCTTTAACCATGCACTGACGCAAATTACAGATCCCACCGTAACAATTGCGTATATATTAATGAGGTAAACAAAAACGCAATTAGCATTTCGTAACCAAGGACTCATTATTATTAAGATTATTGGAGGTAAAATACCCACGCTGTACGGAATCGGGGTTACGCCTTACAGTGGACCTACGCTCAACGCAAACACCTGTAAATATAATCGGTAGATTCGTTTTTTGACGGATTTTGCATAACTTATGTTGTCACAACTGCAACGATCTAATTTATTTTATTGATGCTTGGTTTACATATATGCATATCTTTTGGTATCTCGTGCCAATTATTGTCGATACCTGCGGCTATTAAATCCAATTTATATATAAAATAATGTGTGTATATATACAAACATATATACACATACACACACATATGTGTGTATATAGAAATGCGGCAAATGGAAAACTAAACGTGTAATAAAACAATCAATATATTTTACTGAAAATAACATCCTTTGATTAAAAACCCCGAAAAGAAGTGTTATCTAATTCAATAAATTATATTATGTAAATATATTCATCTATGTTTTAAAATCATGAAATATATAAATTATTTTGTAAGAACTTTAACCGCGAATTATGAGTATATAATTAAAATAAAGTAAAATCGTTAAGTATTTCAAATGTAAAATATAATAAATATTTTTTTACTTTTATTATTTATTTTATACTTTAAAATTTTCAATAAGATAATATTTCTCTAAAATTACTAAAACTTAATTATTGCAACTTTTTAAAAATAATGTTTAATGTATTTAATAAATAATATTTTTATTTTCATTATTTTTTTGTATTTTAAAATCTTCAATATAATGTTTCTTTGAAATCTAAAAATACAAGTTATTTTATCTTTTCGTCATACGCTGAAATATTTGGAAACATTAAAAACTTACATTTGATAATAATTTTCGATTCTAGTTTTAAATTTTTTTAAATTAAATAAACAGGTATAATATGTTCTATTTGATTTGATTTAAAAGCACAGCTGCTATTTGAATCAAAGATTAATAAATAAATTACCATCAAAAATATAATATTTATTAAATCACTCTTTCTTTAATTTAATCTATATTCATATGTATATTTTATTAAAATAATATTTTTTCAAAAAATTGCTTATTTTTTCTTCATATATCGTTTAATTGTCATACTTAATGACATGACTGCTATTCATTAATTTTGTGATGTTATACCCACATTGACTATCTCAAAAATTGTTTGTAACGAGGTTCGTTCTTTCGAATAACGTATCACTTTTCTACCTATTTTTATTTTTTAACAGTCAATATTTCTATAATTGAATTACTTTAGTTTGACAATTTTAAAAAACAACAAGTAACAAGTAACAATGCACAAATAACAAGTGTAATTTCTACAATTTTTCCGAACTATACCGAAAAACAAATACAGTATTTCCAGATATCCAAATATTATTTGGATAATCATTTAGAACTTCAATTTTTTAAAAATTAATTAAATAAATTTTATTTTTGTTTGGAATGAATTTAAATGTAGTTTAATATAGCTTAATAAAAATAAACTTCTTTCACATTTAATTTTTTTTTTTATTTACTACTCTATTTATTTGTTTATGAAGTATGAAAAAACAAGTATCCGAATATTATTTTGTGCCATTATATGTATATATATATATATATATATATATATATATATATATATATATATATATATATATATATATATATATATATATATATATATATATATATATATATATATATATATATATATATATATATATATATATATATACATATATACATATATATATATATATATATATATATATATATATATATATATATATATATATATACATACTCGTATATAATATATACACTAGCAAGAACAAGTCTGCGTACACCACATTTATCATAGATTTATTTCCAATAAATTAGGAAAATATAATTAATATTTCAATTTTTTTTTAATTATTTAATTACAATAGAATATGATATTTATATCAAGAGCAGCATAATGAATTTTGAAGCGAAAATTTTAATGTAATAACAAAAAAATCAGCTGCGACTCCCAATAATTATCAAGAAAAAGTGTGCGTACAGCTGCAGAATTTTTAATTACAGTATTAAAATTAGCTATGTGGATTGTTTAAGATACAATGCAGATTATTATTCTTAACTTTAGTGTTTGTCAAATAGGTGATACAAATGAATATTATTAAAAATAATCATGAGAAATAAAATGTGTAATTTTAAAAAGAAGGAAGTAAGTATATTTCAGAGCGAAAAATAATTATAAAATTATGAGAAGAAGGAAAAAGGTACCGAAATATTGGAACAATTTTAGGAAGACAGCGTTCATCAATTTATAAAGTGAAAATGTTTTTTAAAACAACCGATAACATCAAAACTTTGTTTTGGCCGCCTTTTAAAGTTATCTGAAAAGGAAAAACGTTATGTCATAAGTAAAATTAAGACTAATAGTATCCACGTACAATTTGATAAAAAAAAATTGTGATGATACGATAAGGAAAATTACAATAAAGAAAGTCCGGGTACCATAGTCGGATCGCAAGACAGAAGCCATTCGTTTAAAGAATTAAACGCATTTCTTTCGCAAATGAGCCTGAGATAAGTCTTATAAATAAGTCTGAGGACTTTTGGAAAAATATAATATTTTCCGACGAGAGTAAATTTTGTTTATTTGGCATAAAAGAACGAAGGCTCATTTGGCGAAAATCTAATACAGTCTTCGATAATAAAAATCTTTTTCCCATCGTGAAACATGGTGATAATATGGAGTGATTGTATGGAGGTGTACGAGTATATCAAGTCGAATTTATAGAGTTAACAGTGAATAAGTTTGACTATCTTAATATTTTAAAGCGAAATTTAAAAGAAAGTACAAAAAAAAATGGAATTAGGCCGTAATTTTTATTTCCAACTGGACAATTATCACACACATGCGGTCGAAATTTCCAAGCTTTGTGTACTTTACAATGTTCCAAGGCAATTGCATACGCCCTCACAATCTCCTGACTTAAATCCCATTGAACATTTATGGAATTTACTTGAGCGCAAAATTTGGCATCACATTTATGGAATTTACAAAGATTGGAAGAAGTTTTGTTTACCCAATATCATAGCGCAAAATTTGTTCGTTTCGTTGTTTTTCTTTATTTTATTAATATTGAAAAAGTGATTTGTTAATGTTTTTTTTAATTTTTAAGATTATAGAAAAAATAAAAAAATAGTTGCTTTGTTAACAACAATAGAGTTTTTATATTTTAGTCGATATCAATAAAGATAGAATAGGTATGCACAGACTTTTTCTTGCTAGTGTATATAAATTTCTAATAATGTACGATTAAAAAATATTCTCGTGATACACAGGCTGATTAAAAATAACAAAAAAATATTTAGTTGATAACATACAATTAGAGAACAATATATATATATATATATATATATATATATATATATATATATATATATATATATCCATAATTATATGATTTCCAAATTGTTTCGTAAACACGAGTATACTTTGTAAATAATAATAATATTAATAAAAACTTATTATAACACACATTGTATGATTAAATGTCTGTCATTGTATATACCATTAACATTTCTAAACGTAAACATCTCAGTTTGTTTACGTTAATGTTAACAAATTTATTTTTTTTATAAAATGGCTACAAGTGTTCACTATTAGCAAAACGTACTTTTCATAATCAGTTTTTATAAACCTCTCTCTGTTTCTCATCATGCGGATGACTGGCGATTGACACGAGAAGAAAACACGACGCATGTTAAAAACTGTTGAACGCACCAGAATATTTACAATTACTGTTTCATGTTTGTTAATTAAATAATTTATTTTAATAACGTTCACATAGACTGGTGCACCATAGGAAGGTGATAAAAGATTCATGTTTCAGACGAACAAACAGAACTACGCCCGGATTATTTTATCTCTGAGGAGATTTAACCATGAGAAAAGTGTACGGTAGCTGTACAAATTAATATTTGACACGCTAGATGTGTCTCGAGTTGTTTCCCAGATGAAAATATGTCTCTATTGTCATTAAAAATACATCTTCAGAACGCAAACGTCGAACGTATATACATACAATTCCAGCCAGCTTCGAGAAAGGAAATACGAATAGATTAAAAACTGAAATATACATACATATATTTGGAATGCTGTCTGTGTATTTTCTTTTCTATCGTTGGCGAGCTGAAGTGCACGTTTTTAATCTTAAAAATGTTGCGCAATATCAATCTACCTAATATTTGCAACTTCAACTTGTATAAATTAAAAAGCAATATATTTTCAACAATGTACTTTGTAAAGCTATTCTTATTAAATTTGTATTCTCTTTTTTTCTCTTATTTACACACACTCATACATACACACACACACACTCACATATATATATATATATAATAATTTAAAAATTTATAATATAATATAATTATTTATAATATAATAATTTCAAAATTTCAAAAAGCTCCTCACATAATTTGCTTTGCTCTTCAACCCTCTAACTTTCTTCTATTTAACAATGTAAATAAGTTATAATAAAATGTTTAAAAATGTATGTTGATGCTTCTATGTAGACGATGTTTTTTATAGATTGGTGGTCTAATGTGCATTCAAATCTAATGTCAATACAATTAAAACTTGTTTTGTCCGAAAAACTGTCTGAAAAGTCTAAAAAACTATTTTATTTATGTTATCATAAAATGTGTACTTCGGTAATTCTTGGAAAACTTCGGAAATGAAATCTCTCTTTTCCTCGCTTTCTTTCTTTCTCTCTCTTTCTCTCCCTCGCGTTCTCTCTCTCTCTCTCTCTCTCTCTCTCTCTATATATATATATATATATATATATATATATATATATATATATATATATATATATATATATATATATATATATATATATATATATATATATATATATATATATATATATATAATAAAAGATCATCTAAATGTGATGCCTATAAAATTTGTGTTTTGTAACATGTTTTTCAATTAAATTTAATTTAAAAGTCAATAATTATATATATTACTCTTTTACCGTGTTCAGTTTTTTTCATAATAATTTTTTATACATGGAAATGACCGAAACGAGTAAATATTTTTTAATTTGAAGAATTATATTCCATAAATATATATTACAACTATTCGAAATAATAATATAATAATTTAATGACAAAAAATTATATTAAAAAAATAAGTAACATTATCTTTGTAGAAAGACACTTTTAAACTTCAGTTGCAAATTTTCGGCCATGCCGAATGAAAATGCTGACTTTATAAATTAGCTTAATTTATACATATTGTTAAAACAGCTTATATATATATATATATAACAGACCAGTAACATAGTAGTTAGCATCTCCGCTTGTCATACGAATGAAGTGCATCCGTACTCCGGTCGGAAATATAGGATAGGCAAGGATCTTTAGCCAATGTAAAGGCAACATGTCTAAGACAGTAAATCCCGAATACTAATCCGCAACAATACGCCTGGAGCGTGGTGACTGTGACGAGTAGAAATGAATTGTAATATTCAATGAGACTTTAACTCAGTAATGGTTTGATATAATAATATATATAAATGATCATCCATATGTGACGCTAGATTTATGTTTTATTAAAATGAAACAAAAAAAAATATATATAAGTTTCTCTATATACCACCCTATACACAAGTTTCTTTTGAATAAAACACAAATCTAGACGTCATATTTAGATGAGCCTATATATATATATATATACAAACACACCCGTCCCTCAATTTACGCGGGACTTTTTTACGCGAGTTTTTTTTACACGGAAAATTATAGCTCTATTTACGCAGGATTTTTTTTTACGCGGTATTGATTTACGCGGAACTTTTTATACGCGGTCAGATAGATCTCATTTTATATAATTTCTCATGGAATTTATTATATATCAGAGTGACGCAAATTCTTACTTGAACGTATAAAAGCATGATATAAATATATAAAAGGTTGATTGTTTTGAATTATAGTAGCGATAGTGACATCGAATAAAATTTATCTACTTTTGTTTTCTAAAATTCATAATTTTTTTGTTAAGCTATGTGAAATAAATATGTGTTTCTACAACTTTACTAGCTTTTATTTCCAATATTTTTTCTACTATACTGACAGACCCAATATACGCGATTTTCATTCGCGTAAACCAGATCCACGTGAAACGGATACTCCGCGTAAATTGAGGGACGGATGTGTATATATATATATATATATATATATATATATATATATATATATATATATATGTATGTGGTATATATATATATATATATATATATATATTTGTGTATATATATATATATATATATATATATATATATATATATATAAATAATTGCTGTTGAAACAAAATTTATCTCTTTTTAAATATTTTTATTTTGTATTATAAAAATATATGATAAATTAATGCATCTGTTTAAAACAAATACGGTATTTAATATTCATTATTTTATCCTCAGGCCTTTCCTTTTTACTATTTCATTCGGATCCAATATCCTCAAATGCATAATATTTATTTACTGATATTTACATATAATTATTTATATACGCATTTAATATTTACATGTCATATTCGATTTATCAAATAAGTGTGTGTGTGTGTGTGTGTGTATATATATATATATATATATATATGTGTGTGTGTGTGTGTGTGTGTGTGTGTATGTGTGTGTGTGCATGTGTGTGTGTGTGCATGTGTGCGTATAAGTTTTAATAGTTTTGTTAAAGGATATTGCATTAACTTTCCTGTAAGACGTTTCAAAATAACCAACTTCGAATAGATAAACGAATCTTGTGAAATAGATAAAATGTATACTGAACATAATACCATAAAAATAATTCTCACGTTCTATAAAACATTGTTAAACACATAATCGAGGGTGTAAAGTTTTTGTTCAAACTCATGTCGACAAGTCCACCTTAATAATAGGTTGTCGTAGCATTTATTCCGACACAAAAAGAATCATATATTAGAGCTGCATGCGTCAAAGATGTTGAACGAAAAGAGACGGCGAGACAATAAAATTGTTTGATGAAGTATGAGGCGCTCTGTTTAACAAAAAAAGAACGTTCAGCAGGCGGGCGTGTGTTATGTTTTCTATACATTTATATTCTCATGGTGTCGTCTTCCATAGTTTTTATTATAGTGCACCCCCCTTGTGTGTTTGAATTTTTATCAATTTCAGGCTTTGGTCAAATATTTTAAAAGTGTAAAAGAGATTTCTAACAAATTGGAATATTTTGTCAATAACATAAATTTTAATAAGAAAATAAGCAATATTTAAAAGTGTGTGTGTGCGTGTGTATGTTAAAAAAATATTTAATTTCATTATATGTATTCATTGTTTTCAAAGATTAATTATAGATATTGAATCATTTTAGATAACTTTTTTTTAAAAAAAAACTATGAGTTTTTATCCTGTAATTTTCATATGATTCTATTTAATTATTTTTATTTTATTCTTATATTACCTTATAATTATATGTATAAAAAATATAATAGCTATCATAGAAATAATACAATGTATTAATTTTAAGGTAGAAAGTTATATAAAATAACTTAAACGACAAAACATACAATAGAAAAACGTTATAGATGACAAGAATATCAAACTAATATATATATATATATATATATATATATATATATATATATATATATATATATATATATATATATATATATTAGATGTGTGCCCCTTTGTTGTATAAATTCACATGTTTACATATATACTCGTATATATATATATATATATATATATATAATCATAAAATGAGATAAAAAAAACATCTGGCCCTTATGTCTGATAGGACAAGACAGTGACACGCATATTATACTTGTATGTATGAACGAATTATTATTGTATATTAAGATTTGCAAACTGTCTTATTTAATTTTTTTTATAAAACAATAACTTATTTAAAATTGTAACAATATACTTGTCGATGTAGTAGATGTAATATAATAAAGACAAATAATAATTTCATATTTTATATATAAGGTTATCCAAATACGATGCCTAGCAAACTATACACTTGTTACCCTTTACCCTATACATATGTTTCTTTATAATAAAACATTAATCTAAGCCTCACATTTGGATGAACCAATATATTTATATATATATATATATATATATATATATATATATATATATGTATGTATGTATGTATGTATGTACGTATGTACGTATGTACGTATGTATGTACGTATGTTCGTATGTTCGTATGTACGTATGTATGTATGTATATATTATTTCTGGTAATTAATTTTTTTTCCTTTTAATAGCAGATCACAGGTATAAAAATATAACTGAAAACAATTTAAACATTCTTTCTTCTTTTTAAACATTTAATATTTTATTTGACTGTTTTTCATTTCTCATCTTATCTCATCATAAATTCACTCACACATTTTTAATTAACAGAAAACAACATATTTTTAAAGTTTAAAACGAGAAAATCTTTTTTTGTAAGATAGTTTCATAGTTTAACTTGTGAATTATTTTCGCCACGAAAATAACTTTTTTTGATTTTTTTACTATATGTCATTTTTAAATTTTATTATAATATATTAGGAGTTAGATGTTTTTTTGAAAAAATATTTTAGTTATCGTCTTCAAAAATCAAAGAGGAATCAATTTTCTTGCATCATAATTGATTCACAAAATTTCCAAATTTTGTTCACATATTGTTTATAAAATTCGATAATAAATATGAAAGTATGTGTGTATCGTTTGTAAATTTTAAATGTTTTATTCATTTCTTTTAATTTTTTCTGCATTCTTTTCCATAATAATTTTGTCTTTCGTATTAGTTTCCAAGTTATTTTAGAACTAATCATATTTTGTACAAATGAATCGTTCTTCCATATTGTAAAATTTAATAAAAATGATCAATAAGTATCTATTCACTGTTTTCACTAACACGAATTTAATATTTGCGTCATCGTCTTCATTTTTAAATACCACACTTTAAAGATAATAAAATAAATATTAGTAGTTTTATAATATAATAAAAAAGTGTACTTTACTGCAATTTTCTATTTATTGAATTAAATATAATAAAGAAAATATATTTTTTAAAATCTATAAAAAAATATTCAAAATTACTTATTGTATCGATTTGGAACAATTGTTATTTCATTTCTATGTAGATGATTCAGTCACAAGATTTTGTAAGTGTTTATCAATCATTTGTTGATGATTGAAATACACAAATAAATGTAATATCAGTATATTACATTTATTTGTCGAGAGAATGACTCATTTGTATAAAAATAATAATTTGTATTAATAACATCCTATTTCGTAAAATTCACAAGAAAAATATTCAATCTCTAAGCATATAGTAAATTAAAAAAAAACCAAACGTATGTTAATAATTTATCCAGTTTATAAAAAACGAACAAAATATAAATAAAATTATTTAACTAAATTATCATCATCCTTGATGTTATTCTATTGTAGAGCCTTGGCCTCTGACAATATTAGTAGAAATTTTTCTTGTAATAGTTCAGTAACGATTATGTTTTTACGAAATAATATTTAACTAATTACAGAATTAATAAATATAAAAATTAAAAAAATATATCAAAGAAAAAGTGATTCATTAAATCTTTCAGAATTTATTAATAATTAAATTAATTATTCCTAGTGGCTAAACGAAATAGTAAATAAGTAGCGAATTAGAGAATAAGTAGTAAATAATAAATGCAATTAATCATTACGTTATCAGAGACTATCATTAACATTGTAATAACAAAACTTATTAATCTTCCATTCGGAGAGAACCATGCTCTAAGAAATACAATTCTCATGATATTATATATCAGTATTTGCATACAATTTACTATATGAAACTTACTATATGAAGTGATACATTCTCTCTTTTTGAATTTTAATATAGTAATTTAATTGAATGTAAATCTAAAAATATATTAAAATGTTTTACAACTACTATCAAAACTTACTTTGTTGTTAGTTTTTTATTATATTATTATTAACAAAAAAACAAACTATAAATGGATCTGTGAAGTTAAAATATTCATGAATATTATTATTTCAAATTAAAGAAATGATGAATAACTCAGGTTGAATAGTTTAGAAGTAAAATAAAAACTTAGTACTTTAATTTGCAATTTTAAAAACTATATAAAGTATACGTATACAAAATAAAAAAAAACGTTAAGTAATATTTCTTTATTCTTTTTATTGAAATAATAACAATGCATTAAAAATTAAATAAGAAAATTATAAAAACAAGTTGATGAAAATGTTAATCTATTATAGAAATAATCAAACTTGTAATTCTTTCATTTCAATATATTTAAATTATTGTCTTCAATAAGAGCTTTAAAATTCAAATTAATAAAGATTTTAATTATAATTATCTTTCACTGTTCTATTAAACTAAACCCCTAGAAATTTATATTTCTCGCATGTCTTTATATTTCATTATCTTCTATGCTTAGATTAGAATTTATTGTATCTGTTTCAGTATATGTTTTCAATTTTATCCAGATTCAAGACAAGTCTCAATTTTTTTATTTCTCTATCAACTTTCGAATAATATTCTCAAAATCTTCTTTACTTTTACAATCATAACTTAGTCGTTATTCAACTATAACATAAGACAAGATTCTCCACCTTTTTACATTTATCCCTTATTCATCAATTCTTTACATTTCCTTTTTCAAACATTAAAGCTTTTAATATATATATATATATATATATATATATATATATTAACAAGTTAACTGTCTTTGACGTGTATACAAGTCATTTTAAAGCTCAACTTTGGTGTGTTTGTCGAGTATACTCGTCATGTGAAAATAAAAATTATCATTTGCTCTGAAAATAAATAATTTTAGTAAAAAGGTAAAAAAATCTTATTTGGTTGTATATTTTATCTATATTATTATTAAAACAGAAATGTTCAATGACAATGTTAAATTTTTATTAAAACATTTTTAATTAAGTGTTCTCAAGCAAAAGCAAAATCTTGTAACTTCTTTTTTCTTCTTACAAACTTGATTTGATTATTTTCTTTGGTATATCGAGTATTCCCCGAATCGTTTTGTGAAATCTTTCTTTTTACAAACTAGTTGGATACTTTACTCTGTATATTGGGTATTCCCCGATAACAATTGAAATACGAGGGTCGCTTGATAAGTATGGTAAATTTTAAAATTGATGAAAAATTAAAAAAATTATTAAATTTTTCAATTTTATCGTAATTTTTTTACCATACTTATCAAACGACCCTCGTATATATATATATATATATATATATATATATATATATATATATATATGTATATAAATAAGATGCCCAAAGGCCCTCAAACCATTAGTCATTTCTAGTTTGTTGCAAAAAAGTGATCCTTATAAGATTCAAAAATAGTTTTAGTTGATCTTTTACCGATTTCCTCAGTTATTATCAAAATAAAGTAAATGTAAAGTGGTACAAAAATTAGTTGAGAAAATAGTTTGTTGTTGTTAATTTTTACCCTCTAGATGGGTGATTATGATAGCGATGATGGCGCAGTTTTACACACCAGAAAGCAAAAAAATGTGTCGCGCTTGTTGACATCTTCTGACGAACGCACCAACAGTGACCCAGAAAGCATTTTTAAATAAAAATAATAAAATATGTAATCTTAAAATAATAATAAAATATGTAATCTTTCTTCATTTTTCTTTCGTTTTTTATTAAAATATATAATAGGTTCATTTGACCTGCGTTTGATGTGTATACTCGTCATTACTTGATTTTAATTACGCACTGCATAAGAGATTTTTAAAACTAAATTCCACATTTAACAAGTTAAATAGCGTAGATGAAATGCAATACCATTCTCTTAAATCCTTTTTTCTCTTTACTAACATTTTGTTTCCCATTTTGGTTCTTAAGGTTAGGTTGAAATATCAATTTTGCACTAGTTTAATATTTTTTTATTTATATTAGACTAATATAACGCTTTCCGTAATTTACTCAACTGAACATTATCGTATAATTTCTTAATATCCACGAATAACCAATATATGTCTTGATTTGTCGATTTTATCTTATCAATCATTTGTTTGATATAGAAATACGTTATTATTTACATAAACGTCTGGCTTATAACCCTTGTTGCTCTTCATAATCCGTGTATTCTTTTTTAATAAAGTCTTTAACTGTATATCCATATAAACGACTCAGTGTACTGAATAATATAGTTAAAAAGAACTATCGATTACCTAAGTCAGTGGTTTTTAAGCTTTTTAGTGATCGGCACCCCCTTAAATCCCTTCGAAAAACGTATTTCTATTTCTTTATTAAGGAAATTACATCTATTGCAAGATATTTTTTTATTAAAATAAACACATACATTTACAAATGAAACAATATTTCAATTTTTAATGGCTACGTTGTTGTTTATTCATAATAATACGTTTGAAGCGAGGCTCCTTTTTTGAAAGAGCTACGCGTAAGTCATCACTTGCGTTTAAATGATTTCTGGCTTTTGTTTTTATGTGCAAAAGTGATGAAAGTCCCATTTCACACAGGTATATGGTGACAAATGGTAAGAGTGTCTGCAGTGCTGCTTGACGTAGCGTTCACTAGTTTTTCACAGATAGTCAGACGGTAATTTTCATCGAAAATTTAGAAACTTCTCTCACACCCCTGGAAATGCTTTCTCGCACCCCCAGAAGTGCACACACCCCAGGTTAAGAATCACTGGCCTAAGTAGTATATTTTGGAACAAAGACATTAGCAAAAAGACAAAATCTCGATATTTACTATGTGATGATTAATTATCCGATTTATATGGAGCAAAAACATGGCACACAAGTAAAGTAAATAAAAAAAAATTTGCATTTCATATGAATGTCATAAAAACATGTCTATAACTGAAAAAAATAAAATTAGGAACGATATTATCAAATAAATTATGAATGTACGCAGACAATTAAAATAGAAATAAAATAACAACAATTAGTGTAGTATAGACATATGCAACGATTGACTTATGAGAAACTTCCGAAAGAATAAAACGATAGAATTCAGCTCCGAGGACAAGAAGAGGACGATCACCAAGAAACTAGTGTGATGAGATACAAAAAACTATCAATGCATGTAATCTACAAAAATAAATGTGGAAAAAGCGTGAATGAAAATTAAGAATTAGAAAACATCAAACGTTGTTACTGAAAATATACACACAAAATTGATCAACATTAAAATTGTTTTTATTAATATACCATTGAATTATTTGTCCAAAATAGGATTATTATTTTATTATTAAAAAACATACTAACGAAATGACTAAGGTTTTTTTAAAAAAATAAGAATATTAAAATATCTAAAACAATATATATATGTATATATATATATATATATATATATATATATATATATATATATATATATATATATAAATTGATCTAAAAGACATATTGTTATTTTTATATCGTCTAATTAAACAAATTAGTATATAATAGATATAGTAATTAAGTTTTTAATTAAAATTTCAAGTAATTGATTAACTATTCAATAATTACGCAACAAGCAATTAGAAACGAAATAATAATAATAAATCGTTACATTTGCATTTGTATCGAATTGATTTACATTTCATTTGCAATCTATACCTAGGAAAAGTTAATTATATCAAGGTTTATTCAATGTTTATAAATTATAATTCATTCAATCGTAGAACATTACTAATATCGAATAAACGACTAATCGCTGATACTACTTTGTTGACAAATACACATACATATATATTTTTTCTATACTAATTAATATCGAACTGTGAAATTTCATTCCTTGTGCAAGAATGCTCGCGGCAAGGTGGATGTATAATATTATTTTTCATTAGGTCATGATCTTTCATCACATCGTTCGATTTACTAGTTTTTGTACAGTAGTTGATATGGTATGTAATGAAGTAAGACGATTTTATCTGTCGAAAAGTATTTTTATTTCCACGACACTTGTGACACGGAATTCACTCGAATCCGGTTAAAAATTATGTATTCAGTAGTAATATTTTCGTAATTGCTTTATTTACTTTTTCATTATTTTTTTATTTGTTTTTATTGCGTTGAGTAATATGTATCTTTTCCGCTCTTCCAACTTTCTAATCGTTCGCATATCCGAGAATGTAATTGAAATAATCTTGTTCTTTCGTGTCGAATTCTGTAACCAGATAAAAAAATTCTGTTATCTAATAGGCTATATGATTATTTACTCAATTTATATATTTATATATGTGTGTGTGTGTGTATGTGCTTTCGAAAATTGAAAAGAATTATAATGCGAATAAAAAATAAAAGGTTTAAAATATAATATAGTCATCCAAATGTGACGCCTAGATTTGTGTTTTATTTAAAAAAAAAAAAACAAAAGAAATTATACACATGTTTCCCTATATACCACCCTATACACATGTTTCTTTTTAATAAAACACATCTAGGCGTCACATTTGGATGACCCTATATATTATATTAAAAAATCAAAAATGTTTTTAAAAAAGACTGTATGGTATTGGTTTGAATTTTATCAGACATATATAAACTACAAACAGATAAGAGATGTGTATGCAATAGATTTTAAAAAATAATATATCATATAATGTAAAATCATTATTTAAACAAACACATATTTTTTTATTATATTTGTCACTTCATTCAAAGAAAGTATATTCGCAAAAATAAAAGAAGTATATTTTATCTATATCAATTTATTCTGTTCTAATAATATTACTAAAATATAATGCTTCTTAGGAAAATAATTACTTATACATATAATATTATTAATTGATAAATTATTTTATAAAAAATATTTTTGAAAAAAAATGTCTTCATTAACTACATTGTTAGTAAAATTGCCTGTTTCTGTTTATAAATAAATATTTTAGTTGTCATTCTTATTTACCTTTATATTATATTATGATATTAATACTATAATAAAAAAAAATGAAATTTAAAATGTGACTGTGACATTTAAATAACTATAATTAAATAGTAATGAAAGACAGATCTGAAGTTTCTCAAGTGTATATAGGAAAAAATATTTTAATGGTACCATTAACAGATCAACATCCATTAATGAACTTAAACGAATATATATATATATATATATATATATATATATATATATATATATATATATATAATATGAGATTCATAAACTTTCCATATGTATGCATAAGTGTAAATGTTCGTACGAAGAAATAGCTGACATTTATACCCAGATGCTGTTACTGCAGATGTAGAGCAAACAATATAAAAATGTAATTTAATATGATTTGTTATTTCATGACGAGATGACAACTCCT
>CP092087.1:52140286-52227786 GCA_029203775.1 Neoneuromus ignobilis | reverse complement strand
GAGAATTTTGTTTTATATATATATATATATATATATATATATATATATATATATATACATTTATATATATATATATATATATATATATATATATATATATATATATATATACGTATATATATTTATTGCAATAGTAATTCAGTAACTCTAGATAGCACAAAAATGCATGAAAAGATACATGTTAGAATAACATATAGAAAAAAAAACAGGTGATTCAGAAAGAAAATAAAAGTTACCAACTTTATATAAATAATGATAAATTTAATATAGAAATAGGCCAGTCATATAGCAAGAAAGGAAAATTACCGGTGGATAAGAGAAATTGTTAATTGGTTGTTTAGATGTATACAAAGTCCATGAAAACCTAATGGATAAAAGAAACAGAGACATCTGAAAATTAATCGGAATAAATTGAAAAAGAAAGACATTCTATCGATCAAAGTGAAAAGTTTTAGAAGAGCCCTTCATCCAGCAAAGGGTTAAAGAGATTGTTGATGTTATATATATATATATATATATATATATATATATATATATATATATATATGTACATACACACACAAACTCACAAGTACTCCAACTCATGTAAATTCCAGATCTTCTCAGATAAAATTAAAACCACGAGATAGTTGTATTTTTTATGAGTTGAGATTAGCAACCTATGCCTAACCTCCATCATTGATATTTAAGGATCTCTTCGACCAGGAGATCAATCACAGTCACTTGAATCAAAAGCAGTGGTGGAGTTACTACACCAACGGTCGGTTGTATATATATATATATATATATATATATATATATATATATATATATATATATATATATATATATATATATATAACCTTCATATTACACGAAGGTTACGTTCCACAAAAATTCTCTATTAAACAAATTACGTTATACGAGACATATTTCAAAAAAAAAAACGAGAGGTTACGTTCCAAACTTTTTTTTCATATACCAACTCTAAATAAAATTATTAAATAAACTTTATTCAAAAATAAAGTTAACATAATTTAAATATTTCATTTGACCATGTACCTGCAAAAAGGAACCTATTCAATTAATTTCAATGAGTATAAACAAATCAAACAAACTCTTTTGTAGCATATAAAATCTATATGCAAAAATAAAAACAGGCAATCCCTAGTTTATAAACTGTCATTTCAATATATATTTCATTTTCACTAACAATACAAAAAGGGAAATTTTCATTTACCCACGTTTCTTTATCTTTCGTTTTATCCGAGGATTATAGAAAGTAAAAATTATGTTATATCCAAACCGTGTTGTAGAAGTATTACGTTAACAAAGGATTATTGAAATTTATAAATAGCAAAATATCATAATCCTGTTATAGAAGTTCTCTATTAGACGAGAGTTTATCTATCTATCTATTTATATATATATATATATATATATAATACACATACACACACACACACACACACACACACATTCACATATATATATATATATATATATATATATATATATATATATATATATATATAAAAGTAGTTTCCAGCTTTTTCTTCTTTATTTGCTTCTTAAGACATTATTAATTTGCTTGACACCTTGTTGAACTAATGTAATTTTGTACTGTGTTTCGGATTCGATTTTGATAATTGTCTCTATTAGATAGAAATTGATAAACTTTCATTTTTAATTCATTATTTGTCCATTGTTTAGCTCTTTGTAAAATAGCAAATTAGACTATTTTATTTTACTATACTTATTGAATCATTTTGAAAAAATCATCTATATTAAACTTAATTTTTGTACTGAGAATTTTAGTATAATAATTATAAAATATTAATTTGATATTTTATAACTATCTATACACATTATACATATCTAAAAAAACTGATAGAATATTTTTTGCAAATACTTAGAGTAGTCTAAAATGAATTATTTTTTTTAACAAAAATTTAACATTGTTTTTCCTCATTTGAATTATGTATAACAAATGAATACAAAAATCAATACAACAATGTCACATTTATTGTTTGTCTTGGAACTGTGGCGAATTCAATTTAACACAAATGAATTTGTATTCTCACTATGGATATAAAGGTGTTCAATAATCACTTATTGTTCAATTTTTGTTTATAAAATAGTCGGCTGATGCGCATTTTGATAGCGATGCCATCATCGTCAGAGCCCTTTTGTTATTAAAATCTTTAAAAATAAATAATTGAAATCTTTAAGATTTTAATAACAAAAAGGCTTTGAATATGATGGAATCACCATCAAAATATACATCAGCAGACTATTTTTTAAACAAATAATGAACAATAAATGATTATTGAACACTTCATAACCATTGTCATGTTGGGGATAAAAATTCATTTGTGTTAAATAAAATGTTACATTTATTTTTATATGTTTATACAATCGCACATCATAGACCTACATTTTGAAGATAACACAATTAACATCTTATTAGAAAAAAAATATACAAGTCATATATTTTATGACATACAAATTTAACGCGACAAATAAGTACATCAAAAATAAACTAATTTATTATTTTATATACACACATACAAACACATAAATATTGTCACTAAAAATACTGATAAAATATATATGTATATATCAAATAGAGAAGCATTTCAATTCAACCGGAAATTGTGATGATCCGCTTATACACATTTTTTAAATAAAACATTTGATTGTTCTCTATGGAGTGTATGTTGAATGTCAGGAAATTATGTTCGTTATCTGCGTGATAAGTTAAATGTTTCGTATCTGTTTGACCCTTTTTCAAATACGACATTTACCGATGGTCTTTCAATAAAGTTTCAGTACTAAGATTTAAAAAAATCACACAGAAAACTATTTTTTTCTATTACAATATTATACTGTTAAAAAATTTAAAAAGTAAGTACTTGAAAGACCATTTAGTTACAAGTGATAATAGAATAAAAACCAGTACACATAGACAGCCTACGCACACATACACACATATTCATATATATATATATATATATATATATATATATATATATATATATATATATATGAAAAATCTTTAATTTTCTTTGAATATAGTCTGTGTAATTGTAAATTATTTATTTTTATTAAAATTATAACATTTTTAATTTAATAATGAAATATATACACTTATTTCGAAAAATATATAGATAACTATTATATATATATATATATATATATATATATATATATATATATATATATATATATATATATATATATATATATATATATATATATATATATATATATATATATATATATATATATATATATATATATATATATATATATTTATATATATATATACAGATTTAATTACAAGCATACATTTTTTTTTTAAATTAACGATTTATATTTACAACTTATTATTTTGTTCTTACATATGTAAAAAAATTGTACATATTTTAAACAGAATTGAAGAAGACCTCATTGTACAAGTCAACAAATATAAATCGAGTTTACAAAAATATTTAATCAAATAACAATCAAAACATTCAATCAGGAATATTTTCATTTAGGCTAAATCGCAATGTTACTCTTTTGTCTTTTATTTTTTTGCAATCATATAAATGGACGTATAAAATAATAATTCGTTATTTGAATGAATGAAAAATGAATATATGTCGACAAAATCTAATTTATTCTATATGTGAAAAATGAATATATACAGGAAAATAATTATATAAAAGATGACCCAAAAAAAAAGAAACAAGTGGTAATCACTAGAGGAAAAATCAGGATTATATGAAAAATACTTGGTAATGGTGGTATAGTAAACAAATTTGTTATACATTGCGGTTTGCTATTTTATAGAGAATACAATGAACAGTTTTATTTAGTTTGATATTTTAAAAGCATAGTACAGAAGTCAGTCAGAAAAACTGGGATTATGTACTAATTTTTCCCAGACGATCGCAAGTTTTTCGTAAAGATTATGAAAGAATAAATCTTATATAATATACCTAGAATACTATAAATTCCACTTCAATTATCTGACATGAGCACCATTTACTTAATAATCACATTTTCTCTCTTTTATGTAAATGATTTCGTATTATTTCGTCACTTATTTTGAACTCTTCAGCAAACTTTTAGCACGTTAAATTTGAATGTATTGTAGTCTGTAATTTGTAATATTTACATTTAATGAATTGCCTAATCTTACTTTGACTTCTATGATTCATACTCAGAAGTAATATTTTTAAACCACCTGTGGGTCGTTCTTGATGTATTGGATTGTCAAAAAAGTCATGTCGAATTTTTGCAATATTTATCACTAGTCTATTTTTTATAGAAGAAGGGTCATTCGCATCCATATAATTGTTATGTCGTTTGCTAGTTGACACTTCTGCTTTCATTAAGATAAAAAGTTATAATTTTTATTTCCGTAAAAGAAAGAACACACAGCAAGCTTCTGATAAGTTGCAAGAAGTTTACAGTGACCATACCTTACAAGAATCTCAGTGTCAACGATGGTTCGCCAAATTCCGTACTGATGATTTTGATGTTAACGGCGCTCCTAGCTCAGGAAGGCCAATTCATTTGACTGCGCATATAAATATATGTGATATGATTATTAAACGTGAAGAAAGCAATCCATTTTTGAGGCGCATTATAACTGGCGTCGAAAAATGGATCATATACAACAACATGGAACATAAACGGTTTTGGTCTAGACCCGATGAGTCAGCTCAAACTACATCGAAAGGAGATATTCATCAAATGAAAATCATTCTCTCAGTTTGGTGGGATTATAAGGGTATCATGTATTTCGAGCTCTTACCAACGAATGAAACAATCATTTTTGATGTGTACTGTCACCAATTAGACAAATTGAAGAATCCATCATCCAGAAGCACCCAGAACTCGTTAATCGTAAAGGAGTTATGGTCCAACATGACAACGCGAGACCACGCACAAGTTTGGTTACCCGTCAAAAACTATTGAAACTTGGATGGGATGTGTTGCCACACCCAACGTACTTGCCCAACCTTACACAGTCAGACTTCCACGTTTCGGTCTTTGTAAAACTCCTTGCGTAGTAAATTATTCTATTCCGATGAAGCTATAAAGCAGCACCTTGTTCAGTTTTTCACTAATAACTACAGACCTTCTATGAACATGGAATTATGAAGCTTACCAAAAAATGACAAAAGGTCATCGAACAAAATAACGAATACATTATTGATTAAACTTTGACATTTGAAAAACATAGTCAAAATCCGTTGACTTTTCAACAATCAATATTTCAAAAGACATCGTTACTGATTCAGTCTGTATAATCAGAGTTCAGATACTTTTGGAACAGACTATATGTATTTCTTAATTTACCGCATAATAAAATTCAATAAAATTTAAATATTCGTTTCTAGATGACCAACTATACGCATTCAAAAAATATTATATTATTTGTATTTTAAATATTTTTCCAGGAACTAAATACTACATGGATTACCAATAGATTTGTAAAATATAATATATATACATACGTTTTCTATTCATATAAGTTTTATACTACATCTCAGAACATCCTTGGTGTTCTGTTATTATATTTTACCGCTAATAATTTATAATAAACTGATGATGTCATTCTTCCTCTATCAGAGGTATCAATACATCAATACAAATCAACGCAGTGAACAATAAACTGTGTTAATATTCAAAGCAGATATTTCACAGCAGTTAAATCTTTGATGTCAGAGAACTTCTTGGTGTGGTTTACGAAATATATAAATATTATTTCCGAAAAGTATATTTGCACTGTCACTGAGTTTCTTTTATCTCAATTTTGTATACGATTTACACATATACAAACATACGTAAAATATTTCCTAAAGATTGAATCGAAACCACCGAACTACATCCGTAGTTGAATTACATAAGTATATCTATTTCGAGTTGTAAAGTAACATCAGACACATGTTGACACATAAGTTTAATAAATTTGCCAATAGAGAAGATGTGTAATGTTTTATTGTATTATAGACTACATTAATAAATCAAATTAAATTATCGAAATAATTTTATATCACTCTCTGCGGTTTGTACGGTTGTAATTTTTATGAAATATTACTTTTTTGTGGTTTTAATAAAACTGATTCATTTAAAAGGTGATGTAAAATAAATCAGACAAAGTGATTCATGTTACTTCTAGTTATTTCGGCAAAAGATATTTTCAGTAAAATATAAAACATTTTTAGAGAAATCCAAAAAAGTTATAAATCGAATGTTCCTAAAAAAAGTTACTATTAACGTACCTATTATTTTGTTCAAAGACCTATTCTTTTTTTCTCTATTTTTATATTCGCTTGAATTTTTAATTCTTATACTATGCGGAAAATTTTATTTTTATTAGTGTGGTTTTAAATAAAAATAAGTTAATTATATATCAGTATTTTTTATGTTTTAATTTATATTTAATTAAAAAAACATGTACCTATTACTTTGGCCATAGGTGTATATATATATATATATATATATATATATATGTGTGTGTGTGTGTGTGTGTGTGTGTGTATGTGAGAGAGAGAAAAAGAAAAAGTTTGTGTATATATATATATGTATGTATGTATGTATGTATGTATATAATAATTATATATACATTATAAGTAACTAAAAGAAAAGTTTAAAAAGGAAATTAACTATTATTAAGTTAATAAGTTGAAAACATCTTGTCAACAGTCACTATCAAGAACTAGCATAACGTATTAATGTAACATTCATATCTAGTCTAAGGTATTTTTGAATCTACGTGCCCTACAGACAACACCCTGAATTCCGCACGCGCGTTCACCGGATCATTTCCGGTCAAACCGGACTTCATGTCTATGAATAAATCAACATACTATATATTTAATAAGTCTTTATCTTATGTTCGTGTTCCTAGTAGAACGTACATGTCTCTCGACATTTAAAAATAATATATAAACATATTACTTTCTTTCGCTGATCTTGAAATTGTAAGCAGGTCAGTACTGGAATTTTAATTTAATTACGAGTTTAAATTTTGTATTTTAATTCACGTATAAAAAATGTGACATAGTTTATTACTTTATATGAAGTAATTAGCGAATATTTTCATAATTAAATAAATATGAAAGTGATTGTTCAAAAATAAATAATAATATCTAGTAGCAGCTATACTTGTATGATTATTTATTTCACGCATTTAACAAATAAGTTAATTTTATCCATATTTTTCTTCAAATAGTAAATACAATAAATAAATAATTATTAATAATAAAGTACCATCATGTCATCTTTCTAAATTTAAAATACAAATGAATTCTTTTTTTTTTGAAAAAATATAAAATTGATTTTTCCAACTTTAGTACTTAACACCTTTTTTATAGAATTTATAATAATTTGAAATAAAATATATCTTTAAAAACTGTAAACTTTTTTCTTAAAATACGATAGAATGAACATAAATCTTTAATATTTATACGTAGATTATTTCATTATTGAATTTTCTCCCATAATAATTAGTTCTATATTCATTTTGTTTTAAATACAAAGATATATATTTTATTTTTTTTTATGATATTTTTTTATGATTATGATAAATTATAATAAGTTAAATATTTCATATGTATTTGAATTTTTTATAAGTATATATATATTTACCGTTGTTTTTTTAATAAAATCTCAATACTATTCTTATAAAAAATTACGGAAAACACTATTTGTTAGTCTGTTAATTATTTGCTTTGAAATATTCTTTTGCATTTCTTGATATGTATTATGGATCATTGTTCTGTTTGAACACAAAGTCTGGATACAAAGAAATTTTTTTGGCTGAGACGTACAAATATTCTTTAAAATGCTTACATACAACGCATATGTCATTTTAATTTTTACTAAGTTTCGTACTCCGTTTTTACTGAAACAATCCCAGATTAAAATACTTTCTCCATCGTAATTTACTGTTCTCTGAACCATATAGGATGTCAATGCTTCTCCAGAATGTCTCTGTGCTCTACCCCTTTTTCAATCGAAATAAAATCCAAATCATTTACTTTCATCTGACCAGGTTAGAATATTTAAAAATAAAACAGATTTTCCGATATATATTTTTACAAACTTCAATATCTCTTTCTTTATTTTGCTAATAAAACATTTTATTTTTCTTTAAATTATCTTCTTTTATTCGTCTTCTTATAGATTTTATAGAAATATCAACATATGCTATTTCTTTAATTTCTTACATACTTGAATTTATAAACCTGATTTTTAACTTTACGTACAATTCTTTTATCATCATAAAAGTTGTCTTTCTTTTCCGACCTGATTGTTAAATATATTTTTAGTGACTAGATTTTTTTACAAATGTGCATAACAATTTTTTTGTTATTTTATACTTTTTAGTAATTGTCCAAAGCTTAATCCATCTTTACAATATTATATAACCCTTTGATGAATATTTAAACTTATTTATTTAATACCAACTGTTTCATAATTTTTTTTACTCTGTTAAATATTTTTTAATATAGAAATTTATAAAAACTTTTACATTTAATATCTCTACAAGTACACACAACATTAATACATATTCATACCACTTTTGATTCGAGCTCTTCATTGTATTGTTAAAAATACTATCGTATTTATAATTACGTTCCACGTAAAAATGATAAAGAATATTTTAATAGATTCCTTCCCCCTCCCCTCCACACACACACAAACGTCGTAACGTATTATAATATTTAAATAATTCTACAAACATCAAGAAAGAATCTGAATCTAAAATTTCACAAGAAAATGCGCAGAAGTGAAGTTGCAGGGAAAATTTATGAAAGTGAGTACACGAACTGTCGTTCATAAATTCTCTCTGCAACTTCGCCTCCATGTAATTATCAACATTAGCCTCTTTCTTTCCAAAGCTAGATGAATATTTCTCCTAAAACTTTCCACTTCAACCGATCCAATGCCTTTACTTTCACTTCATTTTGATAAATTTTCTTATGATTTTAATCCATTTATGGGTCTCTTCCTAAACCTTTTATATATCTAGGTCCCAATAAATAATTGCTTTTATCCATCAATGGTCTTCTCTTTTTGATATATGAAAGGTCCATTTCCATTGTAAACTTCTTACTTTTTCTCACTTTTATTTTCTTTCTGGTCCACTTCTATCTCCATATGTTATTCTTAACATGCATCATTTCCATCTTATTTATGTCTAGACCTACTGAAATATTCTAGTATTCAAAACCCCAAATGAAAACAGATAAGATCTATTGATTATAAACGTTTTTTTTTAAAAAAAAATAGGAGAATATTTTATTTCATAATATGAGAATTTCTTCTGAATTAAATTTTATGTTCATTGCCTTAATCACTTCATCCATAAATGTTTCTTTAATGTTAATGAGTTGTTCCGAATATACTTAATTTTCAATTTTTATTTCTGTCTTTTAGTTTGATTTTTCTTTGATCTGAAAACTCATTGTACATTACTTTGTCTAGATAATGTTAGTCATGAGTAATATATATATATATATATATATATATATATATATATATATATATATATATATTATATATTATAAAGTGTTCATAATATATAGTTTTTGTTATGAACAGATCTGAATTGTTTTTATTTTAAAATAAAATATCCTTTACGACTAATTATATTATAATTGTAATATTTTTGAAATTATAACAAAGAAATTCAATTAGTTATAACATTATGCTAAGTAAAAAAAAGTGTTCAGTTTACTATTACAAATATACAAAATTATTTTGTTAGCTTTACATTCTGTCGTCGTTTATAAGCATTATTTTTTATGTATAAGTAATACAGTATATATATATATACACTCACACACGTACATTGTATACCATAATTTAAAATATAAAATAATATAAAATATAAATTTTCATGGATTATCGCAACCGTTTACAATTATATTATAAATCTTATGTAATTTACTTCATAACCTAAATTTGTCACGAATAAACACTTTAGTTTTTGGGTCGAAAAGAACATTTATTAGAGCGTGTTTACTGTCAACGAATCAGCCCGTGGCTATTAGTAAATATATATACTTAACGAACTGATACATTTTATATTGATATTGTCGTTCCATATACGAGAATTGTTAAAAAAATAAGAATGCATGTAAATAAATATATGTGAGAAATCTCGTGCCTCCTCTTCCTGTGTTCTTAATTAAATGAATCTCGGCAAACAGTATAACTTTCTTTAAAATGACTACAATTAGTATTCTGTTCTTTTTAATTAGATATAACATGATTAATGTGGATTTTTATTTTATTTGAGAGAAAATTTTGATGATTATTAGAAATATAATATTTATTTTTTTAATGTTTTTTTTAGGAATAATAGAATTGAGTATATTCTAAAAATGTTAATATTTTTATTCAATCCTCCATATAATTTTTAAAAAGTTATTTTTTCCTCTAAGGATTTTTGACTAAAATTTTCTTATTCTAATATGCGTTTTCGGTTCTTATGATCCCCACAACTCACATTATCAGTACAAGTGACCAAAACTATTGACTGTGGACGATGAGCGTCTTCATCGTCAGTCGGTCTAAAGCCGTGAATTACAAAATTCATGCTTTGTAGTCATCAACCCGGCAACTTCGCAAACTTTATTTATTTTCTTGGCACTATTGTGAAGTCAGAACAAACTCACCAAGTGTAACCGTGGCCAAATAGAGAAGCAATGCTAACCCAGTTCCTTGACTAAGTTTCGCGATGGGTTTTTTTTTTATCAGATGATGTTGTCAATCCCACACTTGATCTCCAGCAACTTTGAGGAACTCTTTGTCTGAGGATTGAAGCAATCTTCCGCATGACAGATAATGATGCATGCTATTACATCACCGGTCGATCATATATAGGATCTTTCAATATCCACGCCTCAACTTTGATAGCCGATCGTGGTTATGTTTGAAATGACAACTCTGTCATTCTGTGACTTAGTCTTCTGTTTTAACTGCCATTTAATCTTGCAAAACTACACGCTTCAACAACGTGTCTAAATTATAAAAAAATATTATAAAAATTTGTGCTCTGTTCGCCAAACATTCCGTGAGCTACGTGGAATTTATGATCGCCATGAGCGTCCTACCGAGAGCGTAATTCAACAACTTATCGCGAAATTCGAGGAAACCGGTTCAGTTGCAACGAAAATATTGCTGCTGTTACTAAAAGTGTTGGTGAAAACCGAAACCTCTCAATTTTTCGTCGTTCACAAGAAGTGGGCTTTTCCGTGACCTCAACTTGTCGAATTTTGCGGAAAGACTTAGGTTTTCATCCATACAAGATTCAATTGACTCAAGAACTAAAGCCACAGAACCACAGCATCCGTCGAACGTTCGCTGACTGGACCCTTGAGGAGTAGGGAAACGAATCCAAATTTTGGTGAAAAAATCATCTTCAGTGACAAAGCGCATTTTTGGCTGAATGATTTCATAAACAAACAAAAATGTCGGATCTGAGATGAAGCCAATCCATAACAATTCCAAGAGCTTCCTTTGCATCCATAAAAACTGATTGTTTGTATTGATTTTGGTCGGGCGGTGTCATCAGGCCATACATCTTCCGAAATGAAAAAGGCGAAGTGGTAACTGTCAACGGGAAAATGAATCGAGAGTTGATAACCGATATTTTTGGCCTGAATTGGATGATATGGACATGGACAATATTGTTATCATAAACCTTATATTATTCAGCATTTTACAAGTATTGGCATATATTTTCTATATTTTAATTAAATTCAATAGTGCCAGTCAGGGCTCTATTAAAAATGTTAAAAATACCAGTAAAACAGAAATAAATAGTTAGTTATCAATCAACCATGACTCTTACAGCAATCAACGTTTTAATTCCTTGTTCAGACTTTAACTTTTAAGAGAAAAGCAAAGTTTTCAATTTATAGATGTTTAAAATACATATGTTTTTAAAATATACTATATGTATGTGTGTGTGTGTGTGTATATATATATATATATATATATATATATATATATGATTATTTTTAGTTTTATATAGATTAATATATTTCTAAAAAAATATAATTGTTATACCGTTATACTTGCATGCAATATAAATTACGACCACAATATAAAAATGAAAACAGAAAAAGTTTCCGAACGGATGCAAACTTGTACATAACGACCGGAATCGAAAGAGACTAGAAAAATTCAATGTCGCAAGAATCTACGGGTAGAATGTTCATAAACATGTACCGTGCCGACTGTTGTCTTCTCGCAGATGTGCGGAATAAACATCCTGTTATATACGCTCGCATGTCGTTCTTTGTTAATTCGTTACTCCTTACATGACAGACAGATACCCGTACCGATGCTATGGGTTTGACGTCGAAACTAACATTCATCTCTACGGCGTTGTAAATGTAAATTCATCATAATTCTCAAGTGGCTTCTGTAGAGATGTAATTTTAAAGTATGGAGCTGGCCTCCAAGTGACTATTTTTATACTTTTTAAGATTATACTGTATTGCATTTGTTTTTTACATAGAACGATTTGAATAACTTACCTAGAAATCATTTTAATTTTATTATTCTCTTCCGTGTAAATTAATTTTGTATTAAATAATATAAGTAGCTCATCAATAAAAAAACGAAATGATAAATTATTAATGGAACCTTTCTTGAATTTTTTTTCACGTTTCATATATATATATATATATATATATATATATATATATATATATATATATATATATATATATATATATATATATATTGGATGGTATGAAATGTCATAACGCATTTTAGGTATGTTTTTTGAATTTTTTAAGATCATTTTAACATTTTAACTCAGTGTAGTTTGGCAAATTATTATAGATCTTTTAACACTTCAACAACGCTTAGAAATTATAAAAAACTTCAGTAAACTTATTGAAACAAGAGTTTAATGAGTCCATTATTTCACGAAATGGACCTATCAGTTGGCCACCAAGATCATGTGATTTAACTCCATTGGATTATTTTCTGTGGGGTTATGTGAAATCATTGGTTTATGCTGATAAACCACAAACAACAGAAGCATTAAAAATAAACATTGAATGTGTAATTCATGAAATTAGACCACAATTATGTAAAAAAGTGACTATAATTGGACTAAACGAATGCAGTATGTCAAGTGAACTCTATTGTCATATGAGTGAAATTGTGTTCCGTCATTAATGTCATAGAATATGGTTAAAAAAATAACTAATTAATTAAATACTTTTTATTTTATTTCCATTTAAACTTCTGAAGCGCTTATTGGAAAACCCTATATATATATATATATATATATATATATATATATATATATATATATATATATATATATATATATATATAGGGTATAATTTTATTTTAAATAATTTTTGCGCAGCATATTATAGGTATAAATTATTAATTACATACGGGTATTTCTATCAATTTCGTTCCCAACATTTGTCTTTACAATAATATTTATTATTAAGAACATATTTTTAAACAATCGTTCATAATAAGGGTACAACTAGAAAAAGAATATATTGACAAGAAATAATGACACGTTGATCTGACTGTTGTTGAACATAATTAGTTTATTGCGCTGGCATCTGCACGGTATTATTGCGTGTTGTGTTGTAAACGCATTGAAGTTTCGTGATCCGGCGATTATGTTTCTAGTCTGACAGCTGCATATAATCTGCATTAACGATGTGTATTTAACGCTTTTATTGTTATCTGAGTTCACAAATACAAATTCTAAAGATATAAACGATTATACTACATAATAAATTACCGACGAGTTAGTTTACCTAATTTACGGTGTATACAGATTAATAAAATCTGTTTTAGTTTCGTTTACCTTTCAGTTACACAAACATGTTAAGTAGTAAATAAAATATTACTTTTTTTTAAATTGGCAAGTAAATTAAAACTATTTTTTTTTTATTTTATATATTATTAATATATACTTATTTATCTACTTACTCGTAGTTATTTTTACTCGATGTATATATCAGTGTTCTCATTCTTTCTTTTTCATTTAATCATTATTTTTTAATTAACTCAAATATTATTCTAAAATTTCATATCGTACTCTAACGATAATAGAATGATCATCGAAATTTTCATCAGCTAAAAAATTAAAAATTGATAATTAAAGTACATGGTTTAATGTTTATGCTAATATTTATTTTATTCATTCAAGATTTAAATTAAAGATATAATTCGCATTAACAATAAATGTTAAAAAATCAATCAGTTGAAATATCTATTCGAATCACTATTCAATTTGATACTGTAGCAAATTCACTTTAACATAAATGAATCACTTATTTCAACACTACAAGATTTTGTACAGGTATTTAATCATTGTTCCTTTTTATTTACTGATGCACATTTGAATAATAATGATGCGCTGCATTAGTATGGTGTTTAAAAAGTAACCGAACTTTCATTTTAATTTAATATATAAACGGTATTTATGTATTTTTATGTGCGAAATTATTGCTATTTATTCGAATGCAGCTTCCTGAAGAATTTAACACGTCCAAAGATACAATTTATGGGACATTAACAGAAAAATTGAAAAAAGTTTGCGCTTGATTTGTGCCATAAAAAATAACAAAGACCAAGAAAAGGCATATGTTTGTCACTGCAAGACATCATTAAAATGGCCAAAAGAAATACCGAATTTTTAAATTTTATCGTTACTGGGAATGAGGCACAGTACTTCAAATACAACTGAGAATTAAGCTCTAGAGTACATCATGAAAGGCAACAGATTCGCCAAAAGTAAGAAAATTATGTTTTTAGAAGTTGGGAACAATGTTTATTTATTTTTACTATTCAAAATGTATCATTTACGAATTCGTTCTGGAAGGTGAACTATTTAAATACTATAGAACGTTTGTGATGGAGGGTAGTAAGAATTAGTCCAGAATATCGAGAGCCGAAAAGCGGTTACTTATTGCACAGCAATGCTCCATCTCACAAAGTCATTGTCCTATGCAAATTTCTGACCAAAGATCAATGTGCATCATCCAGTATCTATTATATTCGCCAGATTTATAAGCGTAAAAATATTTTCTTTACTCAAAAATGAAAATGATGATGAAAAAATATTGTACATAATACGATAGTGTTGAAGCCATACAAGCCACTAATAGGAAAGTAATCGAAACCATCTTAAAAAGAAACTTATTCAAATACTTCATAGGGTTTTTCAGGATACCTAGCGTTGTTTTGATACCAAAGGAACATATTTTGAATAAATATTCGAATTTTTAGCGAAATATAAAAAAAAATTTTTTTATTCAAAAAGATTAGTCACTTTCCTGAAGTTTAAAATATTTCAACTGTATAAATATTTTTAAAACACAATACACTACTCCAACAATGATGACATAGTCATTGCAATATGTATTAGTAAAAAAAGTAAGTAATTAAATGATCATTGTACATTTTTACACAAATAAATTATCACCTCAACACATCAAGAAATTATGAAAGTGTTCAATAATTACTTACGATTCATATTTCGATGGCCATTCTATCATTGTCAGAACTCTCTATTATAAATCTAAATTTTACAACAATAAGTAATTATTGAACAATCTTATAAAATTTTGTGAAGTTGGGGTGACCATTAATTTTTATAAAAGTGAATTTGCCACAATTTGAAAAAAATAGTGATTATTGAACTCTTTTATAATATCTTGTAGTGTTGAGTAACATTTATTTATATTACCTATTAATTTTCTTTTTTAAAAAATATTATTATTTTATGTTAGGTATGTTATAAAATGTAACAAAATTATAAAAAGTTTAAATCGAAATTTCAATTCTAGCTTATCTAACTCTATCCGTCAATCCAGACTAATTACTTATAAATATTATTTTTAAACTCCATGACATTAAAACTTTTACATTAAAATAACTGTTATAGTTCGATAGTGTAGCATTTTGAAATTGTAAAAACATGTTTATTTAATGTGAATCTGTGGATTTTTTTCTTCTTCCCTTTTTTTATTCTTAAGAAACATATCTACGCTTTAATTATAACTGTAAAGTGTATTGTAAAAAGTACATGTGTGCATTTATGTATGAATCCGTGCTAATATTTATTATTATAATTTAATATAACATTTTATTTCTAATGCAAAAAGTTCTAATAAGTAAAAACACGGTTCAAAAACTAATTTCCCTTCTGCGTTCTTGAAATGTTCAAATTACTAGGTCAAAACTATAAACGTAAAGACATAAAGTAGTCGATGTATGTTAGACAAGTAACTAAACATTGTTTCTCACTTCCATAATTAATTTATATATCGTGTAATGTTCTGAGTCTATTGTTTAAAAATGTAAATCGTCGCGAATAACCAACATAAAACATATACCGTTCCCGTAAAAAATAAAACGGATGTTTCAAATAACCTTCGAAAAAACTGTAACAAGTTGAATTCTTCTCACCGACGATGATGATACGAGAGAAAAAAATAAGATGTTCGTCGCATTGAGATTCAACAACTGTTATATTGAATACAATGCAAGGACGGTTCTAGTTGACCATTCTGGCATTTTAATTAACACAAAGTCATGTTCTAATTTAAGATAACTGGTTTTGGAATTCCCTTAATTGAATTAAATGTTTAGAGAGGTGCGTGTTATATTGCATAGGTCACACTGTCGTCGGGTCTTGGAGTTATAATAAAATATATCACATATATATATATATATATATATATATATATATATATATATATATATATATATATATATGTATGTATGTATGTATGTAGTAGGTTGTGTAATATAAAATGTCGGATTTCTCATCAGTTTCTCTTTGAATAATTCGACATTTATATATATATATATATATATATATATATATATATATATATATATATATATATATATATATATATATATATATATTTATAAGTATATGTGTGTGTATATATATGTTTATATACACCTATGAAACAATTTTATAAGAAAATTTTAGAAACTATATATAAATAGAAACTATAATATAAATAGAAACTATATAGAAATTGTTAAAGTATAAAAGATATAAATTTTTAAAACATGTCCGTTTGTTATTGTAACAAATTCACATAAAAACATATGAATCATTACCCTAACTCCACTAGGTATTATAAAAGCGTTCAATAATTATTTATTGTTCATTTCATTTCTTTATAAACTAATCAACATTTCGATCACCATGCAGTCATTATCAGAGCGCTGCTTTATGCGCGTAAAATCTTACTTCTAGATACTAAATTTTATAACACAGCTCTGTAACGTTAAAGACATGACCTTTGAAATACGCATCAACTTATAAATCAGTAAAGTAAACAATAATTATTAAACATTTTTATATTATAATATGTTGTAATGTTATGTAGTTATTTGTTCGTGAAAAAAATGACTTTTTTCTAGTATGTACATAAATTAATCAGTAGTATATTTTTTTTTACAAATTTGATCTTTTTTTTATTTCAACTTATATAAAAAGAAACAATCTTATTATTTTGGTAACATTTATTGCTTCTGCTGTTAAAACAAAGTATTAGTATTAATTTATATTTATATAGTTAGATAATTACAAAAAAATATTTATTTTATTTCAAACATTTTTTAATCATATGTTTTATTTTTCACTTTATTTTTAAATTAAAGAATACAATTTTATGAACATTCATTGTATAACTAATTTTTTTTTAATTAATTCTTTGAGTTTACAATTTGTTTTCGATATTCTTCCCGTCAATAGTTTTTTTTTTTTATATAATTTCATTAACATTTCCAATTTGATACAAGTCTAGATTGTTTTTAACTAAGCTATTAAGAAAATCAATTTTAGAGTATATATAAACACAGTAAATTTTCAATAAATATATTTAAAAAAAAAATAAAAAAAAGTTTTAGATTGAGTTCAACAAGTAATAGAATTCATGAACTACAAGAAAAATAAAGATATAGAGAAAAACCAAGGAATTTGTTTTCAGGATTGAATGATATATCATCATCACCCTTCCCAATTCACTACCGAATGAAGGCCTCCTTCAAAACCTTCCATTTCTGCCGATCCAATGACTTCATCTTCCAGTCTACTCCGACGAATTTTTTTATTTCTTTATCCCATCTATCCATGAGTCTCTTTCTAATGATATATATACATACACACATGCATACACACACACACACATATATACATATTATATATAGTACATATATATACATACATATTATATATAGTATAAGGTCATTCAAATGTAACGCCTAGGATTTATGTTCTATTAAAAAGAAACATATATAGGGAAACATGTATATAGTTTCTTTTCAGTAAAAAACAAATCTACACGTCACATTGGATAACCCTATATATATATATATATATATATATATATTTATGTGTGTGTGTGTGTGTGTGTGTGTGTGTTATATAGTAAAGTAAAAGTATTAAAATACATTTTTCTTAATAAATAATAATCAAAACTTTAAAAATATTAACCCAAGTTGTATTATAAATTCTTTTTCCAATATTTGGAAAAAAATTAACTAATGTCTAATGATTTTTGTTAATATATAAAAACATTCATAAAAATATATTTCTCTAATGATAACATTTTTTTGTTTCAGGTGAGTTTTCATTATATATAAATATATACTATATTTAAACTACTATGGTGAGTTTCTACGTTTTTAAATTTATCAATGATTAAAAAAGCTTTTTATCTTGTTATATTTTCTGATCAATTAACCAAATTCTGTTAAAAGATAAAAGAAAAATCAATCGTTTTTTATTTTATTAATATATAAATACATTTAAATATGAATATTATACTTATTTAATTAGTCATTATTATTATAAAACCTCAGAATAAATTATAAAATATTATAAATCAACATTATATATGAATGAGATATTTATTTACAACATACAATTTTATAAAACCATAATATAAACGTAGAAATATTAAAATATATATCCAAATTATTTCAAAGCATAGAAAAAGTGTTTTTTTTTTCATTTTCTGTAAAAATTCTTTGAAAATTATCTTGATAATATAACTATCAATTATAAATGTTCAATATAAAATTCAGGAAAGTATGTAACGTACATTTGGATAAAATGAAGTTCATTTGGATTTTAAATCAATAATCAAACTTTAAAGAGTAATATTTAACTTTATTTACTTATGTGTTTCATTTTTTTGACAACTTTCTGCCAAATAATATCGCAGTTTTCATTGAAAAACATTTCAAGGTGGTTTTGGATACCTTTTAATGATTGAAACTCTATTACCTTATACTATTTCGAAAAAATCTAAATTAATGTTAATTTCAAAAAGGCAATACCTGACGAATATAGAGGATACCGTAGGACATCCCATCTCAACGGCAACAATTTTATCAAGTGGCCAAAGGCACATGTAGTCTCGCATTATCATGTCAATACACAACATCGTTGCGTTATCTTCATTTCGTACGCTTTTCATCCATTGTTGCTTTAATTGATTCATTTACAAACAATATTTTTTAGAATTAATTATCTGATTGCTTAGTAATAATTGATAATACAGGATTATTTTTCAATCTCATCAAACACAAATCATGACTTTTTTGTATGAAAATTTGCTCTCAGTTGAAATAACGAAGATGCGTCGCTTGTGCCTGGATTTTTTTCCTTACTTAATATTGTAAATTATTCATTTCTTGTCACCTGTTACTAATTACTTTAAAAATTGGTCATTTTCATTATGTTTACAAAAAAAATCACAGACAGAAATGTGGTTCATTTTTTTCAGCTAATGGAGAATTCAAACGTCATATTAAATCACATAATTTAATTACTTTAACAACTAACATATGAGATCTTCAGCAATACCTCTTATGGCATTGCATTGGTTATTTTCAATCAATGTAGTGATTTTATTACTAATTATATACTATCAACAGTGCTAAAAATGTTTGACTCTAGGCTCTCTTCCAAAGAAAAATCTCCAAGTCAAAATTTAAGAAATCACTTTTGGTACATTCTTTCTCTTATACATAGATTCTGTATACAGTATAAATCTTTCTTTACCTTTTTTGTAAAACATTTTTACTTTTCGAAAATGAAAAAGTATTACATGACGAAAATGCAACTATTGATTGTCCATTTTTTGATTTCACACAACACAAATAGATTGATCAATCTAAAGAATATTCTTTTTAAATTCGTTATAGAACTGTCAACTCATGATATGATATACAATTTATAGGTTAAAAATGACACATATCAATACAAATTGCTACTAAAGCCATTGTTAAGAAAATCTAAACAATATTTTGCTTCAACACACTATAAATGCAAATCATAATTTTTAAAATGTATTATATTTATTTTTTAAAACTCATACAATAAATCTTATACGTACACAGTGCACTACAACAAATACAAAAACAAATTTATCATTTGTATGTCAATGTCTTGCCTATAAATTTAATTTATTATTATTTAGTTTAGCATCAAATTCACTGTACCTCCGAATTATCAAAAACCCTATGTATATTTAGATAACCCGATTGTGATCGTTTGTAAATAAAATTGTTCTAAACATGTCTTCTGATAAAAATTGACCTAAAAACAGGCTCCACAGTAATACGTATATATCAGACAATTTATTATTTCTTCCTATGTAAATATTAATTTATCGAATAATTTGTTGAAAATACTGAATATAAATTAGAAAAGCATGTTATGAATTTTATATCAATAAATATATTATGAATTATAAAAAATATATTTGAATTATAATGTCTATACAAATTTAAACACATCTATTTCTAATATATTATGAAAATGTTTCACTTTCTCAGATATTTTATTGAAAAGTAGTATCAATATGTATAACGAAAAGTTTTTGTATAAATGTCATGGACAATTTTTCAGAAATATAGGATATTTTTAAGCGTAATACAACTTTAAATTGAAGTAAAATGCATACTAATTGAGCATATGACCATTTATTTAATTTTATTCCAAAGATCATTTTGTAGCATTAATATATAAAAATAATTTCGGGTATATGTGCACCATGGCTACAGTTGACATACCGTATTCTGTCAGTCAAATTTCGGGTCACTTTTTCAAGCAATTGGGGCCTTATGTTCGCAATAACACGAGTTATGTTGGCTTTTTATACCTCAATCGTTACTGGTTTATCAACATAAACCAGAGAATTCATATATCCCCAAAGAAAAGAATCTAGAAGCGTCAAATCACACGAGTGAGGAGGCCAATTCACAGGTCCATTTCTAGAAATAACCCTATCGCCGAATTTTTGTTTCAATAACTTGATTGTTTCAGTCGAAGTGTGACACGTAACACCATCCTATTGAAACCACATCTCTTCTAGATCGATGTCATGCAAATTTGGAAACAAATAATCATTGATCATTGTTCTGTAATGTACACCATTAATGGTAACGCGCTCTCCGGCTTCATTTCGAAAGAAATAAGGTCCGATGATACCACCAACGTGCAATTGGCACCGTACGGTACATTTTTTAAATAAAACAGGATCTCGTGAATCACTTCAGCATTAATCTCAATCCAAATGCGGCAATTTTGCTCATTAATGCACCCGTTAAGCCAAAAATTATCCTCATCATTGAACAAAATGTTGTGCTCTATAAGTTTGATGAACAGAACACTGATTTTTGAAATAAATTTCCACAATTTGGAAACACTACTCAAATGTAGAACGTTCCATAATGATTTGCCGAAGTAAACTAAATCAAAATTTTACTTATAACACACAAACTGACAATTGACTTGACAGCTATTCCTATCGAAAGTGGCATCTAACCTAAAAAAACACCCTTATAAGAATGATATTTAGTACTGGAAATATGAAATTAAATATTATAACAAGGTCTAATTATAAGGTTTAATTTTATTTAAAAAGATCATTCATAATATTTGTACAATAAAAAGTTATTTTTGGAACACTAAATAATACCGATCTTTACCAGTAACGTCATGGCCATCAAAATATGAATTAGTTTATAAACAAATAAAGTGAAGAATAAATATTAAATACTTTTTCAATGCTTGTAGTGTAAGAGTAATAATTCATTTGCGAAATATAAATTAACTACACACATACGAGGGTCATTTTATAAAAATGGTAAATTTATTTATTGTTTAATTTATTTAATTTTTTCGATTTAGTTTTTCGTACTTTTTTACCATACTTATCAAACGACCCTCGTGTTTTGATATTAAATTCAAATATACATTTTTTCTATTGCTTTAAATAAAAATATAAATTACAGATTTATATTTCAAATTTATATTATGTATAGTTACAAGTAGATCAACAGACATTTTAAAAAAGTTTTCTATTTATTGTAAAACATTGTATAACGTTAATTACACAAGCAATTAATATTTTTACACGTATCTTTATTGTTTATAAATACTTTATTCTCTTAAATACATTTTTAATTAAGTATTTACAACAATTGTTCACTTCATAATCATTATATAATATATATGTCTTTTTCTATTAATTCATATTCTATTGTAGTTATAAATTACTTAATTATATTCCATAGAATATATATTATATAGAATATAATGAAGATAATTTTCAGTAGAACACATTTCTGAACTGATTTTTTACCAAAATTAACAGCACTACTGACTTTATGATAAAGCACGAGTATATTGTACTTCATTCTGAATAAAAATCAATGACGATTTAAAAAAAAACATTCTTATTCCTTTTATGTGCTTTAACAATGCTACAAAATTTCATAAAAATATCAGTAATTATATATTGTTAACTTGTTTTGATTAATGCGTTTGTCGAAGACCTTATCATTATCTACTTTTATAAATTACACTTTTTAATGATGTTATGAATGACCCTTAGATTTAATAAACGATCCTTAACACTAGAACAACCAGCATTTTTTACTACATCTGTCAATTTAGAAAAAAACGTATTTATTATTATTTTTAATTTCTTAAAATTTAAGTAATAAATTAACAAAAATTGCTTTCAGTTATAAAAATATTTTAATATTTCACGCTTTTTCAAAAAAAAAAAAAAAAAAAAAAAAATTATTCAAAACATATATTACAAATAAATATTTTGAGTTTGCATTTTCCACAAACGTATTGAATACAAATAGTATTCACTGTATTTTTGTTGCAATAACCTATTTAATAAGATTTGTGTTTATTAGAAGTTCGATTGAAAGTCTTCGATGTGCTATTCAATCTTTTGTCGAGTTTTAAATTTATGAGATTGGATGGAGTTCATGTTTATTTTATTTCTACATTCTGTGACAAGTTATTAAGTCTATCGAAACAAACATTTTTTTCAAATAATAGTTACACCTGTAAATTTTTTATAGAATATCCACATATTCACACAATCTAAAATATTGTAAAAAAAAATTAAAAGACCATCTACTTCTTCTCGTATTTACATTGTATTTTCGAATCATTTGATCAAGAACATTTAATCCGAATTTGATTTTATTGTAAAATAAAACAATTTTCGGGACATGTTTATTACTGTTATTAATTTTTACTGGTCTACATGTGTAGAAATCTGTACTAAAGCCTTTTGTTAGACTTATTTTAGTAGATCGTGAGAATGCAATCTTCTGATTTATCTAGTAATATGGAAAAAAGTTATATTCTACTATTTGTTTTGAAACTATATTAAATTCACTTTTTATCTTTATTTTCTTATCTTTCTCTCTTAGATAAGAAAATTCTCAAAAAATAGTATATATAAGGTATTTTTAACCAAAAATTGTGTAGATTTTTTAACATAACGCTTTGATGATGATAACATCACAATTGTAATACACATTAGCTTATTGTTGTTATAAACAAAGTGAAAAATATGTAATTATTGAATATTTTTTAATATCTTATTGCATTGAAAGTGATAATTCATTTGAAGAAAAGATGAGACAGACATTTTTTGACTTTTGATACTTTTGGCATTTTCCTTTTGTTTCCTCTCATGGTTTCAACTAGAGTCCAGTTTTTGCCAGTACTATATTTGCAAATGTTTTGCTCGTAAAAAATTCACTGTTTTACTTTTTCTATAGCCTATAATCAGTTCAGCAAATTTGAAAACTATGAACTCACTCAAAGTTATTGATGATAACCGAGTTTTATTTTTGCTTAAGTAAGGAAAACCATTTACTAGATACTTAACGTCCGATGAGCACCAAAATTTTATCTCAAATTAGTCTGATTTGTTTGAGATATACATAGAATAAATTAAATAAATCTGCACAAAGCCATAATTGGAAACAGTCCCTATTTTACTGTATATTTTTTATGTGACTTGTACTGAACGGGGTTATTTTCAATAAATCGGTTCCATTTATTCGAAATCATTATATAATGATGATTTTTTTAAAATATTAATATAATAATGAAATTTTAATAATATTAATATTATATTATAATAAAAATATTATAAAAAGTATAAAATACAATTAACAAGTTTTAAATAAAGTATATATAAAATATTAATATAATGAATACAATATAGTAAAATGATTAAAATAAAATATAATCTTATAATGGAAAAAGATATTATTTATTTGTATTTCAGCGTCATTTCATCTTCTTATATAAATATTAACATTAAGATATAAAATTTTAAATTTACATTTTATGTAAATGAATCACTTTTTCTTTTTCTTCTGTCAGTATATATATATATATATATATATATATATATATATATATATATATATATATATATATGTATACATATATAAAAAATCATTATATCTATTGATTGTAATTGATACGTGATTAAAATGATTACTTGAAAATAACTACAAAATTAAGCCATTGAACTTAAATACTATGCAAATACATCGACGTACAATTAATTTCCATTTTTCGTACGTCGTTGCAAAATCGAAACTAAGGATGTAACAGTGTCACGTATTGAATTACAATGAGTAATCAAATTTCTTAAAGGAACTAAACGAATCCATATAATAAAATTCGTCAGATGTTAACTAAATGCCGGATAATCGGGCCATTAGGTTCGCGTGCCGCACCTTGATTTTATTCCGATATTTTTTATACATACCGGTAAATTTATGGATTCTTATTTTTTTACACTTTTCGCTCAATTAACATCCTGTTTAGATTTTATACATTTTATTAGCAAATTTCGTACTTTGCAATAACACGTGTTTATATTTTTACTTTAAATTCAATAAATAAATAAAAGTTAAAAATAAAATTATATGTTAATTATATTAAAAGAAATTTTATTATATTTACAAAAAGGGACAAACGTTTTGGTATGCATGAATACTTTGTTGAAATGACTATACTTATATGTATTGTAAAAAAAAATATTTCATATTTTTTTAAAACTAATTTAATCTGTACTCTTTATTGAACTATAATCTCTATTAACTGCAGATTAAAATATTCATATAATTTATAATTCAAAAAAGAATGAAAATTACATTTTAACATGAATAAATCATTCATCCTAATTTTATAACAATTTAAAATGCAATTCCTGATTTCTAGATGTTATAACGCAGATCTTTGGCATCAACGGCACACCATTTAAATGCACACCAGCCAATAAAGTAAACAATAAATTATTGAACACCACAAAAACAAATAATAATTTAAGAAAAGTTTTCTGTTTCTACATGAGAAATTAAAATATCTAAATAATAAAAATATTTTTAGTAGCTAAACACATTTAAAAATTCAAAAAATATATTATAAAATGTAAATATATTAAAATATAACACTCATTGAATAAACATAGATTTGTATGCTATTCACCCAAGATAAAAGTATGTATGTATATACAGTACAGTTCTGGTGTACATTTATTTGTAAACAAATACGTAAAAAACACATACAAATGTAAATACAGAAAATTCCTTTTAGAAGTTAATATTTATTTGTTAAAAAATATTTAGAAAGAGCATATATATATATATATATATATATATATATATATATATATATATATATATATATATATATATATATATATATATATATATATATATGCGAGAAAGAGAAAAGTAAAAAATTCGCTGATTTCAATATTTTGAAAATAAATAAGATTAAATTTTTATTGATTGTAAAATGAGTAAAAACATTATTTTCTTAACAAATGTTTTCATTATAAATATTAGAAAATGTTTAAAACTAATAACATAAAAAAGATTTTGGTATTTTTGCAGAACTTCTTCTATTTTTTATAACCTATTTTAACTTAAGTAATTTATTAAAAGTTTTAACTTTTTTATGCTTTAAAATAACAGTGTGTCTTAGATGAATTAAAATTAAATCTACTTAAAAAGGAAGTCAAGTCGAAAGTGATCAAAAAAATGGCAAGAAAATCAGGTGTAAGATACACACAAAAACGTTCGTATAACAAATTAACTATGAATAGTTACAAAAATATTATAATATATATATATATATATATATATATATATATATATATATATATATATTAAATACATAACAGTAACATGAAGTTGAAGAAGTATATATTGAACTTAGGTAAAATGTTCATGAAATGTTACATCCTCCATACAAATACACGAATAAAGAGCAAAGCTTAAAATTATGAAAGAAATAAGAGGGCGATGTGATATCATCAAAACTATTTACATCGGCATTAGAAGAAATATTTAAGATACTTAATTGGGAATCCCACGGATGAAAAGTAAATGGCAAAATATTTAGTCACTTAAGATTTGTTGAATAATTATTATTTTCTCAACAAGTTCAAAGAAATTTGAAAATAGAATATGATAATTAGATAAAACAATCAAAAAATGGTGTTATCATGAATCTCAGTGAAACAAAAGCAATGTACAATGAATCTTTTTGTCAGAGAAAATTCAATCTAAATAGATTAGAAATAAAAGAATTTGAAAACTATATACATTTGGGACAATTTATTAATACTAAAGAAACGTTAGTAGTAGAAATAAGGAGAAAATAAAAATAGGATGGTATCAATTAGAAAAAATGATAAAATCTAATCTCCTATATGTTAAAAAAAAAATTTGATCAATGGATTCTACTTTTTGTTATTTATAACAGTAAAACATGAATCTTTAATGCCAAAATAATTCATTGACTCCAGACAACACGAACTAACATGAAAAGATACTTGTTAAAAATAACACGTAGAGATAGGAAGAGAAAATAAAAATTATGAATATTATAGAGAGAAATTATTAATTATTATAATGAGAAATTTAAAACAGAAATAAGGCAATTATACGAGTATATGGAGTAGTGGTTTGCATCTTTTCCTATTATGCGGAAGACTATGTTCGATCTCCAATCGGAACGTCCCTCGAGTTTCAAAATTAGAGGTTGGGGTTGAGGCAGATAAACTCGACTCGTAAAAATATCTGTCTTGTAGCTCTGACTGTCAGAGACACCTTGTCTCTACTTAGCTAAAATATTTGTGATTATTAAATGAGAAGTTTATAATAACGCTGATAATAACGCTGTATAACATTCTTAATAAGTTAAAAATTAATAATTTGTTTATATATATATATATATATATATATATATATATATATATATATATATATATATATATATAAATCACATCACATCATTAAGCCCACATCAATCCACTACTGGACGAAAGCCTCAATGAATGCTACCATTTACTGGTATTTGGTCATATTCACCACACTGACCAGACGGATTAGTGGTATATATATATATATATATATATATATATATATATATATATATATATACACACATACATTTCTGTTATTTTTATAATCTAAAATAAAAATTAATAATATAATTTTATATTTAATTAAAATTATTAAAAAATCTTATTAAAAATATATATTAATACGTCTTTCGGAAGTTTAATATTTTAAAATTAGAGTGAAAACTAAAAAAATACTAAGTATTACGTAGTTTTTTTGAAAGTGTCATCTAAACCGCCAGGTCAATGTCAATTTAATTAGAATTCTGTTAGTGTGTGAAGTTTGTACTAAAAAAAAGTATGTTGTCAATTTATACAAAAATTGACATAATATACACAAGTAATACTACTCGAGTAACACTGTTGTTTTAAGTCTTTATATATACGAGGGTCGTTTGATAAGTATGGTAAATTTATTTATTGTTTAATTTAATTAATTAAATAATTTAATTAAATTTTTCAATTTAGTTTTTCTTACTTTTTTATCATACTTATCAAACGACCCTCGTATATATATATATATATATATATATATATATATATATATATATATATATATGTATATATGTATGTATGTATGTATGTATATAAATGGCTTTCAAGGAATATATTTATGAATAATAACAAATTTAATAAAATACTTTTTTATTTATGAGACAATCAAAAATATATTTTATATGTTTGTTTAATTTTTTAAGTAAATTGTCTGAATAAAATGCCATGTATATCTATATTGATTAAAAAAATATTTTAATAAAATATCGTAGAATAAAATAAAATTAACTTATCAAATGTTTTAGTCGAGAGTATATAAAACATTTATTTCTTCATTAATTATTGATACATCAAATAAGGCTTTTTTCCAAAAAATTGTATACTGTTTGAATAATTTCAATTTACTTTATTTTATTATTACAGATGAAATAATCAGTATATTTTGAATTAAATAAATAATAAATGAGAACAATTTTCATATTTAATTTACACATCAATACTTAGTAAACATATACGTATATATCTTTTAAACCAATTATGCTTTTAGTGCTTAAAATGTTGATTTAACTGAATATTTCTGCAGTATATTTCTTAATTATATTTTCAACTTTTTGAAGTTATTCTTACTTAAAAATTGACATTTTCGAATTTTCCTGTTTTAGAATTGACAAATATAAATATTACATATAATTCATATCAACTGATTGCGACAGAATAAAAAGAATTCTTGAAATGTTATATAATATCTACGAGAGTCGTTTGATAAGTATGGTAAGTTTATTTATTGTTTAATTTAATTAATTAAATTAAATTTTTCAATTTAGTTTTTCTTACTTTTTTACCATACTTATCAAACAACCCTCGTATTTTCGAGTTGTGCCAAATATTTATCATCATACTGTTTAAAATATTTATTAAAGTTACTGTAATTAAATTCAAACAAATAATAAATATGATAAATGGGTATCATATTTACTCTATTCTATAAAATAAAAAATAAAATTAATGCCAGGTTAAAAATGTGTACAAATAAAACAAAAAATCGCATTATAAATAAAACAAATAATTAAATAAATTGAGAGTGTGAAATGGACGAATCACATCTCTAGTTAAGCAACTCTTCTTCACTAATAACTAATTTATTTTATGAAAGTCTATTTGACATCTAGTCAATTAATTAATGGAATTAATGAAAAGATAGTTGATATCACTATCTTTAAATTAATTTCTCATAATTTACATTTATTTTTAGCATTGCATCGAAAAGTAACCCTTTTTAAGTCTCTGCAAAAATGTTCAATGAAATTCAAGTTGGACGATTGTCAGTTGATGTAAAATTTTAAATTTGGGATTTTTTTTAAAAAAAATATCAGCTAATGTATTATATTTAAAGATTATTCTATATTTTTCGAAAATTATAGAATCCTTATATTTATCCAGTTGAGTAGATTTCTTTATTTATTTCGAAAATATATTAAAAACTATTTTCGACGTGCAGTAAAATATTCATAATATAATATTATTACATCAAATAAACGTTTCGTTACACTGATCGAACTTCGAATAATAATAATAATCTTAAAATTAAGTTCACAATTTACACGAGGTGTGTTATTTCACGACGATGACGATGATGCATTGTTTCCACCGACATAATTAAAGTAATGATGAGCGTGTAACACAGAGAATGTAATCCAGATAAAGAGGATATATTCATTTACCCAGTTAAGGCATCCACTTCAAATGACGCCACATAATCCATAATTTCTCATCCTGTCAGTAAATTTAAAACAATAGTGGACTAGTGCGTTAGTATGGACGTACAGTGCGCATCTGTTATTTAACTACATTAATTCGTTATTAGAATTACGACTTGAAATTCTTGTCGACAACATTTTCATTTATATAGAGTGAATGATACGAGATTAAAACAGTAACAATTGTTTTTAATATGACTTATTTGACTCTGTACTTTTTTTAATTTATTTAATTATTTATTTAAATTATATTTCCTAACAGACTACATGTAATTCATTTACTGATTTTTATATACTGTTTGTAGTCATTTTAATATCATGGATATTAAGTATTCTACAAGCAATCTATACGCATTCAAACTTGTACGTGTTAAGATTTTTCCAAATAAAATAATCATGTATTGTACGTGATAGAAAATTCGATATCTTACGATTGAGTAATTCATTGATCGGTGTTTTTAGATCACTATCACAATTTATACGTAGTGTACACATTTTTTACTACAAGGACAGGTTATTTTTAAAACGTAAAGAAATATACGTTATATCGTTTTATTCAATCTGTTATTATTACTTGTAATGTTACATTTATTTCCAATCTCTTTTAACGGGTTCTCTCTCACGAAATATTTTTAAATATTTTTTAAATTATTTTCTTATTTCCATTCCTATAATATTCAATCATATCTTGAACAATGAATATTCATTTATTATCTAACCTTACAATTTGTCTTCGACTCTTATTATTTTTAAAATTGAAAACTATAAATCTAAATTCTTCAATAGTTGGACATTGTCACATTTTATTTTCAAAAATTTAGAGTAAAAGTTATTGAATGTACGGATGGTCGTATATAAAAAAATTCAGTTTATACCTTTAAATAGTTTTAAAAGTTCTCTAATGCATGGGCATCCTTTTTTCTAAACTTAAACATTCGTTTCATTTAGGTTCTAGATAAAAAATAATTTTGTTATTTATTTTCTATATTATAAAATGATTATTTTTTTATTGTAATAAATTAGAAATATATAATCTTTATGAAATGTAAATTGTACAAATACTATAATAACTTATTCCTTATATATAAAATTGAAATAGCATCATTTAAGTTATAACTCTTTTTATATTTCTTATATACGAAATTTAAATGTAAAAATAATGGATTCACAATTTGGAATTGTATATTATCTCTTGAAGGGTGAAAAATTTATTTTTAAAATAAAAAATAGACAAGACTAAATATTATTAATATTCATAAGAAACATCTAAAAAAAGTACGAAAAATAAGGTCTACAAGATTAAGATCCGAACATATTACTTATAGTTCAAAAATATCATCTCTTTTTTAAATCTCAATTCTATCGGATATTTACGGAATTTATTAAAAAAACGTATAAGGCAACATAACATATTATTTATGGTATAATTAAAGACCATTATTTCAAGAAAAATACTAAATAATTACAGGTAACCATCGCATAACGCAGAGGTTACATTCCACAAAAATTCTATATTAAGAAAATCGCATTATGCGATACTCACATTTCATAAAAACAAGGACTTAAGCTTCAAATTTTTTTTCCACATAAAACACCAAATATATTTTAAAATATTAGGTTGACAAGTATCTCCCTACCGCTTTTTTTTTGTACATAGCTGCGAAATTCAAAAGACCAGAAGGCGGAAGGGAGATATTTGCCAACCTAATATAATTCAAAAATAAACTTTATTCGAAAATAAATTTAACAAAATTTAAATACTTCATTTCATCATGTGGTTACAGAAAAAACCTATTAATTTAATTTTAATCAGTATCATTCTCTTCTAAAATCACATTTCCAATTCACCATGTTTGTTTGTCTTTCATATTATCTAAAGATTACAGGAATTAAAATTGCACATTTTATCGAAACCGTGTTATAGAAGTACCGCGTTAACCAAAGATTGTCGCAATTTATTAAGAGTGCTATATCGAAACCGCGTTATAGAAATATCGCATTACACATGGGTTACTTATCCTTTGAAAAAACGAAAGGTAGTCCAATACTCTGTGCAAAACCAACCATAAGAATTTTTTAACAAAAAAAATAGTTACTGATTTTTTTAATGATTATGAAATTTTTATTAATGATTCCTTTAATAGCAAAGAAAATGATTATATGTATATATATATATATATATATATATATATATATATATATATATATATATATATTTACACACACACACAAAAATTAATTTCTACAGTCATTTTTTAATTCTGTTCACTTGGTAATACTGGCGTACATATTTGAATTAGAGCAAAAATTGGATAGTCATTTTCTACAAAATGACCCGAATGTTGAACGACCTCTCTGATTTCAGCGAGATATTAATAAATGCTTAACTCAATATGAGGAAGTCTATAAATATTTAACCAAAAACCAAACACAATTGTTAATTACGGATTTCATTACCAAGTCTCGAAAAAAAATTAATAGTCTATGAAAGTGATGAAGTAATTAAACTTTTGGTTAATTTTTTTAAGGATCTTATATCTTTTGTTTCCAAAAAATGAATTACAAACTTTATACCTTTATATATTTGTCATTTTATGAATGGACTATTAATTTTATGTTTTTCAAGATAACTTACTTTTATGTTTTTCAAGGTATCTTACTTTTATTTTACATTGAAATAAATGACTGAATTATGCACATTTTAGTTTGTTTTCGATTTACACGGTTTTGGGTATAAAAATCCACGATTTCGATTTACACAGTTTTCTGAGGAACCGATCTTCAGTGTAAATCGGGGGATAGGTGTATATATATATATATATATATATATATATATATATATATATATATACACCTATCCCCATATATATATATTTATATATATATATATATATATATATATATATATATATATAATTGCTGAATGAAGAAATTTTCCAAAACTTTAACTTTGATCGATCCGATGCCTTTTTCTTCAAGTCCATTCTGACAAATTTTCTTCTGACTATTTCATATATCCATTAGTCTTTTCTTGGGATTTTATATATATATATATATATATATATATATATATATATATATATATATATATATAAGTTTCCAATCAATAAGTTCTATTATCCATCAATAACTCTTTCTTTTTTCTTTATGATTGACCTATATCAATTTCAAATTCCTCACTTTTGCTATAACGCTCGTAACTTGTATTTTCTTTCCAATCCATTCAATTCTCTTTCTATTTCTACATAATATGTATATATGTGTATATATATATATATATATATATATATATATATATATATATATATATATAACTGACCGATTATATAGGATTTTCCAATAAACGCTTCAGAAGTTTAAATGGAAATAAAACAAAATTAATTTTATAATTATTCATTTTTTATATTTTTAGGCATATTCTATGGCATTAATGATGAAACACAATTTCACTCATATGACCATCACGACTTCACTCGACATAGTGCATTCATTTAGTCCAATTTTTAATCACTCTTTCACATAATTATGGTCTAATTTGATGAATTACACATTCTGTTTATTTTTAATGCTTCTATTATTTGTGGTTTATCAACATAAACTAATAATTTCACATAACTCCACAGAAAAAAATCCAATGAAGTTAGACCACATGATCTTGGTTGCCACTTGATGGGCCTATTTCGTGAAATAATGGACTCATTAAACTTTTGTTTCAATAAGTCTATAACAATTCCAAGCGTTGTTGAACTGTTAAACGTTCCATGATAATTTGCCAAATTATATTGAGTTGAAATATCAAAATGAGCTTAAAAAATTCAAACATGGGTGCCACCAGCTCTCAAAATTCTAACATGCTTATTGGAAAACCCTATATAATGGCAAGTATTATCGCCTGTCATGCCGGAGGAGTACATTGGATCCCTGGTCGGAAAAATAGGACAGGCTAAATTCTTTAGCCGAGAAAAGGAAGCCTAAAGGAATAAATCTTGAATAAAAACTCCTCACCAACCCAGCTGATCATATAATATATATACATATATATATATATATATATATATATATATATATATATATATATATATAGGTGTGTGTGTGTATGTATGTATGAGAATGCATGCACGTATTGAATTATTAAAACGGATTTCATTATTCTATGATAATCGTGACCTCATCTGAATCGAGATTTGTGTAAATCCGTTGTCGTATAAAATTAAAATGTAACAAAAAGGCGATTAAAATAGTAACATCAACTCATAAAGAGCTGAAGAATCTTCATGAGAATTACACAAATAATTATGATCGGATAAAAACATCGGTTGTTCGCGCGTCTAACTGTATTTTTGTCGGTTACATTTTTATTAGAGAACTGTGTTATTTCCCACGTGTGCGCCGCCGACTGTATCTTCTGGTAAACGCAAACGTGCACGTATATTACGCTATAAATTGCACAATGAAACGTGGTACAGTTTATATTATACAAAGGAATGCCTACACATTTTTTTCATAGGGTTATACTTATAATATGCTTCCTATAAGAAAAATAGAAAAATACTGGAAACAGAATTCTTAGAAGTACGGTATGTAATTGCGAGGAAACTGTTAAAAAAGATGTAAAGCGTATGAGAAAACTTTAAATATTATTAATACTGTAAAAATGTTTTCATTCTTTATTACACAAAATCAAGTCGTAATGTTTTCTTTGATAATAGTTATGTAATTTGTTTTCTCTTTAAAAATTTAAATATGACAGAATTATAATTTAAAATACACTGTTTTAAAAAAGTTATTTTTAGTAAAATGTAATCGTGTTTAATTTGAAAAAGAATGTATTTTTAAAATTGAAACGTTTTATAATTGATGCTTTTTAAATGTTTTTCATAATAACGTATAAAACATTTTATAAAATAATGGTAATTTTTATATTGAGTAAAACAAAGCAGACCGTTCTTTAAGTTTTATTTTATTGACAAATTGATTAAAACATTTCTGTGTTTATTAGTTATTCCTGATATATTTTAATTATTACTTTTTCATTTATATGATTCTTTATTTTAAAAATCCTTCAAAAAGTAATTTATTAGTTCTAACAGAACATTATCGATGTACTAATATTTTTATTACGTTTAGTAATTTTATTTAATACAATATTTCTTAAGATTATTTCCGTATATTTTATAATAACTAGTAACTTAAATCTTACTCCTTCATTATGAATATGGTTTATAATTTATGAATGCAATAATCACAAACAACATGTGTTAACTCATTTAATTCTCCAAACAACTATCGCATTTTTGAAGATAATTTAAATATAAATCATAATTTGTTTCCATCAATTTTATTACAGCACAATCAAAATGTTTCTCATTACTTTTCAGTATATTCCCTCTCAACTATTTCGTTGTGCAAGCCTTTTGATTTTTATTTCAAAGAGTTTTTTTTGGATACTTGTCAAACAATCTCTACACAGCTTCATAACATCGTCGTTACTGTGGAACTTCTTGCTTCCTAAAAGTAACATCAGTCACCCAAATCATTGGTAATTGGAAGGGCTAATTCAGAACTTTATTGTCAATGATACGAAATATCTCACTTGAATGACGAAGAGTTATTATCGTTAAAAATGCAGAATATAAAACATTAATTAAAAACATAAACGAAGGTGAAACATTAATTTATCTTAATGTTTACATTCGTTTCACAACTTAATTTTTTTTCTGTAGGTATTTCTTTTTCAGAATTTTTTGTTTCGACTACGACTCTTATTACCAAGACTATTTCAGTCCAATAAATACTTGTAATATATCTTTTATTCTTATACTATAAAAAGATTGTTTCACTATTTTTTTTTTGGTTATTGTTCAGATAAATTGTGGAATCCGCCATTAATATTATTTCGCATGTGCAAAAGTTTACATGCAGTTGTATTTTAGTTCGTTTTTAGACATTTTTGAGGAAAGTTGTGAAATATGTGTATCTTATAAGAATATTTTTTTTATTTTTATAATGCAAAGAGGGTTTTGAAAAAAATAAAAGTAATTAAAGCCAATAACGTCCCGCAGAAAGAAAACGTACGATGATTTGCGAAAAGTAATAGTAAATTTAAGACAACAAGAAAATAGTTTGAGTGAAATAGCAAAAATATGTGAAGAAGAAAATCTACAATTCAAACAATAATAAAAAATTGTAATAAAACTGCTAGTATCGCTTCAAAATCACAATCTGGAACGCCAAAAATATTTACAGAAAAACAAAGACATGGGGAAGGTGAAAGAAAATGCGAAAATTTCTTTAATTCGAATTGCCGCAAACGTATCAACAAAATATAATAAAGTGTCATCGAACCACTATATCTAGAATATTGAATACTGAAGGATACTGTTGTAGAGTACCTAGGAAAAAACTTTATAGAAATAAAATTAATTGTAAAAAGCGTATTAAATTCGCTAAATAATATGTTAATAAATATAAAAAGTTCTGGGAAAACATAATTTTTAGTGATGAGTATAAATTTAATATTTTGATAACAATGAAAGTATTAAAGTATATCTAAAAAAAATTCAGAATATGAAACCGAAAATTTAGTTTGTACGGTGAAGCATGAAGATATAAACGTAATATTCTGGGCATGTTTTGCCACTTCTGGAGTGGGAAATTGATTTTCATTGAAACAACAATAACTTAGGGTATAGCTTATGGTATAGGAATAGCTTAGGGTATTTGAACGTTTTACAGTAAAATTTGAAAGAGAGTGCTATAAAATCAAACCTGGAAAGTACATATATTTTCCAACATGTCAACGATTCCAAGCACACATCACACATAGTGTGTGAGTGGCTTTTGTATAACTACCTCAAACAGCTCAAAACCCTGCTTCAGTTCACAGACTTAAATCCTATAGAACATTTATGGAACAAAATCAAATGACAAATACCAAAAAGAGGTGTACAAAACAAACAAACCTTGAGAGAAATTCTTTGATATGAATGGGAAAATATTGGAGCCGAAATAACAAGAGAATTCGTCCTTTCTATGACCAAAAGATTAAAAGAAATCATTAAAAATAAAAATGGTCCAATTTCATATTGAATGTTAAAATATATATATTTATTTAATAAATTTTCAAAGTGTATCTTAACTTTTTCACCGTTAACAATCTGTTATTTTATAGTTGAAATGAATTATTGGTTTTTTAAATTTATTTTTGTTATTGGCTTTTTAATTTATTTTTGTTATTGGTTTTAAGTTGAAAATAAAACGCATTAAATTTGAGATTAAATTTGAAAAAAAAAATTAGTTTTTTTAGAAAAGTTTAATGAATAATATATATATATATATATATATATATATATATATATATATATATATATATATAAATAATCTTTATTTTACAACTAATTTCGATTTATGACCAGTTGAAGTCTATAAAAACTTACAGTAGCAGAACATACATATACATACATATGTGTATATGTATGACTGTTCGCATCTGTTTACGCGTAGCTATTCTTGAAAATAGTTTATTATTGTTCGACAAGGGCCCGTATGCGTGCCACTTTGTCTTTTATGTTAATCCGGCTTTCATGTCATACATGCGCCGTGGTAGGTCTTCAACACTTGTGTATATTTTGTTATTGAAAGGCAATAATAACTAAAGAAAAAAAAGTACCGCATACTTGTCATTAAGTATTATTTCGACAACCATACGTAAAATATGTTTCAGTTAATAATTTAATTTCAAATAAAGTATTTCTAACGTCTTTTTTATATTTTAACTCATTTTAATAGAGTAATTAAATTTAATTGTCAATAAGCGTCGTTTCTTGCGAAACGGCAAACATTTGTAAGTGATTTACGATGTTTATGAAAAGTTTTTAATAAAAAATAGTATGTTTCTGTCAAGACTGAAGTTATGATAAAAAATATATAAAAAGTTAAAATTAAACATCCGGCTTGTTTTATTAAAATTGTTTAGTTATTTAATGAAAACATTTGTTTTATATAAAAAATATTGTTAAGGTGTTTATATTACTCGAAATAAATATTTAATCACATACTGCTTGTACATTAATCGTTAAATATTTTATTTTTTATTCATTCATTTTTATTTTTATAAATGTAATCAAGCTTTTGATTGGTATAAATAAATAATACACAATTACGTATTACTAAATAAAAAAATTTATCGAAATTTAAAAAATATGTTCTTACAAACAATAATTATTTTTCAGATAATTTTTATACGTTTTCTCAAAACAGATTTTTTTAAAAAAATAAATACATTCGATTTAAAGTTATATTTCAAAAATGATTTGTGTATATTATAAACAGGTACAAATAAATTCGACACATTTCTTCATAAACTTGAAAGTTTATTTATAAAAAAATAAAACAACATTAATTATTAAAATAATCTCCATTATTTTTGATAACTTTACTCCATCTACTGGATAGTTGATAAATCCCAGATTGATGGAAATTCGACTGTGTTAATTAATAAATTTAACGGTACTTTTTAGAACCTCTTGTATAGTTTTTAAATGAATATCAACTTTATGTAGAAGCAACTGAAACAATCTAATGAATACGTTACTTTAGAAAGAAATCCCTAGTCCGAAGAAAAGATTATTTCCTTTGTGATCTTCACATTTTGTGGTCGAGTGTCATGCTATACAATAACATAACGAGTTCCTGACACATTCAAACTGCATTCTTTTCGCATTTTATATCAAAAATAATGCTTCTAAAACTACGAAAATCTTTTATTCTGCTCTTAGTGAAAATGCTGTAACTCACAAAACATGTAAAGAAACAATACTAGAAATTTCGTGATGAAAATTTTAATTTTTCTGATTAAAAACATCCAAATTTACCATAAAAATTCAAAAAAAGAGGAACTACAACAAGTATGTATGCTGGATAACAATCCCCTTAAAATACAACAGGAACTCAAAAAAAAAAACAAATTGGAGTTACTAAAACCAGGTACGATTACATCAACTGAACAAGATTCTGAAAGAGAACCAATAGATTTCTCATATGCTTAGTTTAAAAAACAAAGAGTGACGCTTTGATATTAAGATATCTTTGTTGGGCAGGTTTAAAAGAAAAGATTTGTGTGCGTAGTTGTCACAAGTAATGAAAAATGTGTACATCCTTAAACAGAAAAAATCTGAACCTTAGTCAAATACTCTACAAACTTCAACATTCATGTTCCTATAACGTGACAACACTCAGTCACATATCAAGAATAATACAAAGTTCATCTTCCTCTTAGGATTGAATTCTCCCTCACACAACGTATTCGCCAGACTTGATCTCTTCAGATTATCAGTTGTTCCAGTTACTTCGAGACGTTTTGTATGATACTCATTTTAAAACTATAGAATAGTCTCAAAATATCATCAAAGACTTTATTAACCAAAACTGCCAAATTGTTATTAATAGGAAATTCATTAGCTGCCCGATAGATAAGTAAAGTTATTGAAAATATTCTAATAAATATTTTAATGATTTTTAAAAATTTGTTCTTTTTTATAAATAAATTTTGAGTTACGTTAATAAAGTCATCGAATTTATTTCTACACCTAGTAGAGGAGTTTTTTTTAATCCTGATAGAACATTAAATTGAAATAAAACACATACTAATTGACCGGATGACCATTTATTTGGTATTATTCGAAAGATAATTTTATGGCATTAATATGTAAAAATTATTTCGGGCATATGTGCACCACGATTACTTTTGACATACCACATTCTGTCAGTCCAATTTCGAGTCACTTTTTCAAGAAATTGGAGCCTTATATCCACAATAACGTGAGTTATGTTGACTTCTAATGCCTCAATCGTTGCTGGTTTATCAGCACAGAGACTTGACATATCCCCAAAGAAAATAATCCAGATGCGTGGATTTCTAAAGATAACGTTATCGCTGAATTTTTGTTTGAATAACTCGATTTTTTCGGTCGAATTATGGCACGTGGTACCATCCTGTTGAAACCACATATCTTCCGGATCGATATCATGCAAATTTGGACACAAAATAAACATTGATCATCGTTATGTAACGTACACCATTGATAGTAACGCGCTGTCCGGCTTTATTTCGAAAGAAATAAGGTCCAATGATGCCCCCAGCATGCAATTTGCGCCATACGATACATTTTTCTGGATGTAACGGCCTTTTGTGAATCACTTCAGGATTAGTCTCACTTCAAATGCGACAATTTTGCTTATTAACGTACTCGTTAATCCAAAAATAAAAATAAACCTCATCACTGAACAAAATTTTGCTCTATAAGTTTGGCAAACAGAACACTATTTTTTGAAATAATTTTCCACAATTTTGAAACATTACTCAAATGTAAAACGTTCCATAATGATTTTCCATAGTATACTGAATCCAAATGTCACTTATATCGTACAAACTGATAACTAATTTAACAGCTATCCTTATCGAAAATTCTATCTGACCTAAAAAAACACTTTATATATATATATATATATATATATATATATATATATATAAATAAACATGGGCGATATTATAATTTTTTAATAACAAAGAATAATAAGTGAAGATGTTTCCCATATATAAATCATATATTCTCGAGTTTTAATCACGCTTCTAATTAAATCTGATGTTACACTTTCAATGCAAACGTATGTGTAAAATTCATTGCCTGAATACAAAACAATAATTAGCGTGCCAGTTAACTGCGTTCATTTAACACAATATGTCTCCATCTGTGTCAGGTTTGAAGTAAACATACATTTAAATAATTTCTAAAAACAATCTTTTACGATTGTCATGCGTGCTTCGATATACGTTTTAAGTAAAACAAAAGTCGTGTTTATAAATTACTTGAAAGATCGATTGCGTCTATTTTCTCTTGAGTTATATATAAAACTAGTCACTTTCAGTTTCAAACACTATTGATTTCTAAAACTGTTCATTAATATAGAATCGATGTCATTTATTATGTTGTACTTTAGAACTTAATCTATTGTAATAATTGAAGTATTGGCATGACTCATATAAATATCTGGAAATCACATTACATCTGTATTTATCATGGATTGAACCTATTTTTGTTATTGAAAATCAAACTCAAAAAATCTGAACTATGTAAAAAAATAAAGATTTTAATACCATTCTTAAGGAATAATCTCGCTTATCTTTAATGAAATCGTTGCTGAACTATTATGAAAATATATAATATATAACGTATTAAAAACATAAAAAATCAAATTAGTTTAGAGAAAAAGTGATTTTTCGTACTAAAGACATTTCTGAATAGTTTTAGTCAGGATAGAAGAGATTATGTAGATCAGTTTATAAAATAGACAAAAACTCTCCATTTACATTTTTAAAGTGCTAATAACATATTTGGCATAAGAACATTTTAATCAAAGAATATCTCTTTATTTATGTGGCAATCAAGCACTAAAAACTAAATTAGAAAATAAAAAAATACATTAATAAAAAAATAATCTTTTATGAATTCCCTCAGACTTGAAGTAATTTTCATTCCAATACTTTTTTTAAATCACTATCTTCCTCAATAAAAAAAAATTTAAACCCTAATTAAAAATGAGTGACAATAATTAAAGAAATACATTTCCTCATATTATACTACCGAGTGTATTATTATTATTAAAAAAAAAACATAAATTTAATATTAAGTTATATTGAAATGAAAATCTATTTCGTTTGGGATGGAAATTCTCGCTCTATTAAATTTTCCTAATCATCATTAAGATAAATTAAGTAATTTAGAACCATTTATACATTTGCCTCATAAATTAAGATTCATATTTAATAATCATGATTAATCAAATATGAATATATACATATTATATATATATATATATATATATATATATATATATATATATGGGGGACGGGGGAGAGAAAAAGTAGGCAAATGAAAAATTAATGACTACTTTTAATAAAGTCTAAATAAAAGAAAATGCAGTGGTTTTCTTATTATATAAATACATTGTTTATTAAAACCTGACAATTCTGTATGAAATACAATGTCGACCAAATGACCATCTCTAGCTGTTCAACGCTTTGCCACGTTCTTCTAACCATATTTTGCATCATTTTTTTTGCACATTTCAATACTTATTTCAGTAACAATATCATGAATATTTGATTTTAGATATTCAATTGTCTACGATTTATTAGCATAGACCTTGCTTTCTATGTAGCTGTAAAAAAAATCTAGGACAATTAAATGTGGATGATCTTGGCTATCAATCACAATTGCCAAATTTCGAAATAATTTAATTAGAAAATTATTTTCATAGATTCATGTAACGCAGGTTGTATAACAGGTAGGGTCAACTTGTTAGACCTATATGTTGACAAGATCCTTTTTTTCAATTTTCGATTACAAACAATGGCGAATTATATGACAGTAAAGCAGCAATGGCTATTCAGTTATCCGTATAGCCACTGAAGTCGAAATGTACCTTGTCATCATGATGATTTTTCAACAAATTTAAGGATCATCAGCAATTATCTATCTCTAATATATTATTGCCGCATGTACGACGACACAAATAGTTTGAATGTTGAAATTCTTATGTTAATTAAATTTTATATGAAAATAAATGCAAATCTTTCTTTTGTACACTTTTCACAGCATATCGACAATATCTCAATTCTTAGACATGGTGTTTGTTTGAGGTATTCAAGTCTTCTACCACACTCTATTTATTATTTTCCACTAAACTTACAATACGATAACGTCTAGGATTCAGTCATTTGTCACAATAACAAACTCTTTAAATTATTTCACCAAACACAATATTGTATTTTTGGAAAACAGATGATTGTGATCTAAAATTTCACATAATTCTTTTAAGATCACTTCTAACTGAAGATTTGATGAAATATTTTCACAATAACAACGTATTCTTCATTAGTGTAATACTTCATTATAAATTTCAACAAGTGTTTTATTCAACTATCAAATGCCAAATAACAGAAATTTACCAACCCAAAATGGCAGCAGAAACACGTCGTTTATCTTTTTTTCGCTCCTCTGTATATATATATATATATATATATATATATATATATATATATATATATATATATATATATATACATACATACAAGTGTCATTTGATAAGTATGGTAAATTTATTTATTGTTTAATTTCATTAATTAATTTATTTAATTAAATTTTTCAAATTAACTTTTTCTTCCTTTTTTACCATACTTATCAAATGTCCCTCGTGTATATATATATATATATATATATATATATATATATATATATATATATATATATATATATATATAATCCTTATATTAAATTAAATAAGGTATTATTAGATTAGTCAAAAAGCAATATAGGATTTTTGCTATAAATGACATTTTTGTACAATTAAATAAAAAACTATTTGCACCCTATTATTTATATACATATATATATATATATATATATATATATATATATATATATATATATATATATATATATATATATATATATATATATATATAAATATATATATACATATATATACAATATATATATATATATATATATATATATATATATATATATATATATATATATATATATATATATATATATATATATATATATATATATATATATATATATATATATATAGGTGACCCAAAAGAGACTGAAGGAGATAGGCATATATTTACTTGCTTACTATTTTTTACTATCCTTCAGTCTCATTTGAGCCACCTATATAATTAAATTTTATAATATGTACTGTATGTATCATAAAATTATTCTATTTTAGCAACTACTAAATAAATCATTTTATATTTCATTTTCAACAAGCAATCACTTATATCGTCAGAAATCATTCATACATGCATTAAAACAATAAAAAATGAAGGTAAGTTTTATGAAACAGGTCAGGTGACCTAAAAAGAAATATAATGATCGTAACCAACCCAAAAAATATTCCCATTACGCGATCTTTACATGCTATATTTAATTAATATTTCTTTACTACAAGAAAAAACACAATACAGTAATTTAAATGTAGTTCGACTACAAGTGCTCGACAGCCTCATAACAAGTATGAAATGATACAATTTCTTAACGATTTGCCATGTGAATTGGGTTCGAGCAACAATCGAGCCTTTATGTTACCATTGTTTCGTCGTTCACAGCCTGATTAGACTTTCTACGAAGCATTCACGACAAAATATTAATATTTGCATTATTTAAGTCGATATAAACGACTAACGAAAGCATTTATTCTGACATTTTATTTTAATTTTTTTTTTCACTGCTAATTAATGTACTGTAACGTTGAAAACATACAATTTTAAACAGGTATATACTCACGCAAATACATACACATACTTCTTATTTCACACATATAAAAAGACTGATTTTTTAATCGAGGTGTTTTTGTTTATTTTTTAAAAGGAAATATTAATTTTTATTACTTACGTCAATTTATTACTTCTTATTTATATATGTAATTTTTTAAAATGATAATAAAGTTAATACTAATAACTACATTTCAATCCATTTCTTAATAAAGTAGATTTTCAATATGAGCAAAATTCAATCGAAATATAATCAGATTACTGAAAATATAAAATTATTATAAAAGAACTTAGTGATGTCAAAAATGTTTTAGAATAAATTGGTCATTGTGGAAATATAAAACAAAAATTGTGTTAAAAAACGACTTAAAATCTTTAAAGTCTATACAATTTGTTAAAATCTATTTTCTTTGTTTTTAAATCCATTAACTTCTAACATTATATTGGACTATGAATAAACCTAATATAAAATTATTTTTTGTAAAAAAAAATTGAATAGGTAATATAAATGAATGTCACCTCAACACCACAAGATTTTATAAAAAGGTTCAATAATTATCATTTTCTGAAAAATTTTGGTGAATTTACTTCAACACAAATGAATTATTACCTCAGCATCACAAGATTATATAAAAGTGTTAAATAATTACAATACTTCTTATTGTAAAAAAATACATTTTATAATACAAAGACTGACAATGATAATGTGTCCAACAAAATGCATGTCAGCTTATAAACAAATCAAATGAACAATAATTAATTATTGAACACTTTTTCAATATCTTGTGATATTGAGATGATAATTCATATGTGTGGAAGGATTCAATAATTAATTATTATTACTTTATTGTCTGATGCACATTTCAATAACTATGTCATCATTATGTATTGTGTTTTATAAAGGTTTATGTAGTGAAATATTTTATACTTGGGAGAAGAATCCGGATTATTTGAATAAAAAAAAATATATATACTCGTATTTCACTAAAAATTCAGATATTTATGAATGGATTTTAAAAAGTTTGTTTTTAGGAAAATCTCTGTAACCTTTGTCAAAGCAGGTTGTATAATTTCAGTGTCATCGTACAAAGTTCCTTTCATCTTCTTTTTCATTTTTTGGAAAGAAAATAATTGCACACTGATAAACTAGTAAATATGGTGAATATTGAATGACGCACACTAATTTTTTAGCCAAAAGTTCACGCACAGTAACGTCATTGTAAGATGGTATATTATCGTTCAACAGGTATCGGCTTTCCAGTTCTCGATATTCTTATATACACCTAAATAATACACATCAGTGAATACTTCACCTTCCGAAATGAATTCAGTATGAATGATACGTTCTGAATCGTAAAAAAAATAACATTATCTTCATTTACGATTTCTGAGAACGCAATTCTCTCACTTTCAGTAATCTTGATTACTTCCATGATGCACTCTGGCACTTAGTTTCCTGGTCGTACTTGAAGTACCATGTCCGTCTTCAGGAATAATAGAATACAAGAATTTGTGATTTTTTGACCGTTTTAACGATTTCCTTGCAGTGATCAGCGCATCTTTTCTTTTGGGCTTCCATTAACTTATATAGCACAAATCGAGAGTAATCCTTTTTGTTGTTAATATCTTATAAATTGTATTCTTGTACACGCTAAACTCTTCGGAAAGTATTCTTCATGATACATTTTAATGAACAGTGGTAATTTCATGCATTTTTTAAATAACTTTCATCGATGGCCGCGTATTTAGAACAACCTGATTTCAGTCGTCATTTTCAAGCAAATTTTGACAGTTTGTAGAGAAAATAGGTATACATAAATACCACTCTTTTTCATCTTAAATAGCGCTGCAAGTTCCGGCCAGAAAATGAAAGTTCAGTTTCAGTTCCGAGAAACTATTTATTCCGATTTGTAACGATGAAGACCTAACTCTCAATTTCCAATGTCTTTATAATTTCGTTATCCTAATTAAATATTTTTTCTGATTATAATGCTAACCCTTTCATTCCAGCTAAATTTATGTTACCCTCTTTTCTTTCGTTCTGATGGAATCCAATTTACAACTATTTTAAAAAGACAATAATTTTCTATTCTTTGATCATGACCAATCTTAATCAACTGTTTGCTATATTCTCCTCCTTATTTCTTCATTATTCACTCGATCTAATCTAGATATTCAACTGTATTTTCTGATAACATCTTTTTTTAGTGTTAACAATCTCTGCTTGTTGCATTTACTCAGAATCCAACCTCTGATCCATATGCGATTAATCTTTTTGCCATTATTTTATATATGTATTCGCATTTTCGCTTCTTTTGAAATATATGAACTCCATCAGATGCTATTGAATAAGTATACGATTTTGTATCATTCTCTCTTCAGTTATTTATTATAACTCTTCTTCTCTGTTTAATAACACCTATATATTTGTATTCATCGTATTTCTCAATTTCTTGATTTTCTATTTATGCGTTATCTGTATTATTCCTTAATGAATAATTAAATTATATTCAAAATAATATTAATTAAACAGTTACATATATAATATTTAATATAACTAATAGTATGAATCGCTTCCTAAAACCATAATATTTTTATATAAGAAAAAAGTGTTATTATAAAAAAATAATTACGTATTCACTAATGGTTTGTTGTGTATATTTAAATGACCATATAAATCATCTTCGGTTTCTGTCGAACGCTTTTATGAAATCTTATTGTATTGGAGTAAATCATAGATTCCTATAAAAGTGAATTAGCCACAGTAACACGCCAATAATGATTATGATTTGAATAATATAAAAATATAGTTTATAATGTCAATAGTATATCGACAATTTATTTTAAAAACAGAAAATTTTAAAAACTATAATAATAAAATTGAAATATTTAATTACTTTTTAAATTTTATCCTAAAATAAAAAAGTACAGAATATTTCTAGTTAATACTGAATTCCTTGTTAAAGTCATAACATGATTATTTGTTTAATAATTGTATATTTATGTCCAATGCAAGTATTTATTCAGTTTTTCATATTGTAAAATAAATTACAGTATCATATAAATTTTACTGGAATTGCATAAATACAAAAATCAGATTATTCTCTTTGTAGAAACAGCTATTTTTCGTATGATGAAATTACGTTGTTCCACATATTTTCAAATAATTTAATAATTTTTAATCTAAAAATGTTTCGTCTTCAAGTATAGGTAAAACGTGTGCGTGATGTAATTAATCTTAAATTACTTCTTTCTAACCAGGTCAATGTACAAAACTTTTTTCCCTCAACAATATAATCGTACGATAATTATATTTTGAAAATATTTACCAAACTATTAATGTGTTATCATTTACAATAAATAAACAAAACTTTTATGTTGACAATAGTCGTATCTCGCAAACGTTCCAAACATCTATCGTCGCTTTATATATTCATTCTTTTGATAATGCCTCAAGATATCATGACTAATTAATATCACAGGATATAATACACTTTCGAGTTGTTAGTATTCGAAAATAAATAAGGAGAAAGTGTGGGCGAATATTACTACTAGTGCCATTGCTATTATTTACGATAACAATAGCGTTTTGCAAAATTGTTTGTTCGACTGGATGACAGAATTGCAGACACGTACATTTATATCGTTGCGACTATATTCTCACAACGTTCACTGACCCAAACGAATAATTTACAATATATGTATATATTTATTAATTATACGTTGCAAAATAGTGTTGCTCAATCATTGTTTAGAAAAAAATAAACAAACGGAAGAAAGTATCGTTTGTATAATTTTAATTAAACGCCATAATTTCAAATAGCTTCTTTTCTTCGCGTATGCGTGCTTGAATTATAATATAACGATTTAATAAATATTTCTTACAATGTTAAAATGATGATCTACATTAATTTTAATTGATAATAAATAAATAATAAACTACATATATACCTATATAATATATGAATACTCATAACAGTACAATAGTGACATGTAATTCTAACATTAGAAAATAAAAACAAGTTCACATTCAAAATCATATAAACAATTATATACATAATTTTGAATTGTGAAAACCCTTCTTTTTTAAGAAGAAATAAACCTTCTTTCTAATATATTTGTTTCATGTCTTTTAACACTATTTTGGCAATGAAAAACAAAATAGTAGGAAGACACACAAATATCATCAAACAACTTAATTGCAATAACAAAGTTACTCGTTCATGTAATAATGAAAAATATATCTCTTTTCTATGCATAATAAATTGTTAAACGGATTATTATATGGTATTTATAATCAGTCCCTTTCTATCTGCTGCTGAATGAAGACCTCTCCTAAAACTTCTAAACATCCTAAACATTGGTATCTCAAAGACATTTGCTGAAAAATCAGACACAATAATGAAATTTACAAATAAATACGAATACAAATAGTTTTCAAATTTTAACTACATGCTTTTGTTTAATAATTTTTTTTTTATTTACAACAGAATAAAAATGGTTTGATTTTTCAAAAAAAAAATTCTCAAAATGCACATTGTGTTCGTATGTACCATAATACAATATATTACGTTATTACTTACTTTAAATACTTTTACAAATATTATACATGTGTAAAGTAGTGCATGGGGTACGAATAGGTTTCCTCGTCATTGCATTGTGTATTGTACATACAATGTCTAACAAATAAGATTGGAGTTTTATAACATTAATGTTTCAAATATAAAGTAACAACGCAATGAAAATTACGTACAGAAAATTTAGATAAACTACATTGAATATTTGCCAAGTGACAACTCTTTAAAATTATACGTGTCATTTTTTCCTTATTATGATATGAAAAATAAACTATACGATTGGGCAAATTAGTAAATACCAAATTTTATATTATGTTTTATGACTAAATAGCTGTACATTACAAATATTAAACACACAATAGTAGCAAAACTATATTGATAATGAAAATATTTTTTAAGTAATATTATTTCATGGAATAGAAAAGATAAATAATAGCATAGACTAACAAGTCTATGCTATTGACTTAATTTTTAAACTTAAATGGCATAGTATATTCATAATCAAAATTTGAACATAAAATAATCAAAAATTTTATCATGAAGTTCAGAAAACGAAATTAGATGCCAAAATCCAATTTTGAACATAAGTTCATAAAACGATTCGCATAAACCTAATAAAAAACGATATATTTTTGTATTATTTACATCCGTTTAGGGCAAAAATGATACGACAAAAACAATATTTTAATTTAAAATAAAATTAATTTTTCAATAAACGTATAATATTAAATACTTTATCGAGATTTAGTACCGAAATTCTGTTTTCAATAAAAACTTAAGAGTAGTTCTCACAAGTCTACTAAAAAACAAAATATTTATATGCTTTAGGACACTCCTTTTATACTAAAATTAATCATTTCATAGCTTCTATTACATTATATATACTAAATGTGGTTTACAATAAATTTATTATGAATAAATGAATTATTTTAAGCAGAATTAACGTTTTATGAAACACGGAAAAAATGTTTAACAACAAGATCTTACACAAATGTATTATCACCCTCGATACCATAAGATATTAAAAAGTGTTCAATAATAACTTATTTTTCACTTTGTTAATTTATAACAACAATAAGCTAATGTTTACTTCGATGGCAATTCCATCATCATCAAAACATTTTGTTACAAAATTTCATAACACACTTCATCAGCAAAGGATAAAAATAGAAATAAAATATTTGAAAACTACATAATTAAGTGATCTGAAAATATAATAATCAATGTTACTGCCAAATTATTATATGATATATTGAAATAATACAGCAGCACATAAATAGCTTTAAATTATTAAATTACTTAGTATATTTATTTATTCTTTTATTAAAAAAAATCAAAATATTATGAAGAAAAGTGGATCAATTTTTGAGGATTTAAGAAAAGAAAAATTTCCAAAGACGATTTCCCTAATTAAAGAAGGTTTTTAAGTATATTATAATCATTTCTTATAAAATAATAATCCTGTATATATACGAAGGTCGTTTGATAAGTATGGTAAATTTATTTATTGTTTAATTTAATTAAATTTTTCAATTTAGTTTTTCTTACTTTTTTACCATACTTATCAAACGACCCTCGTATATGTATATATATATATATATATATATATATATATATATATATATATATATATATAATGTATGTATGTATATATTAATGAATAAATAATATATAAAGTAGTAAACCCATGAACAGAAATAACTAATTTCGCTTACATGAGTATTCTTGGCCAAAATCGATTTAAACAGACTAATCCCGCCATAATATTTAAAGTATTTAGATAATATAATAATTATTTGACTATAACTTCAACTAATTTAAATAAACAAATTACGTAAAGTAAATTTCAAAATAATAGTGTGATTGGTCAATTAATTAATTAAAGAGCCCGAATAAGCACGCTTACTTGAAAATAAATCGTCAGGTAAAAGGGTTAATATTTTTATCTAATATTAGAAAAAATGAAGTTATAATACAATTATTTGTAATAAAAAATTTAATTATCAATTAATAAACTTCATCAAATTTTATCACACAAAATATTTTTCTTATAAAGTCCTATATAAAAGTTTAATTATTGATAAGTATTTAATTGTTTATATTTTTTATTCGAATGTAATATTTTTTTATATTTATGATGTAAATGAAGAACATCAAAAATTTACGTTTATATTCTATATATAGTCACTAAATTAATCTAGACAGTATTTTCCCATCTGAAACTCAGGTTTCTTCAAACAGAATTTGAATTTTATCATTTATCGCAGGGACTCTATAAACATGGAAATATGTTATCTCGAGAGATAAATTATGTAAACTTCATGATAAAAACAAATTTATCTCGTTTAAATTCAATCACCCCCAAAACGTTCATGTCGACTACATTTGAAAAATAACACAATTTAATTCTTCCACCCTAAATTATATTTAATCACCAAATATAGCGTGCACGTTGCCCAATATAATATTTACAGAGCAATGAAGGCGAAGCCTGTTAGTGAAGTAAATAGACACGAGGTAGATGAAACATTATCCCCCTTCGGTAAATACACACACGTCATCTCCGTACATACTTTTACACGTACGATGCGTATCGTTCGAGGTGAAGTGTACCAGTAACTGAGATGTGGTAGTTGCATCCCTCGTTTCCTGTTGCCAGGAGCTAAACAGGAACCCTCATCTCGAGGTGTGCCGACATCCTGTAACCAAACGATGACATTAAGATCAGCTGTCCGTGACGTCAACCGAATTATTGGCTCGTGCTAATGTGTTTCGAAATAAGTTCATCATAAATTTATATAGCAATTATTATGATCGAATTACTCTTTGTTAGACATTGAATTATGATTAATAATTGTACTACACAGACAATGATGAATTATATATCTCATATAAATTATATATATATATATATATATATATATATATATATATATATATATATATATATATATACACGCATTGTATATTCGCTTTTATGCATTTACACTTCAATTTTTAAAAGAAAAATTAAATTGGTATTGTTTGATTATTTTTTATTAAAAAATAACTCATAATATAAACATTAATCTCAAAAGTTGATTGATTTATATCAGTAAAATAATTAATTTCAGATTTTTTTTTAAGTTTTAATGAAATATACATATATGAGATATATTCAAAAATTTCCAATAGAAATAACTAATAAAGCAAAAAATATAAAATTACTAATTTGCTTATTTTATGCTATGGCTTTATGCTTATTTAATCTTATCATTATTGATTTAGTAAATCACTACTAACTGAATTAAAATAACTATTTATTTTTAATTTTCTAGATTTTTTTAATCGGACTCTGTACTTGAACATTTCATTTTCATTCATAATCACTATTTTTTGATATCAATACCATCATCAAATATTTCTCTATACATATTCCGGTGCAAACTATTGTTTTATTGTTGTAGGTGATTCTCTTTTACACCTTTTAATCATCCGCTCAACAGTTCAAAATTTTGTAAAAATGTTAAATAATTACTTACTTTTCACTTTATTCGTTGTTGCACACTTCAATTATCATATTTTTATTATCGGAACACATAACATTTTATAAAATCACATTCTAATGATAATGAATGGTACGATTATCATAATATAAATTAGAAATGTAAACGAACAATGAATATTCATTAAACATTTTCATAAAATCTTATGGTATTGAAATAAATGATTGATTTGTAAAAAAAATACTTTGTTAGTTTTAATGCATTTATATTAACCTTTTTTCAATTATAAAAATTGTTCAACAACATCGATGTTATTTCACTATTTTTAAAATTTTCTTTTCAATGTTCTTAATAAATACATATCTCTAATAATTTCTTTCGAAAGAAAAAAAAACTACAAAAGCTAAATAGAGAACATGTGAAAGTAAGAGAGTTTTCTGAAAAATATAAAGAAAAATGCAATAAATTAATTAAGTGTACGAAAAATTTTAAGTATAGCTGTATGTACAATAGATTTTTAAGCATAAAATTGATTATTAAAAGATTTAACTTGCAAGGTTAAAATTCCAATGAAACGTTCGAAAAACCGATTAAGAGAACAAATGGATGAATATTAATTTGATATTTTATATTTGACATTCTAGACATGTCTATCATATCCATTATTTTTTAGAAATACATTAGCATATATTTTATAGTAATTGGCTGGCGCCAGATCAATCAATTCAAACTAACTTAAAATTCAGATTACAAAAAAATGGCCTCGTAAGAATTTTTGTTTTCTAAAAACACAATTCACATTTATTGTAACTAGAATGATACAGTAGTTTTTATTTTAAAATTTGCTGAATTATGTTTTATTTATTATCTTTTTGTAATTAATTTCACGTTTGTATGTAAATACGCTCGAAGATTTAAATCTGGTACATATTATTAAATATACTAAATCTATTCCATATTTCATGTGTATAATGTTTAAGATAATCGAAATGTACAATTTAAGTAAATACACATTCTTCTAATAAAAGTCGCTTCGGCGATCACAAAGCGACCGACAAACATGTAACCAGAAGCGTCTGAATACAAACATGATGTTTTACGCCTGTTTTGTTTCGATTTCAATTAACAACAGTGGTCTCCTGTCAGCGGTCGGTCATTAATGTTTTCACATGTTTTCTGCATAAACACATATGTTATCTTATAGGCGCGTGCAGAAAGTGAATATCATAAACAGTGCTATTTAATTTACAATGGAATTTCTTTCAATTTCCTGATGTAAATATTACACATTTAATTGTTGTACCATTTAACATTATAAACGGTTGAACTTAATTCAGTAACTGTGAAAATACTGTTTTAAATATATTCGAATAAAGATAAATTATCTGAATAATATAATTTAATACACACCGATGAACAAAAGTATTCGCCCAAAAAGAAAGCATTTTAAAATTGTTTGTGAAATTTTAAAATAAAAATAAATGTCAAGTTAAATAGTCGTTTAATTATAAACACAATACATATACGTACATTTAGATTAACATGGTAAACAAAATAATTAAATTTATTTTTTAGTTGCAAATAATAATGTAAAATAAACTGAAATGTTAAATTTAATGCAAAAATGTAGATAAAAGTTTTGACACTTATGGTTGTTAAGTAGGTATCATTTAATTGTACATTGTAAAGGAAAAGAAACGTCGACATCGGAAAGATAAGTCATTATAAATATATGTTAAAAGAAAAAATATTATGTTGTTATATTTAACATAATGTCGAAAAGTCGTACAATGGTTTGTGACAAGTTGAAATTTTATAAAAGTAATTATAAATTCAAAAACTGATTTATAATTGATTGACCACTCAATCATACCTTCAATCTGGAAACTATCGGAATTTTTAAAATAAAACAGAAAAAGTTATTTATTCATCAATATTTATTTTGTCGCCTTTAAAGTACTCCACACTGAAAGCAATGCATATGACAACGCTTTTTCCAGTCCTCGAATGTCCCCTTAAATGCGTTTAAAGGTATAGCATTCAGTTCACGCAGCGAATTTTCTTTTATAGATTTTATGGCTTTAATCTTAAATCGACTCAAAACGATGTCCTCGAGCGGCAACCTAAGTTTTGGGAATAGGAAAAAGTCGCACGGAGCTATATCAAGAGAATACGAAGCTTTTGGAACGATATTGGTCGAGTTTTTGACCAAAAACTCATGAACAAATTTAGTATTCTTGGCACCATGCGAGAAGTGATGCGTTTCATGCCAAAAATTTCATCCAAAATGACATAGCATTGTATTTTTGAGATTCCCACCTCAGCTGCTAACTCTCTAACAGACATACGACGATTTTTGAGCACTAATACCTTGACTTGGGCGACGTGTCCGTCGTCAGTTGATGTCGATGAGCGACCAGATCGTGGTTCATCATCGACGGCTTCACGGCTCTCATTAAACACCTTATGCCACTCAAAAACTTTTGTTCGTGATAAACAATCCTCAGAGTAAATCTTTTTTAATATGCCCAACGTTTGCGTGAATTTTATTTGGTTCACAACACAAAATTGGAAGCAAATTCTTTGATTAACTGATTTAGACATCATAAAAATCTCCGTGAACAACAAAAACCACTGTAAAATATTTACTAATGAGTATAACGTCATTAAATTTGGCACATATATCATTAACAAATATACTAACTTAAAAAAATTACATCACATCCCACAAGCGCGCGCAGTTTAAATGAGAAAATCCATTAGTTTTCGGACTGAAGGTATAGATCAGGAAAAAGAAAATATTATTAAATAAGTCAAAACGGAGTCTAAAGTAAGTTCTTAAGAAATAACAGTACAATATAAAAAAGAAAACTGGGGAGGAGTTACATTCGCTGATAGTGAGTAGTGAGTCGAGCTGTAAATAACGCTGGGTATACTACCCGAGTTTATGGAAAATATTTATTAGCAAAAGTTAACAAAAGAGTCTACCTCTTATTTCAGGTAATTCTCTATACTTGAATGTATTCATTATCATATTTTTAGAACATCTTAACAATTCTGCAATGCTAGCAAATGTTTTACCCTCGCTTCTTAACTTTTTTTACCAAATCTCGTTGAGCTACTGTGCAATGTTTTTCACGTTCCATTTTATTAATTATATTAAATTTTAAATACACGATCTATATTTTTTTGTTTTTAAAAAGAATCTACTAAATTACTTTTTGCCTTCAAATCGCATCCAACTTACAACACTAAACTAATATGAATGAAAAATCTAAAAGTACCTATTGCATTGCACAGCAATGCACACTTCATCTAACACATTATCGGGAATTCCTCAATAACAAGTCAATAAATAAGGCCACATTTAAAAATCAGAAAAATAATATCCAAATGTTTACTGATAAATGGCTTTCATGAACTTTCTTGGTAAAAAATTCATAAATTTTCACTTTTCACTATAAAATTAAAATTTTGTACCATTATTTTACACACTAATATATATATATATATATATATATATATATATATATATATATATATATATCCATGAGTATGTACATGAAAAATATTGTATTATTATTTATTTTACATATTTTTTTAAACATTTGGATCATTTTAGCGAAGAAAAAACAACTTCAAAGATTTTTTTACATGTAAAAGTTCAAATTTCTACAGAATTGGCATAAATGCATATGTAATTTCGTTGAGAGAAATATATTACGTTCGACTGTTCTTATATTGATTAATTCTTTTTAAAAACCTAACTGGTGTTTGAAGTTTTATTAGAAATTTTCCATTTGATATGCAACAACTTAATTCATATGTGTGTGTATTGCTGTGTTTATTCGATAAACGTATTAGTTTCTGTGAATATTTTTGAGTATTTGTGAAGTTATTCTCAGTTTTATTTAAAATACTGTTATTTATAGTACACACGTACAAGTAATTCGAAACCTATTGGCGGACGTGTACTTCGCCAAATTAATGCTAAACATATGCGGGGGGTCGCCAACTTAAAACGTTTCAAAACACTTCAGAAACATGACTATATAGTATCGAGTTCAGTTGGTTTCTGTTTATTATTTTGAATATAAACATGTCTGAACTATGAGTGGCAAACAAAAGCATTTGATTTGAAATACATCATCTGTTTAATAGATACATGTTTAATAACACAATATCATTACATTCGGATTGAAATTGAAATAAATTGTTTGTCTCCGAATAAATATAACAAAGCATTATTAATGCATTATCGTTTTGTTAGTATTACGAAATAAAAAAAAAGTTTATCTCTATATTATTAAAAATATAATTATGTACAATCAATTAAAAAAAACATCTGCGTACATATAATTTACTTCTTCTCAATACGTAATTTATAATAATTATTACATCATTAATTATGTAACGATTTTTTTAATATATAAAAAAATATTAATGTCCCACAGATTAATGAGTACACCAAAGCAATTAAATTTAACTGTGGATATTTTGACACGAATCAAGCAAAATCAAACCAAGAATGTCTATATGTACATGTACGACTGAATTAGTTTTCGGTTATAATTTTTAATGTTTATGGACAAAGACAATTCCTAGACAAATTTCAGCTAGTTCTAATATATTTACAAAAAGTATACATTAATAAATGGTTATCTAACTAAATTATTTTTGTCAAATAGAGCCGTAGTTGAATCATGGAAATTTCTAAGAAAGAAATACTTATAGAAACTAGGAAATTGATTGTTGTGAAATAAAGGTAAAGTATTAAGAAAAGTTAAAAAAATAATTGCAAAATTGTATTCGTGAATTAATAGTGATATAGATAATTTCAAATTAACCAGAACAGTTGTATCTAAACATCGAACATCGTTCAGAATATTCAAAAATACCGTTCGTAAAGATTATTCATTTTTATAACAGTTTACTTAAATAATTTTACTTTAATTATAATAGTTTACTTAATCTAAAATTATGTTCACATGACATAGCGATGAAAATTAAAATATCTAGTACATTATTATATCATACAAATAAATCACTCGGCTCATCTTTATAAAATTTTATAAAAATATTCAATAATATTGATTACTTTATTTGTAATTATGTCGGCTACAATTATATCGTCTAATACATTTCGATGATGACGCCATCATCGTCAAAGCCTTTCTGATGCATTAGCCAATTTAATTATAAATAATAAGTGAACAATAAGTAATTATTGAACATTTTAAACCGTTGTGATGTTGGGGTTAAAATTCATTTGTATTAAAGTGAAATAGTCACAGTTCCAAAACAACAAATACTTTATTTGCCAATTATTTTTATAGCTATGCTATGATCAATAAAGTTCCAATACTTCATTCTGATGATTTGATAGCATGGCAGTTGAAATTCGCATTAGCAATTAAAAATAACTAATAAATTATCATTAAACACTTACAAAATATTGTGGCGTTAAATAAAGTAATTCGTTGGTGTAAAATATCATATAAAATATTAATAATTCATGAAAGACAATTAGTATATTTTCATTTTTCAATTTGGACACAGGGAATCACTTAATACATGGTTTATTGAGAAACTAAGAAAAAATATTTTTTTCGTTATTTTGTTAAAATTCATCGACAGGTCCCATGTTTGATATTTTTCTATAATTTTTCTTGTTATATATTCCATATCTTCTTTATGATTAATACACATAGTAATTATATTCAGTATAAATGTTATTTATTTCTAGACATATTTATGTATTATAGCGTATAACAAATGTTAAATATAAATAAATCATTTTTAACCATTTATTAATTTCATTTCGATTAATTAACACAAAAAATGAATAAATTCCAAAGTATATGAAATCATTTATTTTTCAAATAATTTGCCATGTAACTTACCTTCAAAATTAAAATAGTTACTTCAAGCTTCTCAACGTGCATAAAAATGTGTGCCAATACTTAAAACGTTCTGATAAGCATATATGAAAGAGAATTTTTAAATCTATACAAAATAATCCCTTGTACACATTTCATTTAATTTCTAAAAAATAAAAATCCTAAATGATACAAAAACTATATATTTTTTATTTTAATCTCATCACAAAACAATAGCATTGTAATTTATTTATTTTAAAGAATATGTATATATAAATCTATATGAAATGTTTTACAACATGCCTATTACAACAATTTAATTCTAATTATTAAAGTATAATACTCATATTTAATGTTTATTTCATTTAACCCTAACTATAAACTCTGTCCGGATGTTACGAAACCGAGTATTAAAATTACTTATTTTGTCGTATTCAGAAGCACTCGTAAAAATAATTTACTAATAACGCACATCAACTACATATACGCATTGCTCTTATGACACACTGAATGTGTGCAAGTCCCACCATCCGCTACTTAAAAATAAAAAAACAATATTACGTAATCCATTTATGTAATGAATAATCAACACTGACGATTCAAACAGCTCGGATAAATCCGTTGTTCAAGTACATGAATAAAAATTACTATTTACATGTTTTTAAGGTACTAATAGCACCTAATCTTTCAATCGAGAATTGAAAATTAAAGGAAGTACGCGCACATTTGTGGTTTGCAAGTCATTCCTATACAGTACTTTATCACTATGTATGATTGTTCAAACAATTTGTTTTAATTGAATGATTAAAAAAATATAGAAAATGCAATTTTTGTTTTGAAATTGTGATTGTTTACGATTTTATAAATGAAAGAAAATAATTAAGAATTGAATATTTATTATGTTTTCTCGTAAAATCCCATCAAAATAATTATATATAAAAAAGTTTGTGAGTACATTTTTAATAAAATAACTTTATTAGTAAATTTTACAATTATGTCAGAAGTAATTGTATTACACTTAATTTTAATTTATGCTTAATTGAATTTATCAAAAATATATTTGGGTTTAAGATGAAAAATCGATATTAGAAATGCACCCTATAAATAATATTTTTTTCTTCATAACACCATTTCTTTTATATCGAATATAATATTCTAAAATAATTATTTGTTTATTAACATTATTTAGTATTCCAAATTATTAATACACTTAGTTATATATATATATATATATATATATATATATATATATATGTGTGTGTGTGTGTGTGTGTGTGTGTGTGTGCGTGCGTGCGTGCGTGCGTGCGTGTGTGTGTGTTGTACAGGGTCATCCAAATGTGACACCTAGATTTGTGTTTTATTAAGAAGAAACAAAAGAAACTATACACATGTTTCCTTATATACCACCCTAGCATGTTTCTTTTTAATAAAACACAATACTAGGCGTCACATTTGGATTATCCTATATAATTAACATACACATATGTATATCATTAAAACAGTAAATGATCAAAGAAAAAAATATTATAAAGGATAAATCATATAATTCACAGTTGAATGAATGGCTGTTATACCCTTTATTTTTATTAAATACGCAAAAAATCTCAGTTTACTGACGCGTATAAAAAACATTTCAATGTTCAGGTGATCAATGCGCACGTGCGGCTTGAACAACTGTTTCCGGTCGAGCCTAAAGACTGTTCACAGTCAGTGTGCACAGTACAAATCATACATATTTTTTTGTATGTGACATTGTCTCAGGGTTGTGTACGTACTTTTATATGAGCATTACTTTATTGCTCTACTTATTTGAGAATATATATATTTAATTTTTGAGGCAATTCAAATTTTAAGTTACAATTTTCAAATAATACACACACACTCACATACACATGTATATATATATATATATATATATATATATATATATATATATATATATATATACAGGCCCGTCTCTTCCATATGTGCAATGTGTACAATGCACAGGGGCGGCCGATTCCAAGAAAAACACTCTGTTACCTTTAATTTTTAGATATGTGAAACAACACATTCTTTAAATTTGTCTAGCCACATCAGCCTTATGTAATATTTTGACTTGTTCGGCGTTACTTGATTATAGCGTTTAACTACATATTAATCAGATACTATTTTCAAATACAAACACATACTATCCTTGCAATTCGAACACATTTCTCTAAAAATTTCGATTATCCTTTCCTTCGAAGTTAATAAATATCATTCAATAGTCTGCCATGGAAAAAGTGCAATTTGGGAATAGGGGCGGTCAAAATATTTTCGCACACGGGCGGCCGAAATATTTTTGCATACGGGCTGCCGATCTCCTTGTGGCGGGCCTGTATATATATATATATATATATATATATATATATATATATATATATATATATATATATATAGGGTCATCCAAATATGACCCCTAGATTTGTGTTTTATTGCAACAACACCAACAATGCATTAAAACGTATGTATCGAAAAAAATATTGTTGCTGTTAACGATAGTGTGAGTGAAGACCCGAATTTGTCAATTCGTCGTCATTCGTAACAATTTGGGCTTCGTTCGTCCACTACGTGGAAAATTTTACGTAAATATCTTGAACTGCGCCCTTACAAGATCCAATTAATTCAAGAACTGGAGTTACATGAGCATTGGCGTCGAATATGCGGTGAATGAGTTCACAATCATCTGCAAACTGACCCTCTGTTCTACCGCAAAAAAAATTAAGTAATGAGGCTAATTTTTGTCTTAACGGATGCGTTAATAAGAAAAATTACCGCATTTAGAGTGAGATCAATCCTGAAGTGATTCATGGGAGCCCGTTATATCCAGAAAAATGCACCGTATGGTGCGAATTGCACGATGGTGGCATCATCGGACCTTATTTCTTTCGAAATGAAACCAGAGAGCGCGGTACTGTCAATGGAGTACGTTACAAAACGATGATTAATGATTATTTGTTTCCAAATTTGAATGACATCAGTCTGGAAGAGATGTAGTTTCAACAGGATGCTGCCACATGCCATACTTCAAACAATCGAATTATTGAAACAAAAATTCGGCGAAAACGTTATCTCCAGAAATGAACCTTTGAATTGGCCTCCACTTTCGTGTGATTTGACGTCGCTGGATTATTTTCTTTGGAGATATATAAAGTCTCTGGTTTATGTTGATAAACCAGCAACGATTGAGGCATTCGAAGCCAACATAACTCGCGTTATTGCGAATATGAGGCCCCAATTGCTTGAAAAAGTGACTCTAAATTGAACTGACAGAATGCGGTATGTCAGAGGTACCCGTGGTGCATATATGCCCAAAATTATTTTAAAATATTAATGCTATAAAATGATCTTTTGAATAATACCTAATAAATGGCCGTCCTGTCAATTAGTATGTTTTATTTCGATTTAAAATTCTATCACGCTTAAAAAACATTATATATATATAATACACTTATACGTATCTATAAACATGTAAATAAATGAATAATGATTTTAAAAAGTGAAATTAACATACTATATTGTACTAATAACATTGGAAAAATAATTATATTAATACTTGACGAAGTCGATTATAGAAACCATAAAGTAATGTCAAGTTTAAATGCACGTACTTTAAATATTATTAACATTGACATTCTTCATATGGCATGTCATAACGCACTAGGTACCTGATGCACATGTTGCTGTTTGTCAACATTGATGTTTGACATGTGTGGTTATAAGCAGCTGGCTTCAATATATGTATGTTTGCTTTAAATGAACTATGAATATGAGAGAAGTATTAAAAAAGAGTTTCAAATTATTTACTACGCGTACAATTTGAAGATTCAGTTTTAAAATGAGGTGTATTAATAAAATATATAAAAAAACCGAACGGGAAGAAAAACGTGTATAAAAATCAACCACATTACAACTTAGAATACTAACTTGCCTTTGTACTGGTAAATAAAATAGTATTTTTTTATAAATGTTTATTGAAACATATGTAATTATTAAAATACTTTAATATTTTTTCATTTAATCAATATATATATATATATATATATATATATATATATATATATATATATATATTAGGTTGTCAAATATCTCCCTTCCGCCTTCCGCTTTTCCGAATTTCGCGGCTATGTACAAAAAAAAAAAAAAAAAAAAAAAAAAAAAAAAGCGGAAGGGAGATACTTGACAACATAATATATATATATATATATATATATATATATATATATATATATATATATATATATATATATATAAGTTCAATTAGAAATTTAAAAAATGCTATAGGAAGTATTTAAATAAATATATTATTACTACAGTTATTAAAAGAATCTCATTTATTAAGTGTAGATACAGATTCCAAATGTAAATATGATCATTAAATTAAACTGCTATAAAAAACTAATACAACGTGTTTAACTGCTCTGATATTATATTAAAAAATATCGTAGGTCAAGATTAAAATATTATTTATTAATCTCCTGTTATTACCTATATACTTGCCGAAGATTAATCATTTTTTTATGTAAATTTAAATAAAAATAAATTCCACATAATTTACTATTTTGTATTTAAGTATGTATAACATATTTAGAACATAAGAAAACAGCAAATTCTATTAGCAATGAAGCATACTTATACAATTATTTGTTCATCCATGTGGGTATAGGTCTGATAAATATTTATATGCAAATTCGTTTGATTGCTTGATTTATTTATAATAACATACAAATACTCGTATAGTTCAAATAAAAGCAATAAAAATGAAATGAAAATATAAAAAATTACAATTTATAAATGTAGAGTACAATTTATTTTTGGTTGTGTATTTTAAGACACTTGTTCTCTTAATGCGTAATATCTACTTATTAAAAAATTCATCTCATTACATTAATTATGAATACCTATTTTCTGATCCTTTTTTCATTAATGCGTATTTTTTAAAAATTATTGTTTTCTGTATTTACTTTATTTTAAATTTTTATTTAATTCAAGAACAAATCTTTGTCTTTTTTTAAAAAAACGAAAAAATAAATAAATCGAAGCATCTTTAAATTCAGTTTTATTTGTCACTATTTGATTTAAATCCTACTGAAACAATCTTTTAAAATTGTTGTATTAACTATTTAGAAATTGAATAAATTGAAGATTTAATTATAAATTGGCCATATTTCATTTTTTAAACACTTTTGGTAAGCGGTATATTTTTAGTATTATGAGATTTGAAACCGTAAGTTTATATTTTTGTTTTTTATTTAAACATTTTCTGTATCTTCTAATACATTCTTTGATATTTTATATTATTTTGGATAAATATTTTTTGTACATTTTGTAACGACTTTTTGTAACATTTCCTTAGTCCTTTTGAAGTAATCGTCTTTATCCAAAATAACTCTTACACTCCCTTTACTTGGTTAATTAATGTTAATATTTCTGGTTGCTTCCGTTGAGTTGTGTCCAAGTTTAATCTCGTAAAGAAATAATATACATTTTTGGATAATTTCTATACTTTTTTTAAAAAAAATTACTGTCCGCTTACACCAAAATTTGCAATAGAAACGATTTTATAATTCTATGCAATGATAATTAATCTGTAATACCAAATACAACTTGAGTCTCCTACTGGCAATTTTTATTATGAAAATCGTTACAAACTCCACTACATCTCAAAATCTAATGAAATAGCCTAATAATAATGTTCGTAATTATTCATTTTCATTGCCAAATCGTTTACTTTTTAACATTTTTTAATTTAGAAAAAAAGAATAGAATTACTAGATAGTAGACATGAAGAATACAACGCAAAGAAATAAATTTTTTTCACAATATACTAAATAGTCACATTTTAATCAGTTTTACACATTCTAAGAAATTCCACTGAACTTATAATACTTGATAATACACAACACGAATTAAAATAAAGTCATTCTGTTATGTATAAAGTTCTTCAACTTTAATTATAATTTGTATTCAAAACCAAACTACAAGTTCAAAAATAAACATCCATGTAAAGTGTAACAGATGATAATTTTAAACAATAGGAGAAATGATATCAATATGAAAAAAATAATTCAAGTTATATTAAATAGATGCATGTATAAAGCTCATTCCTGCACATGAAACTAACGAACGACGAGCTTTTCAGTAAGTTTATAAAATTGAATAATACATATACGCTTGTCATATCTGTTTGCCCCAACAAATGTTCTCACTACTTGTATGAAATAAACGACGACACAAACATCGAGTATTGCGAATGAAAGATATGTTAATGTTTCCGTCAGAAAAGACGTCATGTTACCAACTTCCTCTTTAAATTGTCATACTGACTATATAGTCAAAACGACGTTTATCTCACTTACGATGATATTTTAAACATCTTTTCTATTCAATTATAGTTTGCCATAACTCTATATATTAATAATGTTAAATAAATATTTTTTAATCGATTGAAATTTTAAAAAGTAAAGTTGTTTTTGTATGCGCACGTGCATAATCACTTTACACGTTTAAATACGCTTATACATTCTACATACACACATACACACGTGCATCATACATATATGAATATACACATACATGCATTTGTGTATGTATATATATATATATAAATAAAGGTGTTTTTAAATGTGATAGAAATTTAAATTGAAATAAAACACATAATAATTGACCGGATGACCATTTATTTGGTATTATTTGAAAAATAATTTTATAACATTATTATTTAAAAATGATTTTGAGAATATGTGCACCATGGTTACCTCTAACATACCGCATTCTGTCAGTCAAATTTCGGGTCACTTTTTTATGAAATTGGGGTCTTAATGTCCGCAATAAAGCGAGTTATGTTGGCTTCTTATACCTCAATCGTTGTTGGTTTATCACACGGATACCTACACGTAATATTTCCATATGTTTTATCCCTGATATAGATGTTTCTGTACAAAACACGAAATAAAAATAATATAAAAAAATAACATTTTTTTATTAGTTTCATACCTTAAAAATAACAAAATATAAAAAATGTAAGAACTGTTCAAAATATCCATCTTTGACTTTCATACACTTCTTCATTATATCTAGCCATTCATTTATACGATCTGGCCACACACACTACTCTAAATATATAATAGAAGCTACTAACTTCACCAAATCTTCTTTGAAATTTTCGACATTTCGGTGTAGTTTAAAGTGTCTTCCTTTCTAAAATATTTCACGGGTGATAATTAAAAAAGTTGAAATCTAGACTTTTTGAATGCGATTCTTCAGCAACGATGAACTCTAATCATCAGCCACTAATCAACCAATTCTGTGTCGTTTTCGTCTTATGTGCTAAAGCTGAATCTTTCTGAAAGGTTTTAATCTTTTCTCTCAACACGATATCACTATATAGGCTTCACTATCTCCTCTAACATATCATTTTAGTAGTTAACTGCTTTAGTTTTGATATCACGTTCGCAAAAATGCAATTTTATAACATTATTATACGTAATTAATAACTTAACCATCTCTGAAATCGGATAATGGCCTCCTTCTATTTTCTAAATATTTTCAACAACTTCCTGAAAGCTATAAAAATATACTGTCATTTGACATCTGAATTTTTCTTCTACAGTAAAAATGTTCTCATCTGTAAAAAAGATTCATCGATGACCGCTATTCGCGTATCGGTCTAGCAACATTTTTACTTTTGTGATGTAAAATTACTATAAAACACTAACCTGTGCTTCTACAGTCGGTAATATAATAAGAAGTATTGTTCTAGACTGAACTTTCATCTTCCATTTTGTAATTTTATACTTGTATAGTAGATTTCTTAACAGCTAGTGGTGTTATTGTTACACGTGGTCGATCATTTATTGGTCTGTCATTAGCAGATAATACCTTTTTAGGTCGATTAATAAAACGATATATAAATTTCTTTGTAATTTTCAAGCATTTAAGGAAATCAAAAATCAACAATATTCAACGTTTCATAGAGACTTCATTTTTTGAATATTATTTATTTCAACATGGTAAACCTGCAGTTATTACAACGAAATCTTTATAAAGAAAATTAAGATCTAAGAAATAAAATAGATCCAAATAAAATATTTTGCCTTATTAATTAAATAATGATATCTTAATAAATACTTCACCAACTGGGTAGCACAGTGGTTTGCATCACCGCTTGTCATGCGGGAGATTACGTTCGATTCCCAGTCGGAGAGTCCCTCATTTTCGAGGATTGAGCATGAAGACTGACAACCTCATCTTGTAAAAAAATAACTGTGGAATAAAAAATTATTCACCAATCCGCCTGGTCAGCGTGGTGAATATGATCAAATACCAGTGAATGGTTAGCATTCATTGAGGCTTTCGTCCAGTAGTGGACTGATATATGGGCTTTATGATGTGATGAATAAAATCCTATTACTCAATATAATGTTTTAAATAAATGAAAAAAATATATCTTAAAATACAGGTATATAAAATCTGTAGAAAGAAATACATTAGATCTATCTCTCTCTCCGTTACACATATATATGTGTAATATTTTTAAAAAAACTCAGTAACAAGCTTAAATTTATTTATTATTACAAATTTTGTAAATGATCTCAAATAAAAAGTGAAATGAATTATATGTATAATCAAATATTTTCAATATTCACGCTCTGTAAAAAATGAAATTTTAAGTACATGCAAGTATAGGAAATGTTTACAGAAATCATAGATTTTGATAATTTTATACAAAAAATATTTGGTACTTTATTTGTCGATGAACTTGAATTTCGTCTTAATCTCCATTTACCATTCTAAAGATTATCACTACTTTAATATTTGTGGATTTAATCTATTATTAAAAGAAATGTGTAGTTTATTCTTTGACTTTTTTTTCTTTAAATTTTATTCCATGAACTATATTCACTTTAAACAATGTTAATGATATAATCAGTATTGATTTAAAATCAAAAATGCTTTAGTGCCAATACGACTGGAAATTTTCAAGAAAAAACTCCACATGGCACCACTTTGAAAATAATTTGACAAACGACGTCTAGAATAGCCTAATTTAAGCGTCGCGGTTAAACAAGTACGTAATGTACTCATATTAAACTCTTAACATTGTCAAAGACATAATATACTAACACTTGTGCATCTATATATAAACTGAAAGAAATAGATGTAAAGACATTTTTAAATTAGATATCTTTAGATGAGAAACCATGGATGCTTGTTTTCTACACTTTCAGTTGCATCCGGAACTGTGTACAACTACAATTTACAGTGCATTTTGTTCTCGTATTGTTCATCGATTCGAATCGAAATAAAATAAACACTGGACAGTTGTTGTTGGATATGTATGCAGTGAAGTCGATAGTGAAATGTGGTCCTAATATTACATGTCCTGCACAAAACATACATGTAACTTAAATATAAATAATAAATAATATATATATATATATATATATATATATATAATATGATTTACATGAATATTAACATCAAAAATAATAATAAATAACTATACCTAACCAGAAAAAACTTCTTCAAATTAATATAAACAGTTAAAAGCAATTTAAAAAATAGATAAATAAAATATTTAAAAAAGTAACATAAATAAACTACTGGAAAAAGTTAAAGAATAATAATATTGTATAATTATAAAAAATAATAATGTTTATACTATAATTAAAATAGTACTTACACACCCACACATACACACACATATATATATATATATATATATATATATATATATATATATATATATATATATATATATATATATATATAAAGATATATTATATTTGACATAAATATTAATACAAAAATATATTTAAAAGAAATATAAATAATATTCATTCATTAGCATATTCTTAAAAAACAATTGTGCTTAACAATTGTTAATAAAAACAACTTTCTCAAATTTATGTAAATAGTGTAAAGTAATTCCAAATAAATAGGCAAATAAAAGAATTAAAAAAATATATGAATTATTTATAATTACCAAATGATAATACTGTAGAATTAAAATAAAAATTATTAGAATAAAATTAAAATAATTATTATTAAAATAAAAATGAAAATAAACAAAATGATCAAAAATTTATATAGATTTTAGACTATATTTTTTAATATTTTTAACAATCTTATAATTTATTAAATTTTAGAAGATCCACAAACAAATTCAAATCGATCAAACAATGTATTTTAGAGATATCATTGTCATCTCTTTGAAAAATATAATTTTGAGAAAAATACATTTGAATTTTACTCCGTCCTATTGATATGATTATATCCAAGCCATTTTTTTTCAATTTTAACTTAAAATTTTAGAAACATATTCTTCGGAATTATAAACTTTCAGATTTTTTTTTAAAAAAAACTATTTTTCGCCCCTCTAGATGTTTTCGTCTCTAAAAAAATTGTCAGAACTAAATTAAATAGAGATTTCGTATACGTATAAAACATGCATTTATAATAAATTTTAATTTATCACGAATACTGATTAGTTTATCATTCTTCTTACAGACAACTATCAAAGTGTACGCCAAGTGCTTACGCCCAGATATTGAATACAAAACACTAAGTATCACTTTCCAAACAACATGCAGAGAAGTCGTAGCAGCTCTACTTGGAAAATATCGAATGCGTCATCGTGATCCGAGATTATTTTATTTATCTATGGAAGTTACAATGCGCAAAGCAGGTGTCCGCACTCAAATTACTCTCGATGAAGAAGCACGACCTGCTGCTCTTCAAGCTTGCCATCCACGAGGTGATTCTAAGTAAGTATATTAATTATTGTAAACATTTTAAGATTCTTTTTCTTCTTTACATTTTGGAAATTTTTGTTTCTCATATCTTTTTACTTTATATATATATATATATATATATATATATATATATATATATATATATATATATATATATAATATGGCCCAAATAAGACTGAAAGATTTCGAAATATATTTACTTGTTTAATACTATTATCTTACACCTTATATGTGTAACTTTATTAGTCAATCTATATTTTATTTTTTATCGATAACCTTTCACCATTTTCCAACATGTTCATAATTCCATTATTGTGGAATTTCCTTATTTTTTGACTATAAGATTGTTCCAAATGATCTTTTCAGACCTCTAAAAAATTATCTTTTTTCCTCGGTAACAGAGGTCTGTAGAGATTGTAATCCGAAATTGGAAGTCTGATAAATATATCTCCACCAATTTCTCTAAACCATTAATGAAACATATTCTCTGGAATTATAATAATGGAAGACAACACTTTTTTTGTTGGCTAATTCCGGATGTTTTTCGCGAACTGCTGTCTGTAATCGGCCCAACTAGGAACAATACTTGTCCAAATTAATGATATAATTCTTCAGAATAAGTTCATACAGATAACCTTTACAATCCCACCAAATACATAACATAATTTTCTTTGTGTGAAGATTTCCTTTTGACGTAATTAATGTTGGCCATTATACTTTCTTCGCTATCTTTTATGGTTAACATTATTGTAAATGATCCATTTCTCATTGCCAGATATTATTATTTTAAAAAATATTTCCCTTTCATATATTTTTAATAATTAATCGCAGATAAAAATATATTCCAACAATTTTTTGCTTAAATTTTCAGCATCCAAATATCAAAATTGCTAACGAAACCAAACTACCGCAAGTAGTTATATACGATGCTGTTCTATCTTTGAAGATATTTTTTTTGTTTTGGTGTTTTTGTCTTCGGGTATTATTTTAATCTTCATATTATTAATGTTCCTGTGGGTTTCTAGTGTTATCCCCTATCACCCATTACATATCTTGTTATAATTTCATTTTATTCATTTCATTATATTTTAAGAATCTCTGCTAACACTTATATTGTGCAACGCTGGTTATTTTCAATCAACGTCTTGATTTAATTACTAATAATTTCGTCTGGTCCTATTCTCTGTTTCGCTAGTATTGAATTTGGATTCTATATACTCACACATCAATGCCTAATCCACAGTCTCGCCAAACACAAAGGAAATTTTCTTTAATTAACACATTACGCCTCTTATTTTTTCTTTTTACAATGTTCAAACTTTTATGAAACTTCCAATATTCAAAATATGTGCATATCCATTATTATTGCTTATATTAATATGTTTTAAAATGACATTTTATCTGCTTATTCTTGTATCAACCACTAGTTATCGTAAATATAATTTCATGAAATTCAAATCCCTTTTGAACAAATCAATATCATCCCAATACCATAAGAACTGTGTTGGGTTGATAATTCATTTATGTAATAATGATTTCATTACAGTTCCAAAATAAATAGTTATTCAAATACTTCATAAATAATTAAATTATTATTTTTTTGTAATATTTTTCATAAATTAAATTTTCTTTTTAATTTTAAATAATTTTATTAATTTAACTCATTCATTTTTTTAAAAAACGAAAACAAATGAAAATTATTATTGTCGTAATCGTAATAAAAATATTATTTTTAATTTTTTATCAAAATTACAATATAATGCCTTTTTGTCATTTTCTGTAATTCTAATTTTCCATTCTTGTTTATCTTTATTTTAAAGTCTATTTATAATTCAATTTTTTAAAATTATACACATCAGTAAAATGACATTCATATAGTGATATATATATATATATATATATATATATATATATATATATATATATATATATATCTTTTTAAATTCTACAGATATATAAATAACTGTAACTTACTTTTGACATATCATTTTAGGTTTTCATTACAAACTCGTCGTGGTGGATTAGTTAAAGTATATGACTCTGCACTTATGAGTAATTCTCAGTATAAGAGCTTACTAATAAGTGCACGTACTACATCAGACGAATTGATAGCACTCTTACTGAGTTGTTATGGAAGTTCTGAACGAGTTGAACAGTTCAGTCTTTATGAAGTATGCAATTCTAAAGAACAACAAAGGAAACTACATCCAGATGACAGACCCCTTTTGGTACAACAAGCATGGACACAACCTTGCCATTTCTTAATCAGAAGAAATCCGGATTATAGACCTCTCAGTAGACGAAAGGTATGTTTTTATTACCATATTTTAATTGTTACTACTTATAACAATTATTACTTAATATAAATTTATTATATACCTGTGTATATTTTGGTATTATATGTGTATATATATATATATATATATATATATATGTATATATATATATATATATATATATATATATATATATATATATATATATATGTATGTGTGTGTATATATATTTAGCTTTACCATATAAAATGTCGAATTTTTTCTCAAAAAGTAAAACGATTTAAACAAAGTTATAAGCTATTTTATTAATCAAAATTTCGTCTATTTACTTTTATTGTGCTGTTCCATAGATCTTCTAAAAAATATATATATTTCAAAAATAAATATTGTTTTCTTGACGAAATGAACTCATCAAAAACTTGAATGATTTCGGCTTGATTTAAGAAGCACAAAATTATTGCACTTATTACACAAAATTTAATGTAAACTTCTGGAAATATCTCAAGTGCAAAAGTTTTTTTACCATTATTTAAGAAACGTGATGCCTAACATTGTTATATAAGTATAGGGTCAGATCTGCTTACAAATGCTGGTTGTTTACTGCTTAGTTTCTCATGCATATCCTCAATCTATTTACAATGGTTTTCCACATTAATTATTTTGCCCACATTAATAAAGGAACAATAGATTCCTTTAGTAGCCCATTATATTGTTACTAATATTTTTTTATTAATGTTATAACAGTTTATGTGCCTACTTTGAAATTCCTCTAGCATCTAGTTATTGCTCAAATCTTTACAGATTATCATAAAGAACCTATTTTTCATCACAAATAACAGTTTGTTGTAAAATACTCAATTTTTATTCTTAAGAAGCAATATAATATCACAATTTTTAAGTTTCAATCCTTGTGGTATCCATTTATTCAATGTGTTAATATATTCATTCATTTCAAGACGCCCACTAACAATCATAGAAAAAACATCGAAATTCTTAGTGATGAACCTTACAATATTAAAAGTATCAGCATCAACAATAACTCTTCAATAGTCATTGTCAATGGCAGTATCTAGATTCTACGATATTCATTTAAAAGATTTTTATTACCCGAATAAAACTTTTCATACTGATGTTGAATGAAAAGTTACATTCATTAATTGTTCCTTCGACGAATGCAATGTTAATGTTACAAAATGTCTAATAAATTATTACTCAATAAATAAAATATCAAGACAGTCAACTGAAATCCAATTCTTATAATGAGTACTTCAAAAAAAATATATAATTCACAAGAAACGTTTAGAAAAAACAATTTAACACATTGCCGATATATTAAAAAATCAGACATTTCAAATAGTACAATCCAATATGTAATTGTAAAACTTTCAGTTTCAGCTTGCTTGGTCACCTGATCTCCCTTCTATACCAAGTTCATCGAAGCAACAATCTAATTCACAGTCATTGCAATTAAAATCATTTTTGTCATTACCTGCATCAATCCAAGCAAAAAAAGAAAAAGAAGAAACTGAAAAAGAAGAAGATATTTTACCATTGGCTTGTTCTAAACAAAGTACATCTGCAGTTCTGGTCAGTCCTTCGAAACCATCTACATCAACCAGTAAAGGTAAATCAGAATTTCCATCCCCATCGTCGATGAAATTGTTGAGCAGCTCTTCATATGGAGATTATGAAAATTATTTTTATATTTAATTTTTTTTTATTTACAGAAAATGGAAATTTAAAATCAATAAAGATGATGGTTTAAATATTCTTTGTATAATCAAAAATGCACATTTAAATAAATACAAGTTAAATTTAAAATAAAAATTTCATATTCCGATACAAAATAGTTTGTAATCTGTTTGAATCGATATGTATCTATGTGTACATATATGCATGCAATTATATATATTTATATATATATATATATATATATATATATATATATATATATATATATATATATAAGTTCTGTTAATTGTTATTTGATTTAAAACCCAAAAAAGACCAAAGTATTTTTTTAATCATTTTTAGTGTTAAATGGAATTATATATTTGTATGTATGTATCATCTAATTTTATAACTGTATTTGTTTATTTATTAATATTTTCTTGCCTATATTTTATAATCAGTAATTCAAAAAAGTAACAGACAAAATCAAATCAAAGCGATTACATTTGTGATCAATTAAAAAGAATATTTTGAAAAATCCATCCTAATATTAATTAATCAAAATTTGGAATTATTATGAACATTTGTATCAGTTGATACCATTTTTAAAACATAAATATTATAAACATATTATATATGTGTATGTGTGTATGTGTATATATATATATATATATATATATATATATATATATATATATATATATATATATATATATATATATATATCTTATAAAACTTCAGAATTCTTTTTAAACGTAAATTCAAATATTATTTCATGAAATAATAAAAAAAAGTCTTCTCCATTGGAAGCCATGCATTTCCCAAAAAGGGATCTATTAGACTTTACTCTGAAACAACTTTTTAGTAAATCATTTTATAATTATAAAATAAAGTAAGGTATACCTTGAAAATATTAATTGCAACTATGAATATATTTAAACATTTGATCAAAAATTTAATCATTTGAGATTGTAAACATTACTTGTATTAATGATTTTCCAGAGATTATAAAATCATATATAATTCACATTTACTAAAATTATATAACTGTTCCAATTTGTTTAAAAATTTTGAATACAATACAGCTTTTTCGTCCGTAATTTCCTTTCAATTTTTATTTTTATATTTAATAAATCAAAACTGCAAATCTCACATTAATTCATATTTATGGCTAAATTTTTTTTCATATATTAACTAATATATACAATTTTTTTAAAAATTATTATCCTTTATATACATATGATAATACTAAAAATAAATTATATACATATATATATATATACATATATATATATACACATATATTTCCAAAATGTCTAGAACCAATGATAAAAATTATTTTTTATTTACATGTGAAAAATGGTATTAACACTAGATAATAAAAATATTTTTTCTTAGTAGTTGTCAAGGATGAACCTAGAGAAATAACTAACAAGTTCAAGGCCAAATATCTTGAAATAAATCCAACATTGCACAATGCAATTAGGTTACTAAATTCTTTTAGAATATCTAGCATTGAATTTGTTCATTCCTGATGACTACTAAGAAGTTTCAGTCTTCATCCAATGTTAATGCAATTTTTTCACCTATTAAAGAAAATCTACTTTCACCATTAATTCCCCAGACTTTTCTGACATTCTTAAAATATTTTTTATTCAAATCTTTTATTTATAAAAATTAAAATTATTAATATACTTTGCTTTAGTATACAATTGTATTATTATATTTCAAAAGTACTTCCAAAAATATTTATTGAATTTGTTAAAATCGATGAATTGTCATTTTTATTACATATTTTTATATAGGAATTGTTATATTAAATAATTCTTTAATTTTTATTACAAAAGATTTTTAGTGAAATGATATATATATATATATATATATATATATATATATATATATATATATATATATATACGCCCATTAAACTATTCAAAAAAATAACAATAATTAATAAAATATATATCCTATCACAAAATTTTAATAAAAACTAAAATAATAAAATATTTAATGTTTACTTATAAATCATACTTATATAAATGAAACTGCAGTAAGGGTTGTTTAATATAATCATACTTTACGATTTGATTGATTGTTTTAATTATATTAAAAACATTAACTACTACATATTTCATACATTTTTTAAATATATTGATAATTTTAATATGATTTTATATACATAAAATTCAAACTCATTAACATACAAGAAGCTTACTGGTTTTAAAAAGTGATTATTATTAATTTTTGTTAATTCTTTCATTTTATTGAATTATCACTATACTTAATGTCTATTCAACATAATCTTTTGGTTTTTGATATTTCAAGTGATAAGATTTTTTCAAAAGATAAATCATTACAAATCAGTCACTTAGTTCTTTATTGTCATTTTAATACATTTTCCATTATCTGTTATTTATTATTGTAAACTGTTAAATAATAACTTAATTTATATTTACCAGCTAAGATTATTAGTCAAAAAATTGTCTAAGTCTTATATTTAGATGTAAATATGTGAATGTGTATTACTTCTATTTGATCCAAAGTTTTCTAATAAGTAACTGAGTATCTAAATTTATTTGTATTATTTGTGTACATATATATATAAATATTATTTTAATTGTGTAGGTACTTGTCTGTTAGGAATGTAAATTAGTGCAATTTTTCACAATATTCTACTTTATTCTTAAACGTTTATATTACATTTAATATATATAATTAAATAATAGTACCAAAGATGTAATTATTGTCATATATTGTGTAAATCAAATAAAGTAGTAAAGTAAAAAAATATTTTATTTTATTTTTTACCATTTCCACAGTATTAATATTGGAATTAATTGTATTCATCTTGATGGTTGTGGCAAATTCACTTTGATACAAATGATTCGTTTTCACTTCAATACAAATGTCCCAACACAAATAAATATTTATAAGTGTTTTGTAGTCACTTCTTATTCACTTTAGTCATTGATGTGGATTTTAGATGGTCACATCATTATTGTCAATGTTTCATTACAAAATCTGATTTTCATTTAATCAGATTTTATAATACAGTGTTCTCTCAATGATGGGCATAATCATCAAAATATGCATCAAAGAATAAAATGAACAAAAAATATTCATTTGACACTTTTACAAAAAGTATTAGTAAAAATAATAATAGTAAAAGTATTAATATAATGATAGAATAAAAGATTCATTTGTAATAAAGTGAATTTGAGACTGTTCTAAAATGTAGAGTTCGATGGTGACTTCTAATTTTTTCATTATATAAGAAAGATTTATTACAGGAACAATTATCCAATATTTCAATTTTATTTTAATTAATAAGAGTGTAAAACTATTGATAAATCAGTTTTTTTTAATCTCCTTAAATATGGTTTATTTTCAAATGAGTGTATTTATTTAGACTAATTTTATCATATCAATGTTCATAAAACTTACAAAAAAAATAAAAGTATTTTATTTATACAAATTAGCAATAACAATTCTAAAAAAGACAGCCTATTAAGGCTTAAAATATCAAAGTTCTATTTGGTGTAAAGTCCATGCAGACTAGACTAATTATTTCAATGTCGTATATTCTTAAAAAGCAGCAGGAATATGATAAGTTGACGAATATGATTTTTTGTAGACTTTGATATTTAAATTAAGTTTGGAAAAAATATTTTTTAAAGAATTTACATATAACTGAAGTTAACACTAATATTTTCAGATTTTTTACTATATTACAAGGAAAAATTAATTTACATGGATGACACACATTTAACACTAGATGTACCAAGAATTGATATAAATCTATCTCTACCAACCGGTTATTTTGACCGGTTGTGATTTAACTGAAAAAAAATGTAATTTTTTATCAATTAATGCAAGCAATAATAAAAAAAACAGCTTCTAATAATCAGAAATTTTATTTTTTCCTTAAATATTGAAATTACATGATATGATAAATGATAGTAATAGTAGTCCCTTTACTTTGTTTTTCTTTTTCCTTAGCGCAATTTTGAAACTGGTCATTTTAACCAGTTGGTATATCTAGTGTTAATTACCTCAGTTTACTCCCAATTGTATTTGTACACTAGAAAATTACAAATTAAAAAGCAACCCTAACTTCATTAAATATTAATATTTTTATTCATTCTTTTTTCTTAAATATTTTATGTTCAAAAGTATAAAAAATGAACATTTAATTTCTAAAAACATATAATTTTCATAGAAAAAAAAAACAAATTTAATGTTTTTCAGTCTAATGTAAATGATTAGAAGAAAATCCAGTGAAGGATTGGATTCATAAAGAACATAAAATGAAGTGCGTTGTCTTGTTAATTCTAAATACAGTAATACCTCGATTAGTCCGGTTTCACTATAGTCGTTTAAAATTTCTAAAAAAAATTTTTTTACTAGAAAAAAGGGTATGTGTACTCATATACACATGCCAGAAGTGGAACTTCTTTTCAGTAAAGTAATAAAAAGGTACACGGACAAGCGTATGCCTAAAATTCGTAGATGAACAAATTCTTCAGGATAAAGCAAGTAACAAAATAAAGAAATGTAATAGGGAGAGAAGCGGTAAATACACGGAATAAAAATGTAAGTAGAAAATGATCAATGTTTTAAATAAATTAAATTTTTACAATTATTTCATATTAACACATCGTATGCGGACAACGCGTCTTGATGACGTCTTTCGCGCTCTATTAATAGTATGCGAAAGACGTCGTCGAGACATTGCCCGCATACAATGGGCCTATTCACACTAGTCAATATTCATACAGTATTTACGCCCATTACTGCTCGTCTCACACCTTTTTATCACCAAAATCCCCCACATAAAAAAATAAGTTTTCTGGTAAGAGCATGTGAGACGAGTGGAAATGGGCTGTGAATACTGTATGCATGTTGACTAGTGTGGAAAGGCCCATTGTGTTAAGTAAGATTAATATTTATTTTCAAATTAAAACTTTTATAAAATTATGAATTATGAAAATTTATTCGTTTTCGTTTGGAATTTCCATTGCTTCCTCCAGTGATGACTGAGTAGGGTATAAACGATACAATTGGTTTTTGATAAATAAAATTTTTGCACAACAGACTTTACCATCTTAAAGCCTGTAAAAAACATTTTTTTTAATTACTATTATATAATATACAATTAGATCAATGTTTTAAAAATAAAACAATTAAAGGAAATACTCACAAATAATATATAACTACAATAAATAGCATCTATTTAGATATTATTTATAGATAACTGATAATTTTCTAACACCACGTAAAATTCAATAAATCTTCAAAATGACACCTGAGAACAAAGAATTCATAATAATTTTAATATAACATTTTTTGATAAAAATGTAGAATAATTTTATCATAATTATAAAAAAAATTATTGTGAGAAATTGTTAGAAATAAAACAACAGATAACCTCAAAACTGTTATAGGTTTCGAAAATTTTTAAATACCACGTATTTTTAATAGTATTTCTTTTATTTGATAAATAGATTAAATGTATATACATAATGTTATAAAATACTATATCTATGTATTGGTATATATATATATATATATATATATATATATATATATATATATATTCTGATATATATATATCAGAATCAGAATCAGAAAAATTTTATTATCGGTAGTTGAATACATGTACATTGGTACGGTTGTTTGTTTTACAATTTGTAGTGTCCTAGCTTAAGCTAATTTACTAATTACTAGATGGGTTTATGATTATCGTTTGTGTTTTGAAAAAATGTCTGTGTGGTCAAGGAAAAATTTACAAAAAAATCTGATTTATATAATTTTATAATTTTTAACTTAGTCTAACTTACGCTAACTAATCTAACTTAACTAATTTAGTTAACTTAACTAATCTTATCTAACTTATAGGCTAAGGAAAAACTAGACTAGTGTGCTTGCTTGGGAGCAAGTTTGTTGTCTGTGGTTTAACATCGGGGATGTTGAAGCATAGTTCAGAGTTTTGTTTGAACAACACTTGTGGAATGTCATCATCACTAGTTGTATCCGAGAGGTTGCACTAATAGCTACACTGTATTACACTTCACAACACTTGGTCATAGAATATTCCTCGTGAAGATGGAGTATAGTACTTGGTTAACTTCGATGATCCTGATGTGTGCAGCTGGTGGTGTAGGTGGTGGTTCCGGCTCTGGTGGCGGTCTTGCTCTTGCAGGCCGGGTCGCCGCCTTCAGTATATTATGTCGTGAGGCAGGCGGAATGGGTGGAAGGTTGGTTGGCGGTCGGTGGTATGTTGTTTGGTGTGGGTATTTTATTTTCTTGGATTTTTTAGTAATCATCTTGGTGTGGGGTGTAGCTTCCCGGACGAGAGGGTTGGGATGCTTTTTGATATTTGTTAGGAAGTTTGTGGTGAGCCTCGCAACAAGCTCTTCCATCATCTCGAGGCTAGCTCGAGCGTGGAGCACAGAGACAGGGGTGTACCTTGGAAGATAGAGAATAAGGCGAAGAACCTTATTCTGGAAGGTTTGAAGTTTTTTCATATATTCTGCCGAAGCAGTGCACCAAACCTGCACACCGTAGTTGAGGACAGGTCTGATGCATGCCTTGTATGTACTTTGACTTTAGTGGGGAGTTCGGAGCTTAGCAGTGGGCGAAGTGCCATGAAGGCCGCCTGAGCCTTTTTCAGGCGGTCTTGGATTGCTGTTTTGAAAGAAAGTTTACGACGATATATATATATGTCCATAACCTCAATTTCACGTTGATTTCATAAATTTTTAAATACCACGTGGATGTAATGTAGTCTTATTTAGCTTACTATTATAATATGAGATTATATAAATTAATATATTTACCAAAAATATCAATGTTATTACACTGAATAACACTCTTATTTAAACACAATTCACAGATTAATTGTAAACAATAATTACTAACCACGTACTGCCTGCTCAATCATATTAAACCGACGCGCATGCGTGATGGGCCTCACTAACCCTCTCCTCTCTCTATCCTCTAAGCATACTACATATGCAAATTGAAATAAAATTTATTGATCTAAAGTATACATGTACATAAATTTTACAGTAAATGAGTTAATGAGTCGATGTGATGTGTTATCTGTTAAGATATTTTAACAGTATGCAGTGAAAGCAGGTGTTTGTGTTTTGATGTTTGGGGATGTTTAGGAATGTGAGACTACGGGAAAATTTTCAAAAAACCCGCTGAGCATACTATGCATATTAGAGTTCCGCTATATAATTCGCTATATACGTGGCTTCTGTTTCATGTAAAAATTTTACCCCAACGCCGCTAAAGAAGTTTCACTTCAAAAATCCTACTAAAAAGTTTTCCTTGAAAAAAAATCCCAAAAAATTAATACATAAAGTTATTTTTATACGCAAATTTTCAAGTTTTCCCCTTTATTATGAAATCATAATAAAAAAAAAAACTGAAATCGTATATGCACATTATGCGCATCGCATGCGCAATTCTAATTATGTGATCTTTTTTCTTTTTCTATTAGTTTTCGATTCGCAATTCTAGAGTAAAGTCGATTTTTTGATAATTAAATTTTAATAACCCATTAGAAAATGAATTTAAAATGTATTTAAAATGAATGTATAAACCCCTGATTTTGTTTTGTTGATACATACAAACATTTGAATATATTACCCTCGTTTTATTTACTGAAAAACAGGAAAAAAATTGCTTGGAACCAATTAACGTTTTTTGTATTTAGTTAATGTTTCGATTAGTCCGGTTTCAAATAGTTCGTCTAATCAATGGAACCGATTAGCCGGACTGTGCAAGGTATTTCTGTAATTATATATTCTATTAGTCCCCCTATGCATACAAACGTATGGTATGCCTTCAGTCCGGAAACTAACAGTACTTTTAAAATAAAACACAAGAAGTTATTTATTCATTAATGTTAGATTATCACCTAAATCTTTGCGTTTTTTGCGAATAGTTTTATAAAAGGGGAAAAATAAAACACGTAACATTTTTAATCAATTATATAATCTCCTTCACTTTCTATTATCTTCCTCTATCTGTCAATTAACTTTTTATACCCATTTTGAAAAACATTGGATTTTAAGAACCAATAAATTCTTCAATATCATTTTTTATGTCTTCTTTTGTTCGATAATTTTTTACAATTAAAAAATGTCGCAGAGATCTAAATACACCTGGGTCTCTTTTTATGCGGTAGATACGTTCCGTAGAAACCAACATTAAAAAAAATCGCATAAAAGAAGACTTAAATTAAATTGAAAAATTAGGGATACGTTCCGTAATTTTGAAAAACAGCATAAAACCAATGCAACGAAATAAAATTACTCTAAAATTCACATAAAAAAATCAGGAAATAAAGAATGCCTAAAAAAAATTTCAAATATCTGAAAAAAATTGATACAAAACAAAACTTTTTTACATTATTTTTTTATTAACTATTTAATTTTATTCAAAGCAATATGTACATACGTGTGTAATTTATTTTTCATTTTTTCATACATATTTGAAAATATGCGGGTTCGTTTGTGAACTGGTGTAAAATCAGATTCGTCACTAGAGAAAATACAACAGAATAGCGCCAACTTCTGCCTCGTTTTGTGTTAATGGTTTTCTGGCGACAATGTATGCAATCGGTAATTAAACTTTGAGACAATGATTTTACTAATTGTTTATGAAGTTCGCGATATTCAAACATACAATTATTTAGCTCTCGTTGGAATTTAAGCTTGTTCAGAATTCGTGTCATTAAGAAAATGATTTTCTAATTGATTACAAAATTGAAGTCCTTTTCGAATCATTTTTGCAGTGAAGGAAGCAGGTTCTATTTATGTTTCATTATCTTTTTCTAAATCTTCTACGGTATCTAAACTTATTGCAATAATATCATTGTCACTTAAACATTATCCTCAAGCAATTCGTTGATATCATTCTGGCTAAAGAAATCAAAACCCTCTCCACCAATATCATGTGCCAAAGTAATGATTCCATCTAAAAATGCCGATGTTTGAATAGCTGCATTGTTTTCAAAACATATAGGCCAAGTCTTTTTCCAACAGGCATTTAAAGTGTGTGGTTTTATTTGAGCAAGAGCAAATGCAACTTGATTTATACAATCAAAGATAGAAAAAAATTTCTAAGCGCAGTTACTGCTATTGACTCATTTTCTAGTTTATCAAATATAAATTGAAAAGTGCGTTTAACGTAATATTGTTTAAAAATTGCAATTATGCCTTGATCTAATGGCTGAATAGTGCTTGTTGTATTGGATGGAAAAAACATAACTTTTACATTTGGATGTTCTAAATGTAGATGACCTGGTGCGTTATCAACAAGTAATAACATTTTGAAATCAAGACCTTTTTGCTTCATATATGTTTCCACTTCTGGTAAAAAGCAATTATTAAACCAGTCAATAAATATTGTAGTTGTCACCCAAGCCTTTATCTGCAGTCGTTTTTTATCTTTACCTTTTAGAGCGCGTGGTCTTAGAGATCGATTTACCATTAGAGGTTTCAACACCCGATTTCCCGATGCATTGCTACAAAGTAACAATGTTATTCGATCTTTACTTGCTTTAAACCCACTGACTTTTTTTTCAGATTTTGCGATATAAGTTTGACTAGGAATTTTTTTCCAGAACAGTCCTGTTTCTTCAGCATTAAATACTTGGTGTAAACAATATCCACCACCTTTAATAATTTTGGCTAACTGTTCTGGAAAATTTTTGGCAGCTTCATCTATCGATGCAACCGCGTCCGTAATATTCATGTTATGCAGTGCATTCCTTTTTAAAACCCCAATTAACCATCCTTTGCTAGCCGAAAATTCCTTATCAGTTTGAGAAACGGAAGTAAATGGCTGATTCCTTCATTTGTTCATAAAACTGAAGAGCTTTACGTTGAATTAAATAATCGCTTAAAGGAATTCTTAAAAAAAATCCGCATAAAAAGATACTAAGAAGAAATATGAATCGCATAACTTCAAAATCGCATTAAAAAAATTCACACAAAAGGAGACTCAGGTGTGGATGATGATCGCTTGGTGTTATGTTCAGAGAATATGGTGGGTGAGGTAGAAGTTCCCAAGTAAATTCATTTCTTTTTTCAATTGTCTTCTTTGAAACGTGAGAGCGAGCATTATCTTGCTGTAAAATTATCCTTTATAGATTTAAAAGTGCCGGTCTTTTTATGGCCAAAGCCTCTTTCAAAGGATCTAAATATTTAAAGGTTTGCGTTTGAATGAATTAAAAAATATTGGCAAAGGTTAATAAAATCGGATTACATTTTTAAAACTATAAACTTGTTAAATTTTATTATGTAAAAATAACTAATGAAATTGTTAAGAAAATAATCGATTTTTTTAGCTACAAATGTACTTATATCACTTTCTTTAATAATAAATTGAGCCGTTTTTTTTTTTAAAAAAGTGGTATAAGTCCATTTATTCATACATTGAGATATAATATTTAAAGGTTTGCATTTAAATTCAACGAAAAGTCGACTTTGAAATATTTTTAGTTATATTATATAAAAATTTATAAATAAACAGCTATTGCTTATTTATAAATTTTCCAAAAAATTTTTAAAAAACTTTTTAAAGGACTTTTCCAAAAAAAAATCAAAAAAATTGATTTAATCTTTTTTTATTTCAATAAATAAAATTTTGATTTCATCTTTTTTTATTACAATAAATATATTTATTTTTAGTTATATAAAAATGTATAAATAAACAATAATTGTTTATTTATAAATTTTTATGTAATATAACTAAAAATATTTCAAAGTCGATTTTTCATTTAATTTAAACCCAACCTTTAAATATCTCAATGTATGAATAAATGTACTTATTCCACTTTCAAATATATCATTCTTGCTATAAAATTATACAGTAAATTTCTTTTGATTAATTTATGACAATATTGTCACCCTTGACTGTGTTATTATAAATATAAGAAAGGACATCTATGTCTCACTAAAAATGTCATTAACTCATTTTTTACAAAAATGGATTTATGCCACTTTAAAAAAAACCGGCTCATATGATTAGTGAACACCTCAGTAAAATATTGTAATGTTGAAATAGGTGATTTATTTAAGTTAACATTTAGATTGAAACTAAGATTTTCGAAAAAGAAGTAATCAAAAATTGTATCAAGTTACAACAAAATATGATAAGAATGTTTCACTCTTAGATTCAAAATGTGTAAAGACTTTTAACACTAGATCTACGGAGCGAGTCAAATTGACTCATTTAAGATTTATTGTTATATATATAGAAAACTTAAATATTATTTTTTAAAAACATATGGTGGTTTTTAATTAGGTAATGAAATATATACAAATATTAATTCATTCCCTCTGCCCACCCCTTAATTTCGTATTTTCGAATGTGGTATACCTATTTTTACTGTTATGAGTCAAGTTGACTCATTAAATGATTTTATAGTTACACATAAAATTTATGTCTTGAATTGCTAAAAAACTAATTCAAATAAGGGAAGATCAATCAGATAACGAATCTGATGCAGCTGACTCGGAACTATGTGAAAACGAGGATGAAATAGAAAAAGAAGCAAATAGAATTGTATTTTTGAGTAGTGAAGATGAAGATCTTCCTTATAACTCCTATCAGAAAAAGAGCGTGTATTATTTTCGATTCTGAAACCGAAAAAGAATTAGACGCTGTTAATACATCTGATAATGGATAAATTTCAACCGAAGGAGCTGCTGAGACTTTATGGGAAACATTGAAAGAAGGTGAAGATGCAGGTAGATTACTGGGTTATACCTTATTCAAAGACGTCTCAGGTCTAATTGCCTATGCTAAAAGAAATATTAGGTTGGCAAATATCTCCCTTCCGCCTTCTGGTACTGTTATGCAAAAAAAAAAAAAAAAAAAAAAAAAGAAGGAAATACTTTTAATTTGAGTAGCGCTTTTAATTTGATACTCGACGAAGGTATGATAGAATATATAAAATCATGCACGAAACTTGAAATTCGTAAAGTTTTGAAAAAGGAATGGACAGTAACAAAATCGCAATTATGGCCCTTTGTAGCAATTTTGTATACTAGGGGAGCATATGAGGCAAACAATTTTAAGTGTTCATATTTGTGGTCTAAGAAGTGGGGACCTAGTTTTTTTCCTAAACAATGTCTAGGGATAAATTTATAGAAATATTTTGGTTCATACGTTTCGATAAAAAAAATGAACGCAGTGAAAGATTGAAAACAGCAAATTTGCTTTCATTTCAAAAATATCGAACAAATTTATTGAGAATAGCCAGGCTTGTTATAAACCTGACGCAAACATAACAGTCGATGAGCAATTGTTCCCAACTAAAGCTAGTTGCCGATTTACTCAAATAAACTAGACAAATTTGGCATCAAATTTTGGCTAGCATCCGATGTTAGAAGTAAGTATCTTATAAATGGTTTTCCATATTTGAGTAAGGATAAAATCCGAGGATCGAACATTCCCTTGAGCGAATTTGTAGTGTCTAAGCTTGCAGAGCCATATTTAGGTTGTGGACGAAGTATCACCACAGACAATTTTTTTATAAGCCGTTGACTTGCAAAAAAGTTAGTTGCAAAAAAAATTACCTTGGTTGGCACTATACGTGCAAACCGAAAAGAATTACCTAAAATTGCTAAAGCTAAGAAAAATAAAATGACACGGTATTCTACAAAACTTTATAAATCTGAGAATTATTCTCTGACTAATTATAAAAGCAAGTCCAATAAAAAAGTTCTAGTACTAAGTTCAAACCATAAAAATGTAAGAATTGAAAAAAATAAAAAACATGTACCGGAAACAATAACATTTTATAACAGTACCAAGTATGATGTGGATGTACTTGACCAAAACAGCCCAAAAATATAGTGTTAAAGCAGACTCTCGTAGATAGCCTCTTCAAGTTTTCTACAATATCTTAGATTTATGCTTGGATCTTATAAAACCACTCAAGTAAATATTTCAAGAAAGAACTTTATTTTCCAGTTAGCAAAAGAACAAAGAGGTGACTGTAGAGATTAAATCAATAACACTTCCATTCCATTGCCGAAAATGCAAAATATTGAAGTTCGGAAGAATTGACAAGTTTAAGCATCATGTAATAGAAATAGATGTAAGAACTTTTGTGCTAAATGCAATAAAAATGTCTGCGGAAAGTGTATTTCAAAAACAGAGTTTATATTTAAAAAATGTTTTCAATAATGTTTTTTCATAATAAATGAATCATTGAATCAAAATTATTTTTTCAAAAAACTTCAATTTTGATGTATGAGTCAAATTGACTCATTTTAATAAAAATAGATATATAATCAACAGCCGTAAATTTAGTGTTAAACATTAATTATAATTCTTTATTAGTATAAAAATTAAAAGTTAATATTTTTAACTGTATTTTGTATGTCGAATAAACGTGCTCTTTAATTATTGTGTAATATTATTCACGATGGAGCACGCATGCGTACACCTCACTCTGACACACGTGTGCAAAGAAATGAACTATTAGGGTTTTATTAGAAATTCTGTTCTTCGTATCATCTACCAAAGTCTATAATTAGAAATTGTTAATGTGGTTTGTATTAAATTCATCTATTAAAATAAACAATTTGATTAACAGTTTAAAAAAGTCCCATCTGTATTTTACTTATTGTTTATAAATTAAAACTAACTTTTTCCACATTGCGGTATCCGTCAATGATTATTTATAAATGGAATAAGGAAAGAAAAATATATATTCTCATTGTACAGCAAAGGAAGCCAATAGAGCATAAATTATATTTGTTAATAAACAACATTAAATTTACAAGTGCTGACGAATATTTATTGATAAAAATTTATCAATATTACATTTATCTTTAGATCGGTGATGTAAACTACGTGATAAAAATAGTACTGTTATGGAGACCAGGGAATATAACGATGTCTTAAACTATAATGTTCAGATTTTAACGATGAACGATATAAAATGTTGTTTTAGAATAAAACCGGAGATAGAACCTACCGATGAAGAAAAGCTTTTAAATAAATATTATTCTGAAGGTAAGAATATGAAAAAAATCAATTTTTTACTAATTAACCTAAAAAAAATTTAGAACTGTGGGAAGATGACGAAGATATCGAAGATTTAGACATTCAAGAAGTAAATGGAAAATTTGTTTTAATACATCAGGTGCCAAGGTAGTTTGAAATTTTTTTAATACATCATTTCACTTAAAATTCATTTCGAGTTATGCTGTAGAAATCTCTACAAGTATATTATTGGAAACAAAGGAGTTACACGAAGAAAGATCGAATGCGACACCAATACTGAAATAAAAGTACCTCGTAAAGAAGATGAAGACGGTCCGATATTGATAATTGGTCCGAATAAGAATGCTACTATTAGAAGTAAAATACGTATAGATATGCTGTTGATCGATGCGAGGGCGAAACATCAATTTACACACTTTCTTTCGATA
>CP092087.1:52035286-52135286 GCA_029203775.1 Neoneuromus ignobilis | reverse complement strand
AGTTATTCTTTTCCATTTTAATATTGTATGGCTGAAAGAATTTACAAATTATTTAAACATGTGTAGCGTGTATATAAAAACAAAATAATAATATTCTTCATTTCTTTTTCAAGTCATATTTTTGTTTTATTTACTTGTATGAAACAAAAAAATGTGTCTATATACACATGTATGTATGTATATATATTTATATATATATATATATATATATATATATATATATATATATATATATATATATGCACACACACACACACTACATACATACATATACACACACACAAATATCTCCTAAAATATGTATGTGAAAAAGTATATATTCCTACTCAAAATAATGAACAATTTAAAACTGCAGATTTATTAAAACATTTAAAAAACATTTCAAATAAAACCGCCTCTGATTCTTAAATGATAAATCCCATGTGATAATGACGTTTAAATGTCAAAAAAAAAGAATGTAAATAAAGTATAAATTACTCTTATCTAAAATATATTTATAAAAAGACTTGTATTAAAATGATAAGAATATGTCTGATTTTATAACACTTGCCACATATATTTAAATTTTAAGGTTAATGAGTAATTTGGTGTTATTTTATATTTGTATATAAGTATTTTTAAAAAGTGATTCAGAATATAAAAGTTTTCCAGGTTGAAAAAGGTATAATTATTCTTGTTTAAAATTTAAATATATATGTCCCTATGTAAAAAAAATACTTATTCAACCATATTAATTTATTTTAGATGTGGGCAAAATGCATGGTGTTCAACGAGTTATTACCTTCTGTATGTTAACGGCTGTTCTTCCTACTACGCTTATAGTGATACCATTATATCTTCGCCACTATGTATATGTTGATGTACCGTTTGCAATTGCAGAATCTGATGTTCTTGAAGTTAGAGAAGGCATTTCTTCAGTATTTTGCCAACAACATAGATTAAGAATGAATTCAAGTTTTAATGCTTATCAGATAATAGGAACACCTAAAACAAGTGAAACTCGTAAACATATTCGTCTTAAAAAATCTTTTACTTTACCAGATGATACTTTAGAGTACTGGGGTTTTTTTTTAATGGAAAAAGCAACAGTTGTCCTGAAAGTGTGTTCCCGTTTTGAGGGTTCTAGAATATTGGTAGTAAAAGGTGAACGAAATTTAGAAACATGTGGATTATTAGAACATAACAAAAGAAAATCAGATATGCATTTTGCAAGTGGACACGGTCAGGTAAAAGTAACTTTTGAAGCACCGGCTCAAGAAATTGTAGATCATGAATACCGAGATAAACCAATCGATGTTAAGATAATAAAAGATGAACATAAGGAAAATAATACTAAAGTCAATGAAGAAACAGACCACTTTGAAGAATTACTTTCATTAGTGGATAAGTATTTAAAAAACTCAACCAAAGATTTAACAAAAAAAGTAACCACAGATACCGATAGTAATGTAAGTTATATAAATAAACAAAACACTTCATCTACAGACACGAATGATTCCCAATTTTCAAGTTTAACAAATAAAAATCATAAAAAAAGACATGCTCAAAGACATTTACAAAGAAAAAGGAGATCAAGTAGAGTTAATAATATATCTAAAGATAGACTGAATGAAAAAATAGAACTTCAGAAAATACTAAATGATGAAACTGAATATTCTAGGTATAAAAGAGATATTAAATTAAATTTAGACTATATGCTGGATCGTGGAATCGAGCATGGTGGAAATGCTGCCAATTATACAAAGAGTTTAGGATCGAGTAGTGTATCGAGTTTTGAAAATGGACTTATGACTTGTTATGATGGCAGAATATTACTATCTAAGAGTTTTTCACCTAATCATAAATGTAACGATGTGAGTTTTCTTGAAACTGAAGAACATTTGGAAACTGTACATGAAGTACTTTCGAGTGGATATTATTATTATATATTTTATAGTGATAATGACTTTGTTTCAAATGATATTCATGCTGTGTTTGATATATACAAACCAACTTATCAATATGCAAATGAATCAGATGGAGTAAGTTGTATAAATTCCACTGAATGTATATTTACTATACCATTTTTATCAGATCAAAGAGTCATAGTTGAAATTCCAACGCATGATGGAATTGAACACAAAGAAGATGATTTTACAACTCTTATTTCTTCTTGCCATCCTCGAATGATGATATATATCATTTTTCCTATTGCTGTTTTATTTTTAATATTAGGATGTGCATTTTTATGAAGATTGAAATTTCTTAAATGTAAATAAGAAAATATTTGTAAAAAAATGTATTGAACATAAAGTTAAAAATATATGTGCGTGTATGTGTGTATGAATATGTTATATATATATTATATATATATATATATACACACACACATACACATACATGCATATACATATATAATTTTTATTTCTTTGTGTACACATATTGTTATCAGCAATTGAAAATTGTTGATTTTGTTATTAAATATACAGTGATTTTATAATATTTTTGATATATTATGTAATATTAGTAAAGTATGATTAAAAAAAAATGTTCTGTGTATTTTTCAAAATGCATGACTTTTATTTTCTGTTTTGACTTAATGTGATTTATTTTTATTGAGTTTTATATTCAATGTAACTGTGTTGAAAAGGGCATTAAAATATTTTTAACACTGTTTTTTAAGTTCTGTTGCATATTGTTACAAAGTTATAAAAATAAAAAAATTGTTGCAGACAAATTTATAGACTAGAATATAATTATAAATTTACATTTCAACTTGTTTATGTACAAAAATGTTAACATATTAATATAATATTTTGATAGATTGACATAATATCTATATAAAAGTAATAGTTTGGTAATAAAGTCAATGAAAATAGAGAAAATTCAGAATATAAATATATATATATATATATATATATATATATATATATATATATATATATATATATATATATATTCGTACATGAATGATGTTAATCACTATTTGAAAATTTTCATGTATTATAAAATTCCCGCTCCATATTTCAATAGTGTCATCTGTGACGAATATCCGGTAAAATCAACTTTCTGCTAGATGAATCATTGCCATTTGCTATAGTAAAGTAGTTCTGAATTATAATAATTTTCTATTTTTATATTGAAATTTTCTGTGTTAAAGTAATTATTTTTAGAAAAGAAAAATTAAGCGATTTTTATTCTTTGGTATTTTTTTCCCGTTTTAATTCAAAACGTATACAGTTTTTTAAGAATCGTCATTGGCGTAGTGATATAAGGCCTTGCCGCTATTAAAACAAATCCTTTTCCGTTTTGCAAACGCGAGTGGAACATGTCGTATACATCTGATAGAAGGTAAGTTATTAATTTTCATTGTTTTTAAACATTTGAACTTCATTGAAATTGTTGTATGTAACCTTTAAAATGTCTATATTTTTATGCTTGTAATAATATCTTATCCTAACATTCAACATTCGTAGTTACTGTTATACACGGGATTTCGGCATTGGTTTTTGCATGGGCACATCTTTGCCAACATGGCGTATGGGTGAAAATTTCACATTTTTTCGCCGTTTAAATAAAGATATTTTCAAATTAACGAATGCTTTTAGATGAAATATTGACATTGTACATATATTTATCGTTTCAGTAGCATATTTTCGGTAATTCGTTGTTATTGAAGCTTATTCGGCCAAGCACGTTTTCTCTGTTTTTTCCGTAATTAAAACTGATAAATTGAATCTTTTGATTTACTGTACGAGTAGTTAATTTATTTCATTTATTTTTAATCATAAAATAATATTATCAGGCCAGATGAATGGAGTGGAGATAAAAATGGACCAGATACAGATGAACCTCAACAATATAGTGGCCCACCAGGAATGGATCCAGATGGTGTCATTGAATCGAATTGGGAAGAAGTTGTCGACAACTTCGATGATATGAATTTGAGAGAAGAATTACTAAGAGGCATATATGCATACGGTTTTGAAAAACCTTCTGCTATTCAGCAACGTGCTATTATGCCGTGTGTAAAAGGATTTGACGTAATTGCCCAAGCACAGTCCGGAACGGGGAAGACTGCGACGTTTTCTATTTCGATATTGCAACAAATCGATACTTCTATTCGGGAGTGTCAAGCGTTGATATTAGCGCCGACAAGAGAGCTTGCACAGCAGATCCAAAAAGTCGTGATCGCTCTAGGAGATTTTATGAGTGCGCAATGTCATGCGTGTATAGGCGGAACTAATGTACGCGAAGATATGCGTAAACTAGAAGCCGGAGTGCATGTGGTTGTCGGTACACCGGGAAGAGTTTACGATATGATTAGTAGACGATCTTTGCGACCGAATTTCATTAAACAGTTTGTTCTCGATGAGGCTGATGAAATGTTATCTCGTGGTTTTAAAGATCAGATTCATGATGTTTTTAAAATGTTGAACATCGATGTACAGGTTATTCTTCTGTCCGCTACCATGCCCACTGATGTATTGGATGTGACAAAAAATTTTATGCGACATCCTGTGCAGATTTTAGTCAAAAAAGAAGAATTGACATTAGAAGGTATAAAACAATTTTTTGTATATGTTGAAAAAGAAGATTGGAAACTTGAAACTCTATGTGATTTGTATGATACACTTTCCATTACACAAGCTGTTATATTTTGCAATACTCGCCGTAAGGTAGATTGGCTTACAGAGAATATGCATAATCGTGATTTTACTGTCTCTGCAATGCACGGTGATATGGAACAGCGTGAACGAGATGTAATTATGAGACAATTTCGTACAGGCTCTTCTCGTGTATTAATCACCACTGACTTGTTAGCCCGTGGTATTGACGTTCAGCAAGTTTCGCTAGTTATCAATTATGATTTGCCGTCCAACCGTGAAAATTACATTCACAGGTCTGTATTTTTATTTCACTTATAAAATATTTTTACAAATTATTAATTACTCTTCATAAAATAAGTTACTTATATTTTTAAGTAAGTAATTATAATATTTCAATTAGCTGTAATGTAATTTTTGAAACATATTAAAAGGTTTATTTCTGAACTTAAGATGATGGAAAGCTATGAAAATAAATTTTACATATTATAGTACCTATAATTACTTAAGCACTTTGATGTAAGTTTTATATTTAATACTTTTATACTATTTATTAAAATTGTATAAATTTTTTTGCTGCACAATTTATTTTTGTAAAGAAAAAATTGAAATTGAAATTTTTTTCCAATTACAATCTGTTGTGTTCAAATATGTCCTTTATATATTTATTCTGGGAAGAAGCTTTTTTTGGAGTCATTGGTTAATGTACATTTATGTTTGATGACTAAATGATTGTATGTTGTGTATTCTATTTTACGGTTAAAGTTATTAATCAATATTTAATGTTATAACAAAGTTATTGACTTGTGGTTTGTTATATAATCTTTACAGGATTGGACGTGGTGGTCGTTTTGGTCGTAAGGGTGTTGCCATTAATTTCGTGACTGAAGAGGATAAGCGTATTTTGAAAGATATCGAGCAATATTACAATACACACATTGATGAGATGCCAATGAATGTAGCAGACTTGATCTAGATTCGACTACGCCAATTCGTATCGCTATCGTGCATCGTACGTTGCCTAGAGTTTCTAACGGTGTGAGTATTAGCTGTCCTTCTCTGCGAAGATTGCGTCTGAATGCGAATATTGCGCGCCGTCTCGAGTCTCCGGGCGAGCGGCATCGCACGAGCGACCAAGTTGATCGTGTCGATCTTAGATTTTTCTAATATTATTGTTGGCGTCTGTTAGACGTAAATAGACTTTTGAGTGTCAAAGTCATCGATTTTATTTTATTTGCGGATTTTTTGTTTAGAATACATTATTCTTTGTGACTACTGTAATTTGTATATGAAGTTTTAGTGTAGCGGTGATTTGTAATATAATTAATTGAGGTGTTTATTTATTGCGTGCGGGTCGGTGCCGGCATGCGGGTGCATCGTGGTGACATAAGGCCGTCGAGGCTAACGTTGCGCCTATCCCTGCCTCCATCCCCGTTACGCCGGCACTATTGTCTTAACAGGAGTGTCGTCGGGTTTTGGAGGGGCTATTTTAATCGAAAAAGGAGTAGAAGAAAAGTATATTTTCCTTAAAATAATGTTGCTCTTTTTTGTATAACATTATACTAATTCATATGATAATAAAAAGTATCTAAAGTAATACGGGCTGTTTGAATTCTTCTCGGTGCCTCCAATCCTCCGACCGTGAGTGGCAGTCAATATTATACATTCAAAGCATTTTTATAATTGGTGAAATAAGTTCATAATATTAGTATATTCTTATTTGAAAGTTACTTTCATTATTTTTTTGCTACTGAGCAAATCTAAATTTCAAAAATGTATGTATTTATGAATATATATGTTTGTTTAATTTACAAAGTATTTTATTCATGGTGTAATTTTACTCATTATGTATTGTTGGAAAAAACACAATACATTGTTTTTATATTTTAAAAGAATTAAATTTTTTTTTTACATCTCATTAGTGTATTTTTTTTTATATATAAGCAATTATTTTGTCAGCAACATCCTACAGTGGATATTAATATTATTTTTTTTATTTATATTTACAGAGAAATAAACTATGAGTAAATCATTCTCTGAGCAACTTATTACAAATAATAATGAAAGATTAAAAATTTTCAGAATTTTTAATTTTTATTCATATGTATAACAACAGTGTATTTAACATTTACTATGCATGTGTGTGTGTGCATATGTATGTATAAATTGAAAATATTTAACACTTTTGCTACTATATGGATGATAATAATTTCTTTCAAACAGGGAATAGTTTTTAATTTTGTAATTGTCTTCCTGAATTTTTATTTTTTATTTACATTGTATTATAATGTTTATGGTCTCTTCAGCTGTTTATTATGTTCATTCAATAAACAATATACTGTATTACATTCAATAGACTAGTTCATGCTAGTATGCACGCACAGTATTCACACGTACAGTATTCACAGTATATTACTGCTTGGTCTCGCATCCTCTTTCCAGTAAACTAATTTTTTAGTTGGGGAAGTTTGCTGGAAGGAGGGTGTGAGATGAGCAATAATACGCCGTGAATACCGTATGCATGCATACTAGTGTAAGCAGGCTAAATAAGTATAGATATTTTGAATTTAATGAAACAAAAGTTTAATATATAATATTTTTTTATTAAAAATATAGTCATTATCACAAAAAATATTTACTTTTGTTAATTTTTCTCATTTTAATAAAAAAAATACTGTTTATATTACTTTTGAAGTATTATTTTTTTTATATATAAAAGATTTAATCAAATAATTTGTAAAAAGTATGTGTTGCTTATCATCATTTAAGACATTTTTATAATAATTATTAGTATATTTTTAACTATTATCAAAAATATTAAAAACACTTGAAATTAGTAGTATTAGTAAATGCCAATTAATATGAACTGCATTAATAAACGTATATATGTATATATAAACATTAAAAGTTACATTTTTTTCTATCATATATTGTGGTCTGGATTTTGTTTATTATATCAAACTGTGGTTTATTAAAGATAAATGTGTCTGTATATGTATAAAAAAACTTAAAACAGAATAGGTAATGGTAGCAAAAATGTTAATAAGAAAGAATTTAGTATTGATAACATGATTTCAAAAAAGTTATTGTAATGGAATTGTTATATATCTAAGTAGAAATTTGTTGAAAATCAGTTACATTATTTAAATTACTTTTGGGATAAATGTTATTTCTAAAAATTCATGTAAAGTATTTTAATTATATTTGTTGCTGATGTTTTAAGAGAATGTTTAATATTTCCAGTTTTTGATATATAAAAAAAAATATAAAAGTATTGATTGTCACTTCCTGTAAAGACTAGTTTCTGAAATTTATTATATTCTAATTGAAACAGTTTTCATTTGGTTGGATTGGTAGGTCACTGAACCTTTTTTTTTATTACAGGGATTGCGGGCGACATGACATTATCGAAGAAATTCGGAAATAAATATCAAAATTTCCTTTGACGTCTTAAGTATATTTACTCGAAACAACCTATAACACACATCCTTTTCAAAATGGCAGCGATCAATACAAACGCAAATTGTAATATGTTTACAATGTCCGGTTACAGTTCTTATATTTTATTTTTATATTTATTTTTTTCGCTTCTACAAAAATAAATCATGTACATGTTGTGTTAAATATTGTTTTGAATTTAAATGGTAATTTATATACATATGTTAACAACAGTTCTCAGTTTTAAGTAAAAAATAAAAGATTTTGAATGATTAATAACTGATTCATAACAGTTATGTACGTTTTATAATAATACCGTGTGAATAATTAAAATATGGTTAATAGATATCCGATTGTAATTTAATTATTTAAAAATTTCACAACTTCAAATACTGATTTTTTTGTTGTAAAGCTATATTAAATAGTGTTCCTATTAAATTAATTTCCTAAATATAATTTTTCATGTACTTATAAGAGTTTTAGAATAGTTAACATTTCTACATAAACGTAATTATCAAATCAATTTAAAATATTTTTTTTTTACATGTAATAAACAATTTTTTGCCAATTCTATATAAAAAATAACTCTCTTCACAAGGCTGTTGTTATTTTATTTATATACAATTTTTATTTTATTTCATTTACATTTGGTGTAAATTTTTTACTTTTGTAGTTAGTAACAAAATGTATGGAATTGTTATTAATTTATAATTGATATCATTTTAAATTATTCATACAATTACACATGCAAAAGCATTGCCTTAAATGAAGAGTTAAAGGATAATTCGGTATTTAAAAATAATTAAAATAATGGTAAATACTCTTGATTTAAGAAACAGACTGATTAATTTATAAATACTAAGAGGTAAGGCCTATGTATTAAACAAATAATAAAGACTAAATGTTATATTTCAAAGTATTTGTTTGTCATGGCAGTATTTTTTAATTTTAAATATAATTTAAATAGCATATACATTTTGAATAGCTAAAGATTATTTAGATGTTAATCAAGATTACCTTTTTCTGATTACAATTGTTTCTTATTGTTTTGTGAAGAGAATGTAAAGGTTTTAAAAATACTATAAATAATGCTTTTTTGGTGATAGTGATTAAAATTCAAAATGTTACAGGTAAGTAATTATTTACAATTTTTAAATGACTTGACATTTTATCATTATGTATTTATCATGTTTATGGAAGTATGATTTAAAATATTCACGCTAAGAAAGAAAAATACATAAATTTGAAATAGTTATTACCACCTATATGGAAATGTATAAAATTAAATTTAGAAAACCTTTACTTGAGAAGTTATAATAGGTATAAACATGAAAATTGATTATTAAAAATAAAATTGAGTATGTAAAAAAAAGCATAAAACATTTTTTATCATGTATTTTGTAAATTTAAAATAAATGAGTCTTATCACAAGATATATTGTGGTACTAGGGTTATAATTCATTTGTGGTGAAGTGAATTCATTGTAGTTTTAAAAATAATCCATAAATGTTTAAATGAATAAATATTTCAAAATATTTTCATGTTGATATTCTTCAAGTATTTTTGGAATGTTTTAAAATATTTCATTAAATAAAATCTACATTAATTTATCTCATTTTAAGTTTTTTTTTTTATAGTTTATTTTAAATTTATCAAATGATTATTACTTTTGTAAAAGTAATTTATTTTTAAGTCATATATATATATATATATATATATATATATATATATATATATATATGTATATATATATCATATTACCTTATATCAACCATTGTTAAATGAAAGCCTAATTGGATGTTAACTTTCATTGGAACTTACTTGTATTCACCACTCTGACTAGGTGAGTTGATGAGGGTTTTTCATTCAAGATTTACTTTCTTCAAAAAGTTGCGTTTAGAATATATATATATATAACATTTTGAATTGTTATTAATTGTATTCAAAAAATATTATTAAGTTAATATATTTTATATAAAAAATGGAAAGTTTAAAAACTTAATTTTTACAAATTGATATTTTAAGAAAGCTAGTCAGTTGTAAATTGTTTTGTTTGTTTTAAATATATGATAATTGTGTAGAAAAAAATATGTTTAGGTAATTATTAAGCTACCATTTTATTTTGAAAGTTGATTTTGAAATGGTTGAATGATTTTTGATCATTAATATTATTTTAATTTTTACATACATGTTAATTGATATTTTAAAATATGTGATAATTTTTCAAAAATACAGAACAGAATTTATGAGGAACTCAAAGTAATATATACAGCGTATGTAATAATTTCCATGTAATTAAAGGCAATGAATAAAGCTGTTCTACTTATCTAAAATTGAAAATTTGTCTTAATCTATATGGGTGCAGATGTCATCAATAGCAGATTTATTAATTAAAACATGAAAATTAAAAAAAGGCTGTACTGTTATATATTATTTTATCTACGAATCAAGTTGAAAAAAATATTATTTAGTTTCAATTCTGTTATCGGCCATAGAGAAATATTTTTACTAAAAACCTATAAATTTTAAGCATGTTGAAAAATTGGTTTTTGACTTATTACGATAATAACTAATTTGTTAAATATAGTTTTATTAAAATTTTAAATTGCATTATTTTTTACTCATATGCTGTTTCATTTATATGATTATATCTCAGTATTTGTTTTAAAATTTAAACGTAACATTTTAGAAGAATGTTTTTGAAATTGTGAACTTTATGAAAATACAAAGAAAAAATTGATTTTTTTGACTCATCAAAATAAAATACTCCATTAAAAAATGTTTTGTTTTAATAATTTTACACACATAACTGATGGAAGGGATGTTCGAATTTAATTCTCAATGAAAAACGTTTAATATTTATGACTGCATTCTTATTGATGATGATGTGATTCTTTGAATTGTGAACAATTTGAATTTACCTCCGTTCGTAAGCGGAAGTACGTCAGTGTCAGAAATGGATGATTGCGTCAGCATAATGCGCACGAGCCATACAGTCCACTTCCACTAGTGCGCGACGCAGCGCACTCGGGTTACAGACATATCTCGCTCGCAGTAAGCCGTGATCGCTTGATCCGCAACTCGTGTGTGTACTTGTGTTGGAAATTTTCATAAAATAAAACATCACCATGAGCTGGCAGGACTACGTTGATAAGCAACTACTGGCTTCTCGTTGTGTTACGAAAGCCGCGATCGCAGGCCACGACGGAAATGTATGGGCAAAATCTGAAGGATTTGACGTAAGTCCATATATGTATATTTTTGTCTGTGCTTTGTGTCGCCCGCAATAGACGGCCATGCTACTGTTTACCGGCTTATTGTGACACGAGCAAAATGTATTTGTCGACAAATCAATCTTGTTTGCATCGTTTCGTGCTTGAATCGAACATATCGCCGATCGTACAATTTAGAAAACACGATTGGGCTTGGTCAGAATGTGTTATTTGCATCGTCGACGAAAGTGCTCTCGACACAAATTTATTTCACGAATGTATTTTTCAGTTCGAGTCGAATGTCTTTCAGTGAATGTACTATTTAATTTCGATAATTTGAATAACATTAGGCAAATATCATCGACTTGAAAACAAAATGGCCGGCGCCGGTTTCTCTGCGGGGAGTTGGAACGACGTGGTTGTCTAATGCCAACCTTGTCTGCAGTGTACCCGGTGTGACTGCTTCGATTTTAAAAATTAATGTTCTCGGACAGTACGTTGCACGAAATACATTCTAAATAAATTCGTTCGCACCTGCTTTCGTTTCGCTTTTTCAGAATTCTATAGATATTTTGAAATGTAATCGGTCTCTTATAAATCAATCAATTGCGATTGCCCCGCCCTTCTCCATTGCTTTTTGAACTTTGTAATGTTTTTTTTCCCTCCAATGATACTTTTACATCATTGTTTAGCCCGTTTCAGGATTTTAGTACATTTTATACCTGTGCTTTTTTGTGTGCTGATTAGAAGTCTGTGCACAAAATTAATATTGCTGCAGATGTGTGTACTTGTAGCCTTCACCTTCATATGGCCACTAGTCGGTATCTGTGAGGTTATAGACCGGCGCAACCAAACGGCAGCGTCACGGCGTTCGGCGTCGTCGGCATGAATCCTTTGTCTACAGCATCCTGTTAACTCTCTGTACTCAACATATTGTGTATATCTTGATTTTACTTCATTTGATTTCAACGCTTATTTTCGTAAAATGTAATATGCCTGTTAATTTAAATTTCGATTTTTTTTTTATTTCTTAGGAATTATATTTAACGAAATAATTTTAAATCAATATAAAACAATAAGTAGCAGACCTTCGTGGACTTATATACTTGTATCTATTGATTTTTTCCCCCATTAAATAAAGAAATGTCGCACAGCTGTTTCTATTGCTTCTCATTGTAAACTGAAATTATTAATATAAAATTATTTTTCGTATTATCTCTGAAAATCATTCTTTCATTGAAAATGAAAATTTAATCCATATATATATATATATATATATATATATATATAAATATATATTGATTGATTGATTGCACTAGTTTGTAATTTATATTAACAATCTGTTGAAAAATTTAACAGGATTCCAATAAAATTTAAATGTACCGTTTCTGATGTTAATTTTTTGAGTGAGAGTACAAAAAATATAATTACTTTTTTATATTAATATTTTAATAGTACAAGTTTCAAGTTCCGTTGAAAAGTAAACTTGTGAAATATTTAATTTTGTTTGATATATATATATATATTTATTTATTTATTTATTTATATATATATATATATATATATATATATATATATATATATATATATATATATTAATTAGCTGGGTCACTGAGTCATATTTTTTAGTATTGTGATCTTGTATAGAAATATACATGAATGAAATCGTTTTCTCCAATTTTAAAATAAAATATTTAATATTTACATATTATGTATATATTTATATATATATATATATATATATATATATATATATATATATATATATATATATATATATATATATATATATCTTATGTGCGAATGTGTAAAGTATTTTTAATATAATATTTCAATGAGAATTTAAAATCAAAAAGATAATTTTAAATGTATAATCTATGATTTTTTCAATGACCGCACATGTTGGTTCAGTGAGTATGTTTTGCTTCATTCAGAAAATTAATACAAAATTTTTAAAGTTCGCTGTACTCATATATATATATATATATATATATATATATATATATATATATATATATATATATATATATATATATATATATATATATATATATATATATATATATATATATATATATATATATATATATATATATATATATATATAATATGTATATAACTGAAAATTGGATTGTTAATAAAAATTCGTTAGAGATGTTTTTCACAAATATCTATCGATTTTAGACATTTTTTTAATATTTCAATAAAGTTTCCATTTTTAAACATTTTTTTTATATAAAAACTAACGTGTTGATTAAATGGAATTTTCGCATAATAATAGATGTATAAGTTACTTATTAGTTTTAAAATGTTTTGTTAGTTAATCTGTGCATATTTAGATATGCCTAATCGAGTTGTTTCAAAAATATACTTTCGATTATAAAACTATATTTTTATTATAAATATTTTTTTAATTTATTACTCTTCATTTGTATTGTTTCTGAAATAGAAGTTAATTAAATTTCATTATATAATATAAAGTTATACACGCATATGTATGTATATTGATATATTAATTAATGTTATTTATAAGTAACGATTGAAGAATATTTTTATATCAAGTAATATAACTAAACAGTGTATAATTACCCTGCATTTTTTATATATTGCTTTTTTTTGATGTAGTCAGTGTTATATGTCTTTATCATTTCATGCTACTCTGAATTTTAAAGTAAACTTCGAACTGGGTAACGCTCGCTGTCCTGAAATTATATAGTAGTGTTCGTTGTTGCATATTAGACCCATCATCTATTTGATATTTTTGGTGTTTCACATGTAAATATTGACCGCAGCACGTTGAATGACCAGAAAGTAACCGTGTTTTAAAATAGAAATTGCACCATATGTTCTATAGATAAATATATCTATCACGTTGCAATAACCACTATTCGATTTCATCTTATAAGGCGAAATTTTTGCTGCAATTGCATGTTGACCTACTTTATTATAAACATTTTAACGGGATATGCTTGACGATTTTTTTAATTTTTTAATGACTGTATTGCAGATTTTTTGTATTTTTTTTTACATTTTTTCGTAAATTATCTGTTTTTTATTGTTTTTATTAAAGCAATGAAATCATAGTTGCGGGCATCTGTTTTTAAGCAAATATATTCCATTCAGCAATTGTGATTATTTAGAGTATTTATCATTACAATAATAATTGTGATTATATACATACATACATATATATATATATATATATATATATATATATATATATATATATATATATATAATGTGTGTGTGTGTGCGTATAATTATTTTCAAATGTTAATCATTGTAATAAAATTATTAATAAAAATTGTTTTTGAAATTAATTATTCAAATACTATTTAAAATTTCTCACTTGTGAAAAGATGAATTCATAAAATAGATAACTAAAAAAATTCGTAGTAGATGAAAACATTTATAAAAAAATCTACTTTCAATGAAATAGTTTTTCTCAAAATTATTTATTAATTGTTATAAATTATAATAATTCTAGATATTTTTTATGTAGGATAAATGAATTTGTATATAAAAATTATTATTCGTAATTATACATTTGTATTCATGTATAAAATATATACTCTAATTATTTTTTTATGTGTATTGCTTGTAAGATTATGTGGTTATATTAAAATTATTAGTATATTAGAGTTATGCTGTTTTTTTTTAGTGTTTTATTAGTTTTGGTTAAAAGATGTTTAACGAGCGTAGGTTATTAGTAATTATTAATTATAAGTAAATTTATATTTTTGATCTTTTCATTTGAACAATTGTTAAGAATTTGAATCAAGTACTTAGGTATTTTGAAAATTTTGCATTTTGAAAAATTTGTATTTTGAAAATTTGATTTTGTTAAATGTAAATATTTTAATATTCTTTAAATCTTTAGAATTTTTTCCAATTTCGTAGCTGTTTTAATTTGCGAATTTGTTCCTTTTTTGTTTCATTATTAGAAATTGTTCCTAGATATTTTTTGTGGAAAAAAAATATAAATATATTTATATTTTTTACAGTTAGTTATAAAATATTGATTTTAAAAAAGCTGTATTAACTTGTAAATCCACCATTTGTTTATAAATGATTAGTTATATAAGTCGTTCTAATTGTACGGCTATATTTTATTATGTTTTTAACATTTTAACGTAATATTTTAAAAGCGTATTCTTCAAATTCAGAGATATCCATAAAACATAAAGAAAACATTTATTTTTGCAATTGGAAAAATAGAATAAACATTTTTCAATATTTGTATCAATATGTATTGAAATAATATTTTCTTACAGCAGTATTTCATGGATGATTTTAAAATGTTAAAATTTAAATATTTCTGAATTTAAATAGATTAATATAAGATAATTTTATTAACAAGTTATGGAGATATTCATACGTGATTGATATACCAATCTTGTTTATAAGATAAGAGTAATTGTGATAACTTATACACGGTTAACTGAAATCGAAAAAAAATTAAATGGTTAGAATATACGCCAAGAAAATTGTAACTAATGCCAGTTTGCTGTAACCACTAATGAAGGATCATTGTTATCATGCATGGCTATCGCAGACATATAAAAATCTCCCGTGTATGTAAACTATATTAGCATGCAAGTAATTTTATACCAGCATGGGCTATTTTATAACATTATATGAATATAAACTACAACTGTATTTTACATGTAAGCAAGGTTTACTTAGTCACACCGCAAGTAGAGCAAGGCTGTTGACTGTAAACTTGAATAGTTGATTCCTAGCACTTGATAAGTTAATAATCCTGTCTCGTTTCATTGACACCATTCTGAAATCAATATCTATATATCTATCTATTTATATGTGTATATATACATACATATATATATATATATATATATATATATATATATATATATACATATATACATATATACATACACACACACATACACACGAGGGTCGTTTGATAAGTATGGTAAAAAAGTAAAAAAAACTAAATTGAAAAATTTATTTAAATTAATTAAATTAAACAATAAATAAATTGACCATACTTATCAAACGACCCTTATATATATATATATATATATATATATATATATATATATATATATATATATATATATATATATATATATATATATATAAAACACGTATATATACATACACACATAGCTTGCTTGTATTATGTACTAAATTCTAATTTAAGTAAAATTCTTTTAACTTGTTTATATTTGCTACAGTTATATAAAGAAATTATTATTTGTTAAATGGGAATGTGTATTCTATATAATTAAATATGTGAATTTACATTATAATATTTAAAATAGTTCAGAATGTCTTTGACCTCTTTACATATTTTGTTTTATGGATTTACAGCATAAGAGATAGTATTTATAAATGTATTTTTTAATAGTCTGTGATAATTTTTTCAATATTATAAAAAATAATTTTGTTTTTCACAATCACTGTTTTTTTTTTTTAGAAATGATTGTATAATAAATACAATTATGCAGTTTGTGTTCTAGTTTTTTTTTTTGGCCATTGAATAAAAAATTTACTTGAACAAATGTGCAATAAAAAACATACGCACTAAATGCATGTTTTAATAAACTGGCTAATACGAGGTAAAGTTCAAATTATTTTAAAACATAAATAATTTACCCAAATATAATTTTTAAACTGTTCACTAATAATTTATTATAAATTTTAATTTTTAATACACCTTTTGGTTGGTAGTCATGCCATCATCACTAGAGCGCTGTATTATGAAATTTAATGTTTAATTATGTTTGGCTATGATATCAATATACTTATCAAAGAATAAATTGAATAATAAGTATTTATTGAACATTTGTAAAATCTTACAATATTGAAATGATGAACCTTCAACGGGTCTTTGAGTTTGGTAAATTAATTAAATCTTAAATTGAAATAATATATTTAGAATTTTTTGTCTGAATTGTCAGTATTATTTTTTTAAAAAGTGTATCTTACTAATAATGAATACTTATTTTTTTAAATTCTATTTTTATTTATTTCAATTTTATCATCTAATTTTCTTTATTTTTTTCCTATATAAAAGATTTAAAAATGAAATTACTCGTATATTCGTATGATACTTGTTATAGTAGATTGTTTTGCTTGTCCTTAGAGTCTTGTTCATTTTTTTATCGCAGCGACTGGTTTGTAGTCATTATTTCCAGGAATTTTATTCAAGTATTTGTAGTCTTTTGAGGAATTCGGTTTTATTTTCATAGTTTTTAAGCAACTTTGGATTGTTTTTTTATGAAACTGCATTTGTTACGTAATTAAATTTGTTATATCGTATTTATATTACAAGTTTATGTTTAATGTCTAGTATACGTCATGCAATGTACTAAAAATGTTCGTTTAAAAAGTATGTTTTCCAGAATAAATGTGTTCTCAATATAGTATGATAGAAAAAAATCATCGTGTTATTAAATATTTCCATTTTACAAATATATACAGTATAATATTATTCAGGGTTTTTTAGTTGCTGATTTTTCTGATGCATACCAAGTGTTATACAGATTCTAGTTTCGATTGTGTTATTGATATTATTTCTTACGTAAGTTTTGCTGGGAATATATGATAAATTCTCTTTAACACTAATGAATCAATTATCTAAATAATGCAAGATTTTAAAAAGATGTTTCAATGATATACAAGTATAATAAATTTCAATAAAGTGAACAGTAGTGTTTATTTTTGAATATTTTTATAAAATTCTTGTGTGGTGATTCATTTGTATTACAAATAATACATACATTTTTAATAATGAAGCCTAAGTTTAGAAATGTTAAAAAAACATTACAGTTGTAAAAATATTTTTGGAATGTGTTTTGTTCGTTTTTGACAAATTTTATTTATTTATGGCACTGAACTCTACACTATGTACTAAATAAGCTATATTTTTTTTGTCTTTTTTTATATTAAAATTATCATTTAACGCGTCAGCACACAACTGCAATAATTTTTCTTGAAAAGTTTTGTCACACAAAAGCAATATTTATACGTATGCGTCATAATGATTGTAAAACTAACACATGGCACTCGTTGTCATTTTATGATTCATTGTTTCTGAATGCGTTAAGGTAAAAATAAATCGAAATGATATTAAAAATAAAGGTTGTACAAAACATATCTTTTTTGAATACTATTTGTATTTTGTTAGAAAAGTAAGAGTAAATAATTCGTTTTTATTTTATCTGTCTTATACTAACTTTTCGACCATTTATATGTAAAATCTAAATTGAAAGTTTGTTCTATATTAATGCACATAGGTTTTTATTATTTTAGATTGTTGTTTTTTTTAGTGCTATGTACTAGTATATATTTTTTAAAGATATATTCTTTTAAAAGAAATTTCATTAAGTGAATTATATGCTGTTTGGTTCAAAGTTCCTGCTCTTTTATATGAAAAGAATTTAAAAGAAATCAACTGTCATGCAAATGAATTTTCATCTCTATACCACTAGTTATTAAAAAAGAATACAATTATTTATGTAAAATCTTATAAATGAAGTAAACAGTAAATAATTATTGAATACTTTTTCAAATATTGTGATATTGGGGTGATAGTTTGTTTTAAAGTAAATTCGCTATAGTTTCAAAACAAATGGAAGCAAACTATTGTTTTCATGTTTATTTTCTATGTTTATTAGAATCTGTGAATTATTTAACTTCATTTTAATTGTGATTGGAAAACAGTATTCATATTCAAAAACAAAGCATTTGAATGAGATTTGTAGTAATACTTTTATTTAAGATAACAATTTATTTGAACGTGGACAATATAGACTTGCATATCATTGTAAAGTTTTATTAAAATATTTAAATGAAATATTAGCATTTTTGTGAAGAATACTATAGTTTATCTCTGAATATTTTCTAATTATTTTAATAATCTTTTTATAAAATTTAGATTTCTAAAAAGTAAATTATTGTTAATATTAACACTATATCGTCCGGAGACAAAAATATTTTTTGTGATTGCTCGTGAAATGCCGGAGACATATAAATAGTTTTGTGTACTGTGCATTAAATGTCTGCGACATATAAACATGTGTTGCAATATATATGCTGAAAATAATATTTCTTATCGACTATACTAATACCGTGTGCTTTGATAATATTCAAAACAATAGATAACAGTAAATTTCAACCTTCAACCCTACAATTTTCAAAGATTTCTTTGTCACTTAAATATATTTTATCGCTTTAAAATATGCCGCTACACGCATCAATTTTCGCGCAAACAATCCGGACCATAATGTGTTACTAGAAAAATGTGTTTTATGAAATAATTCAAAAGCATTCTAAAAAAGATTTTTAAAAACTTAGTTTTCAAAAATTAATATCTATTAATTATATGTATACTTTGACAAATCTTGCAATTAAAGACTTTCTTAGATTAATTTATAAATTGTATTTTTAACTTATCAGTTAACATCATATATACACACATATATACAAGTACTTGGAACAATGAAAGTTCTTTGAATTTTAGGTTGTCATATGATTTTTTTTATTGTTCCTTTCTTAAAATTTAAAATGTATGGTTATAGGAACTTGTTTGCATTGTGTGTAGTGTTATTTTTATTTTTTTTTATAACTAGCCAGAAAATTTGTTGTATTATGTACTGTTATAAAAATTCGAAACTTGTGCGTGCAATTTTATTTTTTTTATTACACTGTAATTGAATTAAGTAAATTAAAAATACTTTTATGTAGGTTTAGTCAAATATATGTGAAGTGCGTAAATATATTGCATTATAATTTTTCATATTATATTTGTAATTGTGTTCTAATATGCTACTTTATGTATGTATGTATGTATGTATGTACGTACGTATAAAAATTATTCATGTGATAAATTATTTTAAAAAATGAATACTCATGATAATTATGTTTGGTGCATTGAATATAAAACATACAAATTAACAGATAAAAGTGTGCATGTTGAATATACTTATTTCAAATATAAATTGTTTTATTTTATTATTCTTTGTATTATGCTTTTTGTGTTCTATGTATAATCGTTATTTTTTAATGTAACATATCTGTATTGTGCACTATTTTTGAGATTTTACAATTATATATTTTTCGCAATTTTTTATACTTCGTTATAAACATTTTTTTTATATTTAAAATTAAGCTTTTAGTGTTGCATTAATTTTTCAATTTGCTATTAAAAATTATTGTTAAATGATAGTAAATATATTAAAAAGCACAAATGCAGTTTATTACAAGTTGAGCCTTTTTTTTTAAAAAAAGTATTATAATTTTCAATTTATGGTTATTTATATTCAATGAATGAAAATTTTTTTATTGCATTTTTTAAAATCTGTTTGCTTTTCATTCTTCATTCAAAATGCTTTAAGATGTAAAAATAATATTTCTGAACTTTATCTGTATGAATTTTGTTATTTTATGATTTATCTTTATTTATTAACTTCTTAGGATTACTTTTCATTTAATAACATACGATTTTGTAATCATGTTCAGTAATCATTTAATGTCTACTTTATTCACTGATGTACATTTTGATGCTATATCGTTGTGATCGATGCGTAGAATTATAAAATTTAATATTGTATAAATTAGTAATAAATTTTCGTAAAAATATTCTTTTTAATGTTTTTAAGTAATGTTAGTTTCAGAAGTAGATAAACAAAAATGTTTTTTAAAAAATTAAAAATAAAAATAAGTGTTTCCAAATTAATATCTAAATATTATTTTTTTTCCTCAATCGTATATAAAAATAAATTTCAATACTTCAAAATATAAAAAAAATGTTTCCATCGTTAAAATTGTAACTTTTCGTTTAAAAAATATTTTCCTGTTTTAAAACTTACAAAATTGACTCGTCACTCTTAGTTTACAAAAGTGTATGCCAGTGGAAAAATTAATATAATAATTGTAGAATGAAATGCATGCATAAATATAAAACGAACATTTGCATATAGCCGACACGTGAATTGATATCATCTGCTGTCATGATACATACAACACTGCATGCGTAGAATACAGTGAGTCATTTAGTTTTTCTCCCTCCATGTTAGCCTAAAAAAAACTGTTGATAAATACTATCATACAGCGTTGACCAAAACGGAAGTTACTCAGTTTGCTTATATATTTAGCACGTTTGTTGTGTGAAACTTACTAAAATGTGTAAATTATACGCTGCATCGAACACATTCAGAATAATTACTTTAAAGCTATTATACAATTTAACGTTAAGTTTTTCTGTGTGCTTACTAAATATATATTGATATATTTTTAATAATTCGTGTTTGATTGTTGTTGTTTTTTTGTATTTTTGTACTGATACATATTTTTAATTGATATTTTATAAATGCTTTGTAACAAAGTATTGATATATTTATATGATGTGTATTTTATATATATATATATATATACACATTTACATACATGCATATATATATATATACACACACACACACACACACACACACACACACACACACACACACACACACACACACACACACATACACACAAACACACAAACACACACACATACACACACACACACACACACACACACACAGTAATGCATATATACAAAAATTTTTTGTACAGTGATGAGTACTTTCTTTGAATGACAGTGTTTTTATATATTGCAATACATTTTATTTATTTTAGATATATTTTTTAAAAAGCTTTGATTTAAAGTGTATTTTCTACCCTTACATAATATTATCTAAAATTATAGTGTTTTTTATATTTTAGGGGAAAATTTTGATGATAGAGTTGTTTAAATAAAGACATGAAATTAGGGTACGATAGAAAGGTCGTAAAATTTCATCATTTCAGTATTTGGTGTACGCCCTTCTTCAGTATTTATTACCATTTCGAACAATCTAGAAATATCTTCCAATAATGATATATTTAGGAATTACATTCCATGCAGTAAGTACTTTTAAAGTATTCCAAAATGAAACAGGCTTCCAAATACATATTTTTTTTTACAAACTCCCATCGGGTTTTTTTTTACTTGTATAAGGTTCTTTTGTCTAAAATATCTCCATAAGTTGACTTCCCTTATGCACCTATTTAGTTTTTGTCGAAATATCATATTATACGATTTCTTTAATTCCTCGTTCATCACACCCGTTTTTTAACTTCATATACAGTACTATCCTCCCTGAAAATTGTCTTGCTATTCTGGTCCGATCGAAGTATATTTTTCATACTTTAAGTGATTTTTTTTACAAATATTTTGTGAAAGTATATAGTTATAAAATCTAGATTTTATAACTTAATGCTCTGACAATGATTGCATTGTCATCGAAATGCGCATTAGTCTATTGTTATAAACAAAGTGAACAGTAAGGAATTATTTAATACTTGCTAATATCTTGTGATGTGCGTGCGTGTTCGTGCGTGTGCGTATATGTGTGCGTATAAGAGCGTGTGCGTATGTGTGTGTGTGTGTGTGGCGCGGGTAATTTTTTGTGTGTTTGAGATTATAGTTGAAGAATAACGTTCTATTCATACTTATGCCTTAAGTAAAAATGACAAACAGCATTTTGAAAGATTCTTCGAAAAAATAAAATATGTTCTTACCATATTACATTGTTCAAAGAATTTTACATATATCAGGAATGTGCATATCTTCAGTCCAGAAATTAACGAACTTTCTCATTTATTTTGCGTGCGCTTGTGTAATGTCATATATATGTATGTATGATTATAATCTTCGTATAACGTGGATGTTAGGTTCCATAAAGATTCCGCGTTGTATCGTGTTATGTAAGACTAAGACCACTGGTATAAAAGATATTTTTCCTAATATAAATTCACTACTTATAGCTACATGCGCGGTATAAGCAAACACAAGTTTTAATGAAAGTAAAATTTGGTTTCTACGCCGCGCGGTGAAAAATATATGGAAAGATAAAGGTTACTGCAATTTATGCACTATTAAAACCGCGTTGTTTAACACTAAACCTACCGATACTTCATGTATACCTATTCCTACCACAGCGGGGTCAAATGACCCCTCTTTAAAATGTTATATATATTACTATGTATAGCGAAAAATATATCATTTAGCACAATTTGGTACATGAATAAAACAATTTTTTTCAAATAACGATTCAAAATTGTTTATTTATTTATTTATAAAACCTATTTGGCACCTTTTTCGCATTTGCACACGAGAATCCGAACTTGAATTTGTTGACGTTTTCTGTATAATTTCTTTTCTTCCTGTTGCTCATGTTGAAAATCTTCGGCAAGTTCTTCAGCTAATTGGAATAAAAATTGTTGTCTAGAAATTTTTTCGCCGGTTGTTTCTCTGTATAAAACCAACGAGTTGATTCCAGCCAGGTCAAGAATATTGAAGAAAATCTGCGCAGGCCATCTTTGCGATTTCGATTTCACGGAGTATTTTCTTGCCATTTGATCCGTCATATCTACACCGTATTTAGTATTATTGTAGAATCTAATCGTTTCAGGTATACGCTTACCGTTTTTTCGATGCTTATAGATTTATGCTTTGAGCTTAGTAGAAGCACTTTTTTGTTTGGCTAACGAATTCCCCAAGCGGAGATGAAGCTCCTCTGTTTTCATCCTTTCCCAAATATGGAAATCCATTTATAATGTATTTTGTGCTGACGTCAGATGCTAGCCAGAATTTGATACCAAACTTATCCGGTTTGTTCGGCATATATTGCGTAAACCTACACCTCTCTTTGGTTGGGAAAAGCTGTTCATCGATAGTTACATGTTCCCCAGGCTTGTAACAATTTTGGCTATTCTCGATGAATTTGTACCATACTTCAGAGATTAAATCAAATTTATCTGTTTGTAAACGCTGGCTTCGTTGACTTTTTTATCGCTCGCTTGGAGTAGAGTGAAATTCGCTATTCATTCGTCAGCCAACAACAAATATAACGCAATACAGCAAAATATATGATGGAATAGCAAAAATGTATAATGCAATGGTTTTGTATCACAACCACACATACAAATCTTCATGATATCATATGAATCTTTGCAGGGGTCAAATGACCCGTTGCGGTAGTTAAGGCAGATTACATATATATCTCGGTAAAAAAATAACAAGAGAGGAGTAAATATTGAAAAATGCATTGTATGTAAATTATATTAAAAGTCATAAAGTCAACTAGCGATGTGATAACGCTTTATGTGAGAAATTTTGAAAAAAAGTTTAAAAAGGGTCATTTGACCCCTCGTGGTAGGTTTAGTGTTAAATACTACGTTATATGTGGGTTACCTATATATATTATATTACCTATATATATTTTATTACCTATATATATTTATACATATATATAATTTACAGGTTTGTCTAACCATATTTTCGAATCTACATATTGAAAATTTCAAAGATAAAGAGTAATTAGTGATTAAGCAATAATAGTAATTATAATTTCTCTCAATGGCTATTATATTGAAAGAATAGAATTATCGATAATAAGGTAAATTTTGCAGTTTTTAATAGTCAGTTAATTATTTTAATTATCAATAAATAAATTACTGCTATTAATTTACATATTATATTATTTATCCAGGTTCATTTAACCAGGTTTTAAAAATAGTCATATTATTTAATTTTTTTTCGTGCTTTGAGATAATAATAGCAATTTTTATGAAGTTTTTATAATGCACAAAGAATATAGCGTATTGAAAAGCTTTTGTTCTGTATGAAAGTTCTAATATAATAGTTTGTAGAAAAAGCATACTGTCATTTTGTTACACCAGCACAGCAGTGATTATTTTTCCAGTATTTGCTGCGAAGAATAGGTTAATGTTTGTAATATTTTAATATTTCAATTGCTTAAGAATTTGTTTGAACTCTGTTATGGTTGTTCGTTTGTTACATCCATTTGATTACATTTTTATTACAAATTTTGACTTGTTTGAAATAGAATTATATATATATATATATATATATATATATATATATATATATATATATATATATATATATATATATATATATATATATAATACAATCATACATATATACACACAAAGAGAGATATTATTTTGTTTTAATTTTATTTTAAATTGAAATTTTTTTCCATTTCTTGGGATTATTAATTGGTCAAACCAGTCATAAGATTGCTAGAAAAATCAAAAATTGTAATGTCATGAATTTTTTTTTATATTCTATCAAAATATTATTTTCAACATATAAGATGTTTTTTAAGCATGATAGAATTTTAAATTAAATCCCTATCGATTTTTTTTAAAATACCCCGTGTGTGTGTGTGTGTGTGTGTGTGTGTGTGTGTGTGTGTGTGTGTGTGTGTGTGTGTGTGTGTGTGTGTGTGTGTGTGTGTGTGTGTGTGTGTGTGTGTGTGTGTGTGTGTGTGTGTGTGTGTGTGTGTGTGTGTGAGTAAGTAAGTGTAAGGTGTTTTTTTAAAGTTAAATACAACTTTCGGTAGGGATTCAATTTCATGTTCTATCACGCTTAAAAACTACCTATACCTATATGAAGTTATCGTTTTACATTCAAATTTTTATTCTCATGTTAAATTGTTTTATTATATGAAAATATCGTGTTTCAATTCAAGCTGATTTATTTCTTAATAAATAATATTTAGTTTTTGAAAAAGCCAAATTCTGGTTTTTTATTTATTAGTATTCTTTTACATTAGTGAATGTAATTGTTAATTTCTTGAAGTCTTAATTAGTTATTATTTTGTGTTTAAGGAATGTAATTGTTAGTTATTCTTCTGAATTTGTTCCTTATGTTTTATGTATGCATATGTCTGTCTATGTATTTATATATTTAAAAAATGAAATTAAATACTTGCTGACGCGATTTTGATTTCGTTTAATCAAAATCATGTCAAGTATTTAATTTCAGAAATTGGAATATTTTAAGTAGTATCCCAAAGTAGAGAGAAATTATTAATTTATTTAAAAAAAATTTTTTTGTTAGAATAAAAATCTATTGGTCATTTTTCATCTTTCCTATTGAACATTTTTATGACACACATACTCTTGATAGTGCAAGTTGAATGTTAATTTTTTGATAAATACAAAATCTATTTTTTCTATTACTCATTATGGTAGTATGTTGTAAAATAGGTATGCTTCTGAATGGAATGTTCTATTTTTTTTTTGTATTGTCCAAAATATTTTATTGCCAACAGTAATTTTCACTTTGTATTTATTCAACGATTTTACCACCTGGTCTGTTCTAAATTTAGTAAAGAAAAATATATAGTATATATCCTACAAGAATGTTCTCGCCAAATGTAAAATTTAGATTACGTGTTTCTTGCGTAGCAGTGTTTCCAAGTTTGTATTCATTCAAGAAAAGTGTATTAATAGCTCAGTTTTGACTAATTTTTATATTTCGTTTAAACTAATTATTCAAATGTGTAAATATTTTTAAGTTTTTTTTTAGTGTTTTAGAAATTGAATTCATATTCTGTTTTTAGTATATAAAAATGATCCTGATATGTTTTTAGTATAATATTGATGATAATGTATGAATATAAATTTATTTTTTAAATTTTCATAAACTACAATAATTGTTAAAAGTGCCTTGCTATGCACTTTTTTGTGTTATCAGGTGTTAAAAATTTCATTCATGTGTTTTTATATGTATGTATGCATGTATGTATATACGTACTACCAGTTCTGAAATGTCGTTGTGAAAGGGTTAAATTATCTTTTAGAAAGTTTAGTCATTTTTTTTCATAGTTGTGGCGTTAAAAAATACTAGATCTCCCACATATTTAGAATTAAAGACAAGTTAGTAAATGAATGTACAAAATGAACTAAATTCTTTGTATAGTTTTAAGTAATTATATAAATCTACTTTTCAATTGTATATCGAGAAATCGATTTTTTTTTGTTAAATTTGATAACAGGATCATTTAATTTGTGAGCTGATTATCGAGAAAAAAAGTATTTTTTTTTTTTGTTCAGAGAAAACAATATAATTAAATTTTTCATAAAATATGTTTACAACCAACATAATTTTTTAATAAAAAAAAATTTAATTATAAAATAATTTTGTGTTTTGATCTTCTGAGTCAATAAATGTATAAAAAAATCATAAGTGGATCATTTTAAGGGGTCACTGCGTGCATGTGTGCATGGGTTCGTTCATGTATGTGTAAATTTTATTTTTAGTACTATAGACACATACACAAACAAATAAATATATATATATATATATATATATATATATATATATTTGTATATATACACACATGTGTGTGTGTGTGTTTATGTATGCGCTGATAGCACTAAAAATAAAATTAAGAAAATGGCACTAGTTAACTTGTGGTTTTTAACACAATATTTCATGCGCTGTTTGCAGAAAACGTTAGAAAATAATTGTAAGTTGTCTGTTACGTACACCTGCTGATTGTTATATGGAACTAGTTTTGAATGATAAATAGTCAAAGTGATTTAAATAATACGTTATATGTGGACATTTTGAATGTGTTTTTTTTTCTTTATTTACCGTTAATTTTTATCCATTCTGATTAAAATCATTACTTATTAAAAATAGAATATGATGAAATTAAATTAATTAATTGACTGTGCTTATAAGACTTCTTATTAAAAATTTTATCTTTTTTTTACTGTAGAATAAATTTGCTTAGTGAATGTGTGTATTTTGTATTTATTATGCAGTATAGATATAAATGTTTGATAGTATCTGTACCAAATTATGTTTTGGTTTAAGTTTGATAATATGAACAAAAAATTTCTATAAACTTTATTAAAAAAATAAGTCTAGGGTTAAAAAAGTAATAGTGAAGTAATATTGTAATTTATTAAATAAAAAAAATTTTACATGACAAGGTTAAATATTTAGTAGAATTTATTTTGAAATTATTTTAATTTTGGGAACAAAATGTGAAAATATATAAAGTAATTTTAATAATGCATGTGGTAACTTAATACAGCTAACATTTTATTGACAATTGAACGGTAGTTTATATTTCTTAAAAAAGTTAATAAAAAAATGAATGAATAACTTATTACACATTAGAAATTGATTAGAAGGTGACTTTTAAAAAAATTGAACATATAATTTTGAAATTGTATATATTTATTGACGTTTTAAGAGTTTACATTATTTGTTTAAAGAGTTAATGAATCTTATACTTTATAAGTAATAGCGCGCGTAAAAAAAATTTTGTAGTCTGTGATCTATATATCTTAGGAATTAAAAAATAGAAAAAAATCGTAATTTGTTTGAAGGTGGTTATCGTCCAAATTAAACATGAACATTAACAAAATGGGGTGGCAGTTTAAAAACTTACGGATTATTTGTTCTGGAACAGTAGCGAATTCATTGGTGTCAAATGTATATCGATTTTTGGCTACATTTTTCATCTTCAACGAGTTGAAAAGATAATTATTTATTGTACTTATTAATTTTGTATCGGTTATTGGTATTGAAAGTCTAAAAAAAATAATTTCAATTTTACGATAAATTTCTGAAATATTATGATCACTAGTTTGGAAAATATAATTTAAAAAAAAAATAATTTCAAGTGTTTAAGTAGTGTACCATTTTTTTAATTATAAGTCGTTCCAATTATATGGCTATATTTTATTTTCTAATTTTGATTATAATTTTAAAAAATATTTTTTAAATTGTAAGCTCACGGGAAGTGTAAAGAAAGAATTTTTGCTTTTGTTCTGAAAATTTAGAATATCATAAATTTATATTTAGTTTCTATATGGGCGGCCTATTTTTTCTTCTAATGGAAAATAATAATTTGTCATCGTAATATTCCACAGATATTGTGAATGTTCAATAATTATTTATTGTTCACTTTATAGTTTATAAGCTCGAAATACACATCTGCTTATGAATAAATAAATAAAGCGAACAATAAATATTTAATACTTATATATTTTGTGGTGTTGGGGTTATAATTCACTTGTGTGAAAATAGTAAAAAATAAAATAGTTTCATTGTAATTGTAGTTGTAAAAATAATTTAATACAATATTAAAAATCTTTACATATTGCATCTAATGGTAAAACGTATAAGTGATAGCTTGGATTGCGTATGAAATATTTCTGAAAAAGTAATAATGGGTGTATATATATATATATATATATATATATATATATATATATATATATATATATATATATATATATGTCTAAAAAAACTTATTTTTGTAAATGTCTGCTTATATAGTTAGTGTGTTATAAATAATATAAAACGAAAACAGTTTTCTTTAGTTTTGATTTTATGGGAACCAAAATAACATATATTTTATTGATTAAAAAAATATTTAACCAAAATTACTTTCTAATTTTTCGAAAGTAGTTATTGTTTTAAAGCTGATTAATGTTTAAAATTTGTGGATTTATTCATTTTTTAAGTAAAATAATAATAGTACTTATTTTTATGACCATTTTTCAGTTGATTTTATTTTTTATTTTTGCAATGGATGACCGTTTTTTATTTCACATTTTATTGAAGTGTGCATTTTTTATGTGTTTATTAATATTTATTTTATGTATGTGACTTCTATTCAGTTTATTTTCGTTATTAAGAAGCAATATGGTATTAAAACGTATAGATAATAGAAGAAACCAATGTTTGAATTTTATTGAATCTGCATTATTTACGCATGCGCCTAGGCGTTCGCTCTTGGCAGGTGTCTGCATGTTAAGTTCTTATATTAGTTAAGAAGTAGAAAACCGATTGCGGTGACGTCATCCCCCGTGGAATGCTTTTGAATCTGTCCATTCAGAGGAGAGAGAGACTGCGTTTGGTGTCTGTGCATTGCAGCGCGTCAGTGATATCGTCATTCGAATGTGTATTAGTGGTGAAGCGATCGGTTAACTGTCACGACAGGCTTTACACTAAAGACAGTGTTACAGTCTTACGACATACATACAAGGACATGCAAGTCGAATATTTATTTGAGCATGTCCAACTGGCTTATATGAGCCTTTTTGGGACATGCAAAATATTTATCAAAAATATAGATGACGTGCGCGATCTGTTTTCTTTATATTATTATAGTTTCGAATAATTTTGTACGAATGAAATCAATTTCTGAAAACATTTCAATTCATAGAAAAGTGTCATGTTGAAAAGTTTATAAAGGATATTTTTATGAGTAATGTTACTATTTAATAATAGTGTTTTTATTATTAAATAGTAACATTATAGTATTATTAGAATTTTTGTATAATATTGTGTTACGCAACCAGTTTTGTGTTAATTTTGAAAAAAAATAATGTTTTATTGAAAATATTACAAATTAATATAGTAGCGTACAATGAACAATATATTTTATATCAAATACCACTTACTGAAAGCACATGTGCGCGCGCGTATACGTGTACAACACACACGCATGCACACACACGCAACCCCTTGTACAAAATGAATTTAAAAGTCTTTAAAAAATGCCGTGTTATATTAAATCGTGTTGTATGGCGCTAAGAACTAGTGAAAAAAAAATAGAACTAGGTTCCAACAAGTAACAAAAATACACTTTAGTTTACATATTTATTAGAAGTATATTTATTAAAAATATCAATGAGATTAAATGTATTATGCATTAAATGGTGTAGTGTTGAATATATATATATATATATATATATATATATATATATATTATATTATATTATATATATTATTTCTTTCTTCTTTATCACTGCTAAGAGCAATTAAACGAGAACGTTTTCTTTCTTGAAAAATATTTTAATTTTCTGACGTTTTTTCTGTATCATTTAAATATCTATGGTCGTGGGCTTGCTTTTTCTTAACAGGTCCACGTAAATTTGGAGCTAACCATTTGTGAAATACTCTCTTTCGAACTTTGCATTTCTTTCAATAGAAATGCCTGTATTCAAAAAATAACATTCCAGTTGCTTAACTAAGTTTATTTGATGTTACCTTTCTGTATGCTTTTTAGTGTAAAATTTTTAATTTTAGAATTTTGTATGTTTCGAGAATAATGCTTATACGTGTATGAATGCTCGAGAGAGGGGATGTAATGCACGTTATTTTTTAAAAAATACTTTTGCTATGAATTAGTAGTAGATTGAAATTATAATCACAAGTAATTTACATAAGTATATAGTGAAAAGTAATTTTGAAAGCATTTAATTATTCCAAAATAATTTACTATTTTATTTGTAACAGTATATTTGCATTTTACCTAATTAACTAATTGGCTTTTATCCAGAGTTTATATATATATCACGTTTAAGCGATCATCAACCTACTCATAAAATATTTTTTAATGTGGGTCGATCTATTTCTTACTACTAGTTATTTTTGTATTTACCATATATATATATATATATATATATATATATATATATACATATATACATATATACATATATACATATATACATATATACATATATACATATATACATATATACATACATATATATACACACTTACACGCACGTAAGCAAGCACGAATATTCACACACATATTTAACATACCACATTTTTTTGTTGTAATTGTGCAAATGATCACAGACATGCTATGATAATGATGCTGCTTAAATGAATATTTTATAAGAAATATAGGGTCATACAAATGCAACTCCTAGATTTGTGTTTTATTAAAAAGAAACAAAAGAAATTATACACATGTTTCTCTATACATCACCCTATACACATGTTTCTTTTTAAGAAAACACAAATTTAAACGTCACATTTGGATGACCCTATATAGTTATGTGAAAAGTTAGTTATGAAAACATTTTCATTATTATAAAAATAGGTTTTCTTTAAAAAAATAATGTTTGTTTTTGTAGTAAATTAACAATTTGTTGCAAATAAATGGCATTATTACAAATGTATACAATATATTTTTGTAGTGTAAAACAAGTGTTTTTAAAAATTGATTTTTTAAGAATAGGTATGCGTTATTATAATGTATATGTGTTGATTAGAACATTTATAAGTTAATACCATTTAGATTTTTTTTTTAAATATGAAATCTTGAAATTGATTCTTCGTATATCTTATGTTAATAATAATTTAATAGTGTTAATGTCATATTTAGATAATTTTAGAATGTTAAAATTAATTTGGAATTCATGGAGGCTTCGTCTAATAGTATTGAATATAAATAAGACCCAAATTCATATTCACAAGCAGATTTTTGCACATTTTGTCTACAATAGGACAGTGAACAATAAAAAATCGTGCTCAAATAAATATACCATTGACTTGACAATTAGATAGGTATTAAATATTACGAAACTCAAATTTTCCCATATGTCTGTCATCTATCAGTGGGATTTTCTTAGATCTTTTTATGTATTTGGTTCCTAATCACCATTTTCTGTTGTCCATCGATTATTTTCTCTTCTAGCATTATGATCGATTCTTTTCCATTTTAAACTTTTCGCTTTGTTATAGCGTCTGTAATTATGGTTTCATTCACATGTACTCGTTTCTTGTTTTAATTATATTTTTATTAATTGTAAATTAAAAATTAATTATTTTAAATAATGAATCAAATACTTTTGCTTTTTATTTCGTGTATAGAATTAGACTTTTATATTTTCAAATAAGAATATATTTTAAAAATGTTAATTTTATAGAAGTGCATTATAAAAAAAATAAAGAAAAGTTAATAATGTTGTCTATTTAAATATTAATGTCAAAGTTAATATTTATCGTATAGGACTGGTCTTGTAAAGTAGAATCGCGAACTTTTTAAATTAGTAACATTTTTTTTATACATACTATAAAATTTATATCCTTTGTTATATACACACATTCACTCTCACGTGTGATTGTATATATGATTTATTTATATATATATGTATATATATATATGATAATCTATAAAAATATACAGTGGGATGATAGTACAAAATGTAATAACTTTTGATCAGATGACAGTATATTTATATAAAACAATCATAAATGATCTATAAGATAAAGTAAAATAAACCGTAATGAAATTAAATGTTTATTCCTTGTTTGATAAAATGTATTATCATATTGTAGTTTTGTTTATAATTTTTTAAAGTAAATAACTTAAAGTATTTACTTTTGCATAAATATGTGTGAATACAAATTGAATTGATCATTTTTTCTCTTTCATTTGAATAAAAATAGAAATTATTAAATGATTGCATGCACAGTATTTTTTAGTAATATAAAATAATATGTCTTCGTTTATCTCGTACAATATAGCAACATTTTTACTTACTAGTATTTAATAAATTAAGAAAAGAAAATAGAATAATAATACAAAAGAATTATTAAAACACCACACAAGATGTTATAAAAGTCTTTAATAATTATTGTTCATTTTATTTTTATAGAAGCTAAGGCAGTGGTCGCATTTCAGTAATGCCACCACTTTTAGACCGTTGCATAATAAAATCTAGACTAATCTTGATATAAAGTATCTTCAAAAAATAAAATATAAATAATAAAAAATTGTGTTCTCCAAATAAGTTAAAATCTCTATTTTGGTACTAATTCTTAAAGTACATAAGATCTTTTAATCTAATTAAATTTTTACATTTAAAATTGAATGTTTTGTAGACGAAACTTCTTTATTGAAAATAATTATTTATTATATATTGAAAAATAGAAAATTTGTTTGATGTCAATTAATCTTCTGAAAAACATTTGAATCATATATGATGTTATTGGTGAATCATGGTGTCAGATGGTGTATTTCGCAATATAAATATATTCGAATATTAACTAGGTTTATATGATATCAAAACCACGCTATATCACACTTTAAAATAACACACAAACAATATGTTCTTCCATTATCTACAATTATGTTACTTTATATTTAACTATAATTTTATGAATAAAATCTAACAAGTTATATATTTTATTAACAAGTTTACTTGAAGATTAATTATAATCAAAATATCTTTGAAAAGTATATTATACAAATGAACAGTTTCTCGGAATTTTTTAACGTTGTCATTAATGTAAGAAATTAAAAAGTATTTTTCAGAATTTTATAACTAATTATGCATGAACATAAGTGCGTTTTGTTGTAATACAGAGAGAGAAAAATATGAATGTTTCAGTTCTTGTTATTCAATAAATATGAATTTATTTGTTTTTATTTTTTTGTATTATTTTAAATTATTCTTTTTATATATTTATAATTAGTTATTCTTTCATGGTTGATATTTGTAACTAAAAATGATTGTAATCAATGATCGAGTATAGAACACACAAAATATAATACACACACACACACACACAAAATATAATATACAAGCGCACACACACAAAATATAATATACATAGGCACGCACGCATACGAGTCGCGCCCGGAAAGAAAAAATCAATTGGATGTAAAAAAAGTGTAAAGAAATTTTTGAAATGTATTTATTGCAAAATGTACGTCATTCATCATTCTATTTTCCCACGTAGTCACCATATAAATTATAACACTTATTTTATTGTGAGGCTAGCTTTTATGTTCCTTCGTTGAAGGTCACAATCAGTTCTTTCAACCAGTCCTGCTCACTGTTTTTTATCTCCTGATCATTTCTCAGATTCTAATTGTCCAAAACATTTTTGGGGTGTAAGAAACAAGTAATATCACTATGGCCCAGATCGGAACTGTATAAGAGGATGTTCGAATATGTCTTAATAGTCATTGTTTTCTTGTGGGATTTGTGATGTTTGTATTTATCTTAAATAAATAAGAAAAATAAAATAGAACGAAACAATAACACTCATATATTCTACTATGTTATATGGTTAAGACGCCTGACGTTAACAGAAAGCGCCGGTATTATCTGCGCGCAACCACTATGTCCATTCCGGTCTTATTTTTGGATGCTTCGCGCGCGCCTATGTGTGTATTCTAAATATTTTTTATATGCATTTCGATTTTTTTTGGTCGAATTTTTAGATGTATCCGATCTTCCGTTTTTCTTGATCTGTTGATGTATTCTGTGCTTTCTTTGCTTTTCTTTTTATTTTTTTTTTGTTTGTTCTTTAGATAATATTAGGCTCGGGATTTTTTTGTAAAAAAATAGGAAAACTGTCATTATTGCGAACATCTCTCTCATTTGCGAACTCTTTCTCATGGTGCGTTTATTTCGTTACTTGGTAATATGTGTATAGTATTTGATACATCCGATGTCTCTGTTATCTTCTTTCTTCTTTGTTTTCTTGAATTGGATTAATTTAAATAATGTTCGTATATATATATATATATATATATATATATATATATATATATATATATATATACATATACATATACACACACATGCATACACGCACACACACACACTTGTTTCTGAATATCAAAATATGTACCTAAGATAAATCTAAAAATTATTTATTCAAAAATTAATTATTATTATATATCATATCATGTTCCCCCAATGTTTGAAATTATTATTAATATTTGTACTAAGAAACGCAACTTAATTGAGGTGGTTTCCGTTTCTTATTAATTGTTTTTAGTGAAGCAAATAATTCTAAAAACAACTTACCTTTACTCCGTGTTGTATTTTTAAGTTAATGGTTTGAACACAAGTTATGTATGTATCATACTAAAGGTCATTTTATTTTGCGGTATAAGTGAGGTAGTTACCGAGATTTAGAAATGTCTAATTGTTCTCAGAAGTGTTTATTTAGAAGAACCGTTAGCTCTTTATATTGTACTTTAATAGAAAGGTTTCTTTTTCTCCCCCATTTCTTTCACATTATCTCTCAATGTAATGTGGTTTAGTAAATATTCTAAGGGAAAACAAATTATCACAACATAATTGAACATGTTATATGAGATAACATTGACCATATTTTATTTTTTGCAATTAGTCACAACTAAAAACATAATACACACTAGAAAAAAATACTGATTTTGTTCAGAATAAAATTTCTCTTCATTATTTTAAGTCGACAACTAAACGACTTAATTATTTTAAGTGTTTTAAGTAGACTCGAAATTTTAAATATATTTCATTAGAATTAGTTTTATTTTCAGTATATACATTTTATTTATTTACATGTCTATATTTGATCAAAAATTAATTTTACTAATTAGTATTTTTTTTTATTAATGTTAATGTCTAATTTAAGCTATCTTTTGCATTAATGTTTGAAAACGCTTTTTTTGTATTTTACATTGTTATAGTTGGTAAGTTATGAATGAGTTCACAATCAATGTGTTATAGCTTACTTTTATTGTAATATATCTTTTCTGCCAATATTTTTGTACGAATAGAAATAATTGTCTGTTTAAGAATTGTTATCTTGTTCTTTGTTTTGGATTTGTACAAATTGTGTTATTTTTTCTGATTCGTCGTTTAATTGCATTTCTATTCTGTTAACGTCTCTCTACAGCTACATTTCTGAAATAAAATTCTTTCACTTTATTTTTATGAAATATTGATTATTAGTTAAATTATTAGATTGTTTCATATGTAAAAAAGAAACACATTTTTTTACAAAAATAATATTTATTAATTGGAATAACAACTATTCTGTTCAATAGTCGTTTTTCCAATATTCTGGCAAGTTGAAAATACTATTTTTAAGCATATTTGTTTTTTGAGGTGACAAATTGTTTTAATGTCCATTACATGTTGACCTTTGAACTATTTATTACAAAAGGATTCGAGACTGAGATAAGTGGAAATAGTAAGTGATAAATTGAGAGAATAAGGTGAATGCAGCAGAATTTCATATATCAGCTATGATATTTTTTGAACTGTTTTTATTTGAGAAGAATGTGGTCTAGTGTTATTATATGCAAAACGATGGGACTTAATGTGTTAGTCAAATGTTGTTTGTAAATTAATTTTTAATGTATTATTTCAAGCTGCTGATGTAATTTTGTCCAGTGATTTTAAACAGGATTTAGGAAAGAATGTTGTACAATACAATCTCTTCTGTTTTCTGCAATATTTTTTCTACTATCACTTTTTCACCTTGTCAATTACAGCCGTTGCCCTGATATTTTACGATTATAGTACAAGACCTACTTTTCATCACAAATAATAATTATAATTTCTTAGGAGTAGGTCTCTCTTGATTTTTAAACGCAAAGAACACATTTCTAAACGATGAAGTCTTTGTATTTCGTTGAGTCCATAGAGTATTCGTGTCCAGTTTCATCTTACCTATTGATGAAAAGTGGTGAAATGCAGTTGTAGGAGGTATATCATGTCTGAAAAACACTCTCTGATTTTAATGCGTTTGATTCAACCGGTTTTTAAACAATCCTTTGTTGATAATATCTTCTGATCTTCCATGTGATTCATTGAGTTTTTTATATTTCCAACACGAAATTTCGTAAACTAACGATTGTGCTCTTGTTGATTATATTTTTCTTGAATTCACGGCATATTTTTGGACGCTTCACCACAAAGCGATGGCCTAATTTGAATTGAACGACACAATTGTCCATTGTAGAGCATGATCTAATTTCTTAAATACACGTGAATGATTAAAAAAATCATAATAGTGTTGTATGTGTTATATATACTAATATGCATGATTATATACACTTTGCTTGAGTTATTTATCTTCGCAAGTATCAATTTGAGATTTGAGGCCACAAACTTTTTTTGTATGAAATAACCTAATATTTTATTATTATTATATTAAAAGAAAATTGAAAATTTCAATATCAGAAATGTTTATTTGCTTTAAAATTTAGAGTAGGAATAGAAAATTGTACTTGATTAAGATTTTTTTATTTATTATTGCTTTTTTGTATAATATTGGCTATTAAACTGTAACTACGTTTCCAAGCAAATTATAATTTTGTTCATTTTGCACGACTGATATTTTCTTAAATAATCGTTGCAAATAGTTATTGCCAAGCTATTAAGAGTAATTGTTGACTGTTATTTATAAACGATGATTGATAAATATTTAATTGGAATTGTTATTATTATGATATTTTTAATTATTTTATTATTAATTGTCATGTCAGTTGCTGATAATAACATTGTTATTTGAATAATTTATTTGTCTGTAGCTGCAAAACAATAATACAATAGATTGTAAATTTCGTTGAAATGAAAACAAAATTATTAACAGTATTATTCATTACAGTTCATAAATAACTGTGTATTGTTAATTTTTGTTCTATGCATTCATAGAGATAGTGGTATTATAGAAGGGGAAATAGTACATGGGGTTAAACACCCCTTCTAAATGAATATTTTTAGTAAAGCTTTCCCTTCGGTTCAATCATCACCATATAAAATTTAGATAAATATTTATTTCGATTGTAAGTGATTATTGAAATAAATTGATGAATGTTTATGATTGATATTCTAAGGTTTCGCATGTGTACCACGTAGATTTCTTTAGATGCATTAAAGTATATTTATTTATTATACGAAATAAATAATGCTGAAGACATTAACATATTATTCCAATGGTAATTGATGTGCAAAAAAAGTTGTATTGTTTAGATTCCTTGTATTTGTGTAATTTGTTTTCAAATTTCATGTCTTCATTCATTTTAAATACTTTTTCTTTTCACAGTGTGCATCATGCACCTTTGTGTGTTTTAGTATAATGATAATACTATTTGATTTTGAAAATAAGTACAAGTAAAACAGTATTTTTAAGCATAAAATATGGACTTCTTCTGTTTCCATAAAAAGTCACAATAAATATGTCGTTAATAATTGTTTTTGAATATTAAATAATTATAATATGATATAATATTAATTTATTTTAGTAGATAAATATTTTCTTAAGTAATATTTAATATTCAAAATTCTAGTGCTGCTGATCAACTTATTTAAATTATCAGTGATTTATATATTAATTATGACAATAAATACAGTTTTGTTGTACTGTTTGTTTTGGAATTGTGGTGAATCATTTGCATATATATGAACTATATCGCCCCCAACATTTGTTATAAAAGTATTTAAAAATTATTTATTGTTCACTTTATTTATAGGCTAATGTGCATTTCGATGGAATTGCCATTATCGACAATGTTTCATTATAAAATTTCATTGAAATGCTCATCAACCTTATATAAATAAACAAAGTGAACAATAAAATAATATTGAATATTTTTACAATATTCTGTTATGTTGGGATGGTGTTTTCATTTGTGTGAAATAATATAGTTTTCTTTCTAAGTCATTCACTTTCAACACTGAGTATTTACAATTGTGTACACATACACACGTGTATACAGCAAATAATTCTCTGAAAGTAATAATGGAATTTCATACTTATTTATAAAATCCATGAAATTTTCACTCGTTTGGACTTTTTCTCCATTTTTCAATTATTAGCGTTTAGTTATTTAGTATTTTTTTTTTAAACAATAAAATCCATTTTTTCAGAACAGCTTATGCTTGAGTATTTATTATTCATATTCTTTTTTATAAATTTTATATCGAATGTATTTATGCGTATGTTTATATATATATATATATATTTATATATATATATATATATATATATATCGTTAGATTTTTTTTATCCATTACTGGAAGAAGACCTACCCTAAAACTACATTTCGAGCGATTCAATGTCTCTCTTCCATTCCTCTCAGACGAATTTATTTGTTTTTGTCCCATCTATATTATCCACGGGTCTTTTTATATTTCTGAATTATTAATCAATAATTTCTCTTGTCTATTTATCGATGTTTTCTCTTTTTGCATTATGTTCGATCCATTTCCATTTCAAACTCTTCATTTTGCTATAATATCTATTACTTTTTTCTTTCTGATCTCTGTTCTTTTTCTGTCTGTATTGTTTTTAACATACATCTTTCCTTGTTTTGTGTGATATCTGGGCCCACTGAATTATTTTGACATTAAAGACGTATTTTATTGCTACCATAAGAAGAATAAGCAAGATACATTTATCAACAATTTTTTCTTTAAATATGAAAAAATATTCGACTTCACAATTTGAGAATTTCTATTAAAATGATATTATTTCATTTTTATTCGCTTTTTCACTTCATCTATAAAATGTTTTTTTTAGTTTTAGTGAATTACATACTTTTCAACTTATTTTATTTCTATTCTATTTAGTTTGATTTTTATCTGATATGAAAATTCATTATGCATTATTTTTGTCTTGTTGAAATTCATCATAAGAACATTTTTTTTACTTGTTTATTAAATTTCTCTATTCTTTTTACAGATTCATTTAGGCTTGTTAATAAAATAATAATATTAGCAAATCTTAAACTACTAAAATTATTTTCATTTGCTTCTGTTTCTTCTGATTCCTAGTTTAGTGTCTTAACAAAGAAAACACAAAAATTTTGGAAAAAAATATATTTATTTTTCAACATTATCTTCTTTCAGCTCTATACACTTTTCCCAGCGATGTTCAATAAGTTCGATACCCTTTTTATAATAAGAACTGTCTTGCTCCTCAAAATACCCATTAACTGCCGACATCGCTTCTTCATCGTTGGGAAATCTTTGACCACTGAGCCATTTTTTCAAGTTTGGGAACAGAAAATAATCCGAGGGAGCTAAATCTGGCGAATAGGGTGCATGAGGTAGCAATTCAAACTTTAATTCATTAATTTTGGCCATTGCAATAACGGATTTGTGAGCTGGTGCATTGTCTTGATGAAACAACACTTTCTTCTTAGTCAAATGCGGCCGTTTTTGCTTGATTTCTTCGCACAAACGTTGCAATAAGTTCGCATAATACTCGCTGTTGATAGTTTTTTCTTTTTCAAGATAGTCAATGAAAATTATCCCACGCGCATCCCAAAAAATAGACGCCATGACCTTGCCTGCAGATGAAACGGTCTTCACCTTTTTTGGAACCGGTTCTCCTTTTTCAGTCCATTGTTTTGATTGTTCTTTTGTCTCGGGTGTGAAGTGATGGACCCATGTTTCATCCATGGTTATGAAATGGCGCAAAAATTCTGCTGTGAAACTTCGCTAAACACTCAATTGAAACATCTTCACGACACTGTTTTTGCTCGAGTGTGAGCAAACGCGGCACCCATCTTGCACACAGCTTTCTCATGTCCAAATTTTCAGATAATATGCGATGTACCGCACTTTTTGAAATGTCTACTATGTCTGTTAGCTCGCGCACTTTCAGTCGACGATCATCCAGTACCGCTTTGTGGATTTTCTTCACCATTTCTGGAGTCGTCACCTCATTTGGTCGACCACTGCGATGCTCGTCTTGGCAGCTCGTACGGCCTCGTTTAAACTCTACTACCCAATATTTCACTGTTGTAAACGAAGGAGCAGACTCACCCAGAGTAGAATCCAGTTCAGCTTTTTATATTGGTTGGGCTTGAGGCCTTTCAAATGAAAGTATTTTATCACGTAACGATGACCAATTTTCTCCATTTTCACAAATTCACTAAAAACGTTCACTATTGATGGCTGCCAAACAAATACTAAACAACGTGGCGTCCTCAAACTTGAAACATATGCTTATAGATTGTGTACTTTCTAATACAGTGATATTTTTCAAACAACTGCCGCCATCTGTAGGTCAGGCCGGGTACTTATGGGACTACCCTCGTATTTGCATTGAATATTTCGATAGTGTTGTTTTTTTATCACCAGTAATAGTTAGTTAAAAATATATTTTGAGTTTGATTTAACTGTAAAAATTATATATGTAATAAAAGTTATATTTGTTATTAAATTCGTTGTTATTTAATAACAAGCATGAAAACATTTCCCGATTATATTGCACATTTCTAAAGTCAGCTATCGACATACAATCGATAAAGCTGTGTAGTATTAAAATTAATGAAAAAAAAACGTACAGATATAATCATGTAATCTGCACGTTTTACCGGTTATTAGCATCATTGTCGACTTGCATAAAATTGTTAGTATCCATTTATTTGAATACGCATTGTGCATGAAATTGTTTCAGTGTAACTACTTTTTAATTAAAATGTAGATATCTCGTCGTTTTGAGTTCAAGGAAAAATTATTTAGAGGTGTATGAAATGTATCTCTATCCGTTCTTATTTTTTTATAATTCTTTTTCGCGTATTAATTATGGTCAAGGATGTGTTTTTTTATGTATAATTTTTTTCAACTATTTTTATCGTTTAATCTGTTTTGTTTTTGAAAATAGTAGTTTTTAGTTATTTTAATACTGAAAAAAATCAGTGTCACATAAATGCATTGTCACCTCAACATTACAAAATATTGCAAAAGTATTCAATAATTATTTATTGTTCACTTTATTTGTTTAAGTGTAGACGCATTTCGAAGGTCAGAGTGCTGTATTATAAGTGCGTGCGTGTGTGTGTACACGTACGTACGTACGTACGTATGTATGTATGTATGTATGTATGTATGTATGTATGTATGTATGTATGTATGTATGTATGTATGTATGTATGTATGTATGTATGTATGTATGTATGTATGTATGTATGTATGTATGTATGTATGTATGTATGTATGTATGTATGTATGTATGTATGTATGTATGTATGTATGTATGTATGTATGTATGTATGTATGTATGTATGTATGTATGTATGTATGTATGTATGTATGTATGTATGTATGTATGTATGTATGTATGTATGTATGTATGTATGTATGTATGTATGTATGTATGTATGTATGTATGTATGTATGTATGTATGTATGTATGTATGTATGTATGTATGTATGTATGTATGTATGTATGTATGTATGTATGTATGTATGTATGTATGTATGTATGTATGTATGTATGTATGTATGTATGTATGTATGTATGTATGTATGTATGTATGTATGTATGTATGTATGTATGTATGTATGTATGTATGTATGTATGTATGTATGTATGTATGTATGTATGTATGTATGTATGTATGTATGTATGTATGTATGTATGTATGTATGTATGTATGTATGTATGTATGTATGTATGTATGTATGTATGTATGTATGTATGTATGTATGTATGTATGTATGTATGTATGTATGTATGTATGTATGTATGTATGTATGTATGTATGTATGTATGTATGTATGTATGTATGTATGTATGTATGTATGTATGTATGCATGTATGTATGTATGTATGTATGTATATGTAAATATTTTTTTTATAATACAGCTCTCTGTTTATGATGGCAAGGTCATTGAAATGTGCATCAGATTATAAATAAATAGTGAGCAATAAATAATTATCGAACGCTTACAATATTACCTTGCAATGTTAGGATGATAATTTATTTGTGTAAAAGGGCAGTTTTTATTGTGCTATATAGAAATTTCTTTATTTCATTGATTTTTTTAAAAAAATAATGTTTCATGTAAATTTAGAATGTTCTCTTGTATTTTATGATTTTCTACCTGAAAACGACTTGAAACAACAAAAATAAGCAATTTATATAAAATAATTCATTTTTACATTATTTTTCCCCATTAAATGTAGTATTATAGGCGAATATATTGATTAATTAATCAGTTATTGGTTTTTTCAAGGATGTTTGTTTGTTTTTAATATTTTTTTAGCCACCATTTGTGTTAGGTATAATTCAGCACTTGTAGAAAGTTATTTAAACTATCATATTATATTTCTTTATTCGTAGTATTTTTGTTTTGTATTTTCATAATGTTTCATGCGAACTTTTTTTTTTATTACTTTATTAGTTGTTTATAAAGTGCATGTCAAATATGCACTTTATAAACAACTAATAAAGCACCTTCATTGAAAATTTTATATTAAACATGAGCATTAATTCTAATTTCTCTATAATAAAATAAAATTATGTTAATTTAACTCAAACTTAGATTAATACTAGATTTACGGAGCGAGTCAATTTGACTCCTTTAACCCTTATGTGCGCACCCGGGTACCCGGGTACCCACCTCGTCACATTTTTGTTAATATTTTTTTCAAAAAATTTTTTTCCGATCTGGACTTTCAGATCCTCGCGATTTAACTCTTTACAAATGTATTTCAATATTTAGATGTATAAAAAAAATTTTTTTTATTATAAAAAAATAGGTTTGAAATGTTGTTGCTCGCGTGGCGCACCCGGGTACCCACTACATGAGATATAATTCAATTTACTAAAAACAAGTTTTATTGTTGATGAATGTTCTTTTATTGTTAATAAATGATACAATGGCATAAAGAAGGATTGTGAATAAACAAATTACATTGTTTTTGAAGTTATATTGAACAAAATGGCGCTGTTTACTTGTTACATTCGCTGCATGTTACATTTGTGACAGAGTGTTCATCGCATACAGGTTGCTCGCATTTTACACAAGACTTTCGGGTTTTTCTGCGTCTTTTAATGACAAGTCTGCTACATACATGACAAGAGCCAGTTACTTTTTTCTACCAGAGCTATCTCGAGGCCCATCATCTTTCGCAGCAGGATCAAGAGGTGCACGCTGCGGCCCGAGCACAGCTTCGATTGCGGTCTTTGCAGAGTGATTTCGCATCACTTGGTCATTTGAAAATCGCTCTTCTATCAAAGGCCTCGTTAACTCTTCACTCAATTGCCTCAAAAATATACGTCTTTGATTAGTTTTCTTTTGGATCATATTATTATTTTCATAATAGATCACATAAGCTGCAAGAGCAGCAACGTCTAACATATTGAAAAACATGGCCAGAGGCCACCTTTGAGTTCGCCTGTGTGTAGTGTATCGACTCACCATTTGATCCATTGTATCGACACCAGTTTTATATTTATTGTAGTCGCAAATCATATGAGGTTTTTTTTTCTCATCGTCATTTACGGCGTCATCATTATGCATACTCGAAAGCATAATTACAGTCTTATTTTTCTTTGGCACGTAAGAACAAATTGTGATTTTATTTTCATGAAAAGCAAACAGAGATGAATACTCTGGCCTAGATTTATCAGCTGCCATTTCTTTTGGAATGTAAGGTTTATTTTTTCTCAAAGTGCCAGTCATCGTTAAACCTTCCGATAATAAATGTTTAGCAAGAGGTAGAGAGGTGAAATAATTATCCATAGTAATATTACGGCCGCTTCCTCGAAACGGCGCTGCGAGTTCTTTTACTACTCTTTCTCCTTGATTTTTCTCGCGTATATTGCCAATTTTACCAGTGTAAAGAATTCCAAATAACGGGTAAGCATTTTCTGCATCACAAATCCACCAAATCTTGATACCGTATTTAGCCGACTTCGACGGAATGTATTGAGTAAATTTAGTATGTCCGCGATAAGGATAAAGCTGCTCGTCGATAGTCAAATTTTCGACTGCTCTTTGTGGTATATAAACCGTGCTAGAAGCCTCTGAAATGGCTTAAATACTTTTTATTTATGTTTATTCAATAAACAAAATTGATTGCACACGTATCCGTTCACACCTGCGCTTAAAAACTAATTAAAACTAGTGGTGGGTACCCGGGTGCGCAACAACGTAGGTAAAGTTGGGTGCGCACATAAGGGTTAAGATTTTGTTGCTATTATTATATATATATATATATATATATATATATATATATATATATATATATATATATATATATATATATAGCAACAAAATCTTAAATGAGTCAACTTGACTCGCTCCATAAATCTAGTGTTAAAATTGAACAAAATTATTCAAGTGGATGAAATAAAAGATAGCAAAATCAAAGAGAAACTAATTTTAATTTTTTATTTAAATTAATTAATTAATTATCCCACAGCTATATTTTTTTATAAGTGCAATAATTAATTTTTGTTCAATATATTTGTTAATGCACATTTCGTTTGTTCAATTTTTGATTTCATGATATGTTGAATTAAAATTGATGGAATGGCCATTGAAATATGCTTTACTTAATAGTGTTATTGTGTTAGGGATGAGCGATTAAATTGTATCAAAGTGAATTAGTCATAATGTTAAACCAAACTTAGACCTTTATATAAATTAAAAAAATCAAGATTATACAAATTTGATGATATAAAAGACTGATAATGATTGTTATAAACGTGCATGTTTCGTTGGAAAGGTTTCAAATGAAGTTATATAAAGATTAAATTATCATAATTATTAATAATAAATTTTATTTGACAATACATGTAGAAATATATATAAAGTATTCAGTTATAAAATAGTAAGTTTCCTTTTTATTTACAAATGTTATTACATGGAACTTACAAATGCTCTAAGAATAGTTAGTAATCTAAATAATTTTTCTTTAAAACGCTTTTAAATGATTAACTGATAAGGAAATTTAGATTAATTCTAAATGATTTTCTTTCTGTACACGTTATTCTTCGCTTTAAAAGTATTTTAAGACAATGATTAATCTGCTTTACACTGTTGTTTGAAATGTATAATCAATCTGTATTTTTAATTTAAAATCGTTTGTCATTTTCTTGTATGATTTAGTTTGTAATTACATTAGGTATTTATGTTAGTTTTTTCGTTGCTTTAGGTATCGAAAGAAGAATTAGCCAAATTGGTGCAAGGATTTGAAAAACAAGACATTCTCACATCGTCAGGCGTCACTCTCGCGGGAAACAGATACATATACTTGTCGGGTACAGAGCGTGTAGTTCGTGCTAAACTTGGGAAGGTCGGAGTACATTGCATGAAAACTCAACAGAGTAAGTACAAGTTGTTATAATTAAGCTTTTGTATTTTATTATGTTACTTGTATGCTTTGGTTCGAATGTTTCTGTTGAAATAACAATGTGACTATTGAAGCAATTCGTGTTCTGTGTCAAAATAATTCGATTTGAATAATGTTCTGCTGATCAGCTCTGTAATCTATATTTATTCCAGTAAATAAAAATTGAAGCTGCATGTTTCTGATAGTACTTAACTATTTAAAACAAATATAGATTTCGATTCACAAAATTATTAATGACCAATAAAATTAACGAATCTTGTGATTTTTGTGATCAGCGTTGATTTGTTAATGTTTCTGAAATTTTTCAGTTTTAATGTTACTTTCTGAGAAATTTTCTAGGCATAGTCAGAGAATAAGAAATTGTTATATCCATAGTGAAAATAAATCATGTATTTACATTGGAAAATTATTTTACAAAACCATAATATATAAAATCATGTCCGAATAGCAATACGAAAATAATTCATCAATAAGATTAATCATACAAACGGGTTAAATTTTACAAAAATAACCCTTTTACTACGTGTTTTTAAATAAAAACAATTCGTTTTAGAAACAAATAATATTTTCAAATTAAATTAAATTTAACGTTATTGTTTGATTGGATAAAATATTATATAAAGAACGTAAAATATAGAATTGAAATTATAAATATGAAATTTAAAAATTGTATTTAAAATTACTCAGTAACGGGGATCAGAGAAATATAATGTTTTATTGATGTTATTGTGGGTAGAATAAAATATAGAAATATAACAAGGGAAAATTTAAAAACATTACACTAAAATTTGGAGTAAGATGAAATTATATTTTTTAAAAAAATTCAAGGCGCGTCCAGAAAGTAAAAAATATTGATCGCCAGTATTACCTGAATGGAGATAATTACACGGAGATCGCACATTACTCAAACAGTTCGAGTGGGCTATTTTCGATAATCTTCTATAAAGTTTCGATCTTGCCCCCTAGTAATTATTACTTGTTTTCCTACCTTGAGATTTTTGAACGGTTAGAACTTAGAAGACAAAAAACATTGTGCAGGACTGGAAGAATGGCTTTAGGTCTCAACTTTTTTCTTAACTAAGGGATACGAAAATTTGTTTCACTTTCATGAATGCACAATATTTTGCAATAAATATGGTTTAAGTTTTTCTTTACATTTTTTGTTTACACCTAATCGATTCTTTTTTCTCTATCCAGAGAAAAAAGAATCGATTAGGTTCTTCATACATCAAGTTCATTGATCCTGTTTACATTTAATTATAAAAATACAAAATATTTAACCCTAAAACAACCAAATCGTTCAAAATTGCGTGTTTCAGATTTTTTGTTTGAAATGACAGAAATTATTAAAATGATTTTATTGAAATTTAATTTTTGCCTAGATAAAAAATATATATACAATTTTATTTTTCACCAATACTTTAATTTCGAAGTTCTCTATATAAAATATTTAAATATATATAAGTCCATCACGGGCTTAATAATTTCATGGTTCATTGCAGTTAATTTTTTTTTTTTTAAAAAAAACAACTATAAAAATTATTTTAAACAAGGATTACCGTTAAGTATTTCTTTGAAAATTTTTTACTGCATTCTATTTACATAAAAATATTTTGTCTTTCATGTCTTGTGTTTTCATGTTCGTATTTTTTATACTGACGATTTCATTTTTAATTTTCTAAGCAACACACCAATAGCATTCGTGGTACGACGGTATGTTGATAACAGTTTTAAAAAATAATATTTTAATTTGAATTATAAGAATAAATAAGAGAAATTTCGTAAACAAAAGTCTAAAAGGATAATAACTTTTTTTCCACACTTCTATATAAATAGGATATTACGTTATCATAGCTTACAAAAGTAAATCTAACAAAAAAGTACTACTACGAAGTTTTATAAGTTAGTAAAAATTGACAATGATAATAAACTGCCCACAAAAAAAGTTTTATTTTACAATGAAATCAAGTTAGGGGCTAAAAATAGCATAAAATCTGTAGGATCAATTTGATAAACTTTTTTAATTTTTCGAAATATTTTATACTTAGCTGCTATTAATGCTTGGGCATTGTGTAAAACTGTAAGTGCAGCCACTATTGATTGAAGAGCTTATCATAGAATGTAGAGATAAAGAAACTTTGTGTGCACCCAAGATTATCGATAGAAGATGTTCAATAAACGAAAATTGTGTTAAATCTGTTACTATGAAAAAATAGAACGAACACTATATATTTATTCAATATAAAAAGTATGTTTGTAGAAAAGTACACGTGAAATGTAATCATTGGAGAGAAATATTTTGAATAAGTTTTAACAATAAAAAAAATAAGTGTGAAATGTTAAAAAAATCTCGGTAATTAAGAATTATTTTCAATAATTAATTATTTAAGTATTAAGTGAATTAAAAATAATAAATAAAACTTATTTTTTTTAAAAAAAAGACCGTCCAATTGAACCCGTCAAAATCCATGAAATTATAATAGATATGCATTTAACTCTAGTTGATTTAGTCTTAATATTGTTAAAATAGTTTTATGTTTCGTTATCCGTAGCCTTTTTTTTAGTTTTCTTTATGTACGAGTAATATCTTTGAACGCAAATATTTTGTTTAAATTTCAAAAAGTTACTTTTTTTGTTTAAACAAAATATTTGCAAAACATTTTCAAATAGTCCGGAAAATATATAACCAAGTACAGCTTGTTTTAATTTTTTCCACTGAGAATAAATCTAATATAATTGCATTCTTGTTGCTGTACAAAGTAATCGAACTGTTGACACTTTAGATTTCATTATTAACTTTTGTATATGTATTTGTGTATGCATGCACATGCACTCTTTGCATATATTTATTACACATGTTTGCATGCGTTTTTTGATAAAGAAAAAATAGAAATTAAATTACTTTAAATGTTTTTTTTTCGACGAGAATTAAACAGTCAAAGTGCATTATGACTTTTCGACAACCCCAATATGTATATATATATATATATATATATTTTTATATATATATATATATATATATATATATATATATATATATATACTTACGAGGTCATTTGATAATTATGGTAAATTTATTTATTGTTTAATTTAATTTTTAAGTTTCTCTTACTTTTTTACCATACTTATCAAACGACCCTCCTGTGTATATATATATATATATATATATATATATATATATATATATATATATATATATATATATATATATATATATATGAATATCTAGAAATACGGAAATTAAAAAATATATTAATAACAAATTGCCATAATCTGTATTTTTTGTCAATTCTGTGAATTCTTTAATAGTTTTCTCTATTATTCTAATTGATTTAATGTCTCTAGTGCATAATATTTGATGGTTATGTTAACTATTCTACGTTCAATTCAAATGTTATATTATTGCAAGATAGTGACATTTGACTTCATATTTATATATCGACGTTATTTTATTGATAATATAATTGTTAACTTAATTTATAACGTTTTCATTTGAATTTATATTATTTTAGTGTTTAGCTAGCCTATGAACAAATATGAATATTTGTAATTTATTATAATTATTGTAGGTTATCAGCGCAAAGAAAACATGTTTAAAGATTTAGTTATTTAATTTTTTACTTGTACGCATTCTATTGAGAAAGATATATTTAATTTTTCAAATTTTGAAACAATATAGTTTCGTTTTCTTTCTCGTCCTCAGAATCACAATATGAAAACAGCGTAGATCCAATTCTTATTCTCAGTACTTAGCACACTTGTACAACATTAAGACAATTATTAAAAATAATTTGTGTACGAAAAAGTTTTGTATGAAAAGTAAACAATTTCCACTATGGTTGAACCAGTTAAATTCATCTTTAGAGCTATTTACCATACTAAAGCATTGAAACTATCATTTGTGTTTCATCAGATATTAAAAATAAGTAATTTGTCTTTTGACTTATATTCAAAAATGAGGAATATTACTTCGTAAACCTTGTCAACGAGATGTTTGTTAGTGTAATTGTTATGAGTACGCGCAAGAGGCGCGTATCTCTTGCCAAAAAGTTACTGCATCGTAGTAATTTTGTTATAAAATTTTATGGATGTATTTTTTATATGGATTTCCAATAAGCGCTTCAGAAGTTTAAATGGAAATAAAACAAAAAGTATTTAATTAGTTAGTTATTTATTTTTAAGCATATTCTGAGGCATTAATGATGGAATACAATTTCACTCACCACCACGACTTCGCTTGACAATGCATTCGATTAGTTCATTTTTATTCACTCTTTCACATAGTTGTTGTCCAATTTCATGAATTACACGTTCAATGTTTATTTTTAATGCTTCTGTTGTTTGTGGCTTATCAGCATAAACCAATGATTTCACATAACCCCACAGAAAATAATCTAATGGAGTTAGATCACATGATCGTGATGGCCAACTGATGGGTCCATTTCGTGAAATAATGGATTTATTAAACTCTTGTTTCAATAAGTCTATTAAAACTTTTACGATTTGTAAGTGTTGTTGAAGTGTTAAACGTTCCATGATAATTTGTCAAACTATACCAAGTTGAAATGTCAAAACAAGCTTAAAAAAAATTCAAATATGTCTGCCACCAGCTGTCAAAGTTCTGACATTCTTATTGTAAAACCCTATATATTACAAAATTATGAAAACACAGACTGTCACAGGACATTCCTCGTAAATTATGACCCTTTCAATGATTTAAATAAAAATTATTTTATTTTGATACAGAAAAAATACGTTTTTAAAATAATTATTTACGTTTATAACATTTTTATTTCGATTTATATTTTTTGTTAGTTTACCTCACGAACAAATATATGCATATTTGTTTAAGTTAAGCTTTTAGTAAAAATATCGACATATACGCTTTAATTAAAAGCAGCAAATGTTAGTTTTTAAACGTCAGTGTGCGTGCATTTATAAATAAATAACTAGTGTTTTTATACCCTGTATATTTTAAACTATCATTTGACGAATTTGATACTAGCAATTCGTACAAATATGTTGCGTGTGTAGTGTTCTATTAACATTTTGTTTTTGTCATAAATAAGATGAATGACCTATCATATATATATATATATATATATATATATATATATATATATATATATATATATATATATATATATATATATATATGCACACACACACACACACACACGCCTTATACCATTCTCATTATTTCATTTTGTTAGATTGCAGAGTTTTAGTGGTAATGAAATGTCAACAATTTACTTTGCTCTCTAATATTGAAATTGTTTGTGCTATATGTGAATAAATAATTAAATTATTATGTGTGTATGTAGTAAATGCATTATTTGTTTTATTACTAATAATTATGAAAAAAATTATATAAGCAAATTGATTTGTTAATTATGCTCGTGATACGATTTCTCTAAGTCGTTCTTTTTATGTTTTTAGCTGTGGTTGTTTCGTTGTACGAAGATCCAATTCAACCTCAGCAAGCGGCTTCAGTAGTGGAAAAACTAGGCGATTATTTACTTAACTGCGGTTACTAGGGTAAGATTGATTTCTTCACGTGTTTTAGTTTGCAGCTAAATTTTTTCACTAATCTGAAATCAAAAAAATTAAAATAAAAAAATAAAAAATAAAAGTAAATAATAATAATAGACTTTGTGATGTAAGAAAAATTACGTTCCATTATTATGTGATAAAAAAGAAATTGGTTTGCTTGTCAACGAAAAATTCCATGTGAAAATTACATTGTTTTTGTATGTTAAGTGCAATGATGTATGATATATATTAAAAGTACAATGAAAAATCAAAAATTTTTTTAAAATATTTCTTTGTGCCTTTTTGCAATAAATATGATTTTGCAGTATTTGATGGTTTCGTTGGTCAGTAGTTATTCGAATAGTTATGTTCCCCCTGTTTTGTTTCAGGTAGTGCCTCGCTGCCCACGCAACCTGGCGGCACGTTTTTACACAAACATTATAATATATTATAAAAAAGTTGTATTTTTTTCAATAACAGCGAAACAGCAATGTGTAAATGGTTGGAAGGAGGGCGGCGGCCCGCGGCTTCAATCAATCGATTTGATTCGACAACGCACAGTAAAAAAAACGATGATTATACTGTGGCACGCGGCGTTATTATTTTTAATATAACGCCGCGCAATACCGCGTGGCCGCCGCCTCTGCCTCCGCTCTTTTAGGTTAATGTTATATAGGCGCGTGCGTCGACTTGAGTGCGCGTTTGCCATTTGTATAATGTACATTTGCGGGTTACGCACACACATACAGACAAAATACACACGTTATCATACACATTTCACATATAATACGTGCATGCATGCATCATGCATGCATTCATACATACATATATACATAACATACATACATATATGCATACATAAATAACACGTCTCATTTTCTCTTTAACGCAGCCGCTGCTACGCAAAATTCAAAGAAGCGAATGCTAATTCCTCTCGTATGTGACGCCCCCGAGTCGATGCACGCCGATATTATAATTATTATTATTATAATTATTAAAATTATGTTCAATCTACAGATTAAGCATTTTGTGTAAGCTTATTCCTACATATTGCTATTATATTACTGAATATTTGATACTACTACAATGATACTACTACAATTAGGGTTTTTTAAACGATAAAAATCTCTAGTCCCTTCCCTGCTACAACAAAAACCACCATCAACGATTGCAATGATTTTTGGATACGTATGTCGACGAACTGTCTGTTCATGAGATGACGTTTCAAGTCATTTCAATGATTGGATGGACGCTGCTTCGTCGCGATGTCAAGTCATTCCCGAAAAATTCGCTTGTATTGTGTCGCTGCTGCGAGAAATGCTCATCAGAGATCGTTCTGCCGCCCCCCAAAAATATATACAAATATTTATTGGGACGAGAATGTCTCTCCGTCTAATTATTTGAATAAAAAAAATAATAATATTGATAAAGTAGCTTTGTAAAACATCTGATGAATTCGCAAGGGAAACTGTGTCTATCTGAAAAAAAAACATAAATTTGTATTATAAAATATACTATGTGGTGTTTTTTTATTTATTTTTTTCTATTTATACCCTTTTGCATTCTTTTCAGGATTATGAAATGTACGTAAGAAGAGAGTGAATATGATGTTTTCAGTGAGCCGTGTTTCATTTTTACAGGAACGTTGTTTCTTTTTGAAGACTGTAAATAATTTGCATGCTAATCGTTACATACAAATGATTGGTGATAGGTATAAAATGTAAAGTGTCTTTTTCTTTTCATTGAATATTAAATAAAAAACTATTATAAAATTGAAACGTTTAAATTTTTTATTTGTGAAATTTAAAATTAAAAATGTTATATATATATATATATATATATATATATATATATATATATATATAATTTCATTAATCAACATTTTTTAACTTGTGCGTGTGTATGAATATTTCTTTTTCGTTGTATACTATAATATTTCAAAATTGTACTTTAAATTATTGATTTTTTTTGATTTCGTTGTGAACTCTGAAAAAATTTTTTAACTCTCTTGAAAATTGTATAGATTTGCTTTTTTAGTTATTGACGAAATTTCAGTTATTAGAATTTTTGTGATAATTGCGATTAACAAGAATTCAAAAAACCAGAGAATAATTTTACGATTTACTGTCACGCTATGTTAATAAAATACAAACTATTTAAATGTGCTTGTTTTGTTAGTTATTTTCTTACCAATTAAACTTTAGATAAGAAATATAAATTGTGTTTTTTTTATGATAGTCTAAGTTGAAATGTTTTCTGTACTCGATTGAATATTTCAAATAGCGAAAAAGTGAGATTTTTAATGAATAAAAAAAAAACAGTAATTGAGAAAAGTTTTTTAGTTGAAAGAAACGCCGAACAATCGAAATCGTTTGTTTAAAATTAATTGTTTGTTATATCATATGTAAAGAAATTAATACAGTAACAGCGAGGTAGTTTTTAAAAACTGCTTTCTATACAAGTGTAGTTCATGCAATCTTAACTATAAAGTAGTTCCTAGAAATTTATAGTTTTCTGTAAGTGATTTATTTTTTGTATAGGTAAAAGATAAACCGTTGAGGTTTAAAAGTGCAATTATTATGGATATAAAATATAAATGTATTGTATGAATTTAATTTTAATAAAAAAAAAAATTACGTGGTTTTGAAACCTCAAATAATTTTTGTATAAATGAATCTCACTGATTTTAACAACACATGGTTTTTATTATAATGTAATGACTGACGAAATGCATATCAACAAATAAGTATTAAGTTATTAATGATCACTTGTAATGTTTTGCGTGGGTATGATAATACATGCATGTAAAGGCGACATCACTTCAGTATAATTTTTCGAATGACTGGTATTCGCCTTTTTGGGAATTATATTTCGCGATAAAAATATAGCTTTTAACCATTTTTGTAGTTGGATATATATATATATATATATATATATATATATATATATATATATATATATCAAGCTAATGTCTACTGTTTAATTGTTTGCTCGTGGGCAGTATTGCACTTCTTGATTGTTTTTGATTGTCTTCTTAATGACATGACGTCGTGGCAAGATAAAAGTTACTCCAGGTAACCTTAAGGGGGTATTCTAGTCTAGATGCATGAATTTTAGGTGTTTTTTCGGGCACTATAAAAATATTTTTACTATCCATTTTTTATCAGTTATTTATTGAAATTTTAAGAGTATAAAAAAGTATTATTAAAAACAAAAAAATCAAAATTGAAAAAGGTACAGGCTGGCAAAGTGGGGGCTTGAAAAAAAGTGTCTCCTGGTTGACGTGGTTCCAACTCTTTCGCTCATCTGAAACAAATTTTTTTTGAAGTTATTGAAAAAGAAGGTTTTAGTAGTATCCCTGCCTAGGGAAATTTAAAAAAAATTGTTTTTCGCAAAATGGCGGCAGTGTAAAAAACAGTAATTTTTTGCCCTATTTTTTCAACTTTCGGAATTTTTTAAAAATAGTAAAAAACAAAATTTTCAAAAAATCTTAAGCGGGAGTAATCACTGTTATATTAAGAAGCTCTGTACCAAATTTCAAGTAAATCGGTCCATTAGAATTTGAGATATCACGTCACCGTGTCGAAAAAAGTAGTTTTGGGAAAAACGCGTTTAAAGTTGATTCGTTCCGGCCAGACCGGATTGGTTGGCGCGTCACAAAAATAGCTATAACTCCGAAAATAATTCGAATTTCGAAAATTCCTCTTAAGGACATATTCTTAAAGGTCTAAACTTTGAAAATATGCAAAAAATCGATTTTTTCGAAATTCTAGACTAGAATACCCCCTTAATAATTTAAATTCAATTAGAAAAGATTTTTGTTAAAATTATAACCACTTATTTTTAATAATTAATATTGCCTCTATTCTTATTTCGATGGTGCTACCATGTAATTTTTAAAATAAAGTTTTTATTACATTTTAGTTTACATCTCGCATTTTTTTTTATTCTTCTGTACTGTTGAAATTTCTTGAGACAAACATTGCTCGTGCAAGACATCCCAAACAATTTGCTGTAATAAGTTATTGTATGTGAAATGTGACTTTTCTTGTATTTCAAATATTTTTATAAAAAGTAATTTTTATTAATCAAGCATTTATTATTAAGCATTTAAGCATCATCAAACAATAATACACTTCTAATGGAATACAAGTGTTTTCCAAATTAATGCATTCATGCTAGTTTTATAATCAGATTTTTACAATTAAATTCGTAGATATTTTGAACTACTGGTTTATTCTTGGATTTTTCTTCGTCAAAAAATCAAACAAATGCTTTTAAAGAAGGGGGATTATCTGTTAGCGAGATGTCTGGATAAGTTAGTGGATGAAGTTTCATACTGCAATTTCTGGGTGTGGTCGAGTATTGTCATGAAGCAATTAACTTCATGTGTGTTGACCAATGCAGGTTGCTTAATGCGTAATTGCTGATGCATTTCCTTTAGCTGCAGACAGTATTTCTCAGTATTAATGATTTCATCAAATTACAAGAATGAATACTGAATAACGCCAGCTGCGGACCGCCAAACAGTTTCCATTATATTTAATCATCAGGCGAAGGCTTAGTTTCGGCGATATTTCGGTGCGCTTTACCAGTATCCAAATATGCAATTATATAACATGTGTTTTTCATTATATTTTACAGCTCATTTTTGTTCGATCAAATGTAGAACTACAAACTTATGTTTTTTTCAGTGAGCTTTTGGGAATTCACTTATTTAGCATCTAGATCCTTCTAAGTACTTGAAAGTAATGAAAAATTACTATGCACTTCTAGTTTTTTGTAGTGTCCCTTATAGAATCAGTTCATCATCAATGGGTAGTCCTGGATGTCCGTAGAATTCACTTTAAAATTTATTTATTTTTAAACTATTGCTGTATGGCTCGTTTGATGTCACTGTCATTTTCAAATGTTCTGTTGATATTCCTGGCTGTCGTTTCATTGCGTTTGAATTGAAACTCAAACAAAAAGTGTACGCTTTTTAATTACCATATTTTTATTTTTTTATAGTCTGCTTATACTGAAATATAAAATAAAAGTGATTTTATAAATATATGTAATGGTATGTTTTTAATACTAAACAACCCGCATCTTCTGCCGGCAGTTTTTATTATGAAATTCGTAACCAGCTTCAACTACACTCCGAAATCTGTCATTTGATATGCAACAACTTACAGTAATTGTAATTTTGACTTCCAAATATAATTGTATTATCGATTACTTCATATTCTTGTTCATACGTGTTCTGGAAGATACTATTTACGAAATTTGTTTCTAAGACTTTCACTTTCAAAGAATATCGAACATTCATAACAATTGACCTATTTACATAACTATTATATTTCTCGAACAACTAACATTCATTATTTGGAATTCAGTGAATGGTAATTAAAGGGTCTTTCAATAAGGGCACTCGATTTTTAAAATTGAATAAAAATAGTTGTAAGGTATGGTGGAAATTTGTATTGTGGATTAAAGTACATTTAATGTCATGTTTTAAAAATAACATCGTTCGAATGGTCTCCATGGCTTCGTTTGCAGGAGTCGATCCGAGAGACCTAATTTTGGATGACTCACATAAATCGGGTTGTATTTCAGCAATGGCTTGAATGACATTCTCCAGGTCTTCAATTGTTGCTGGTTTATTGGCATAGGTCAGAGACAACGAAGCCCCAAAGAAAAAAGTCAAAGGCATTAAGTCGTACGATCTTGGCGGCCAATTAACATTATCTCTTCTCGAAATAACGCAGCCTGGAAACTACCCACAATAACGCCATTGTGTCACCCGCTGTGTAACACAGCACCGTCTTACTGGAACTACATATCTATGTTTATATCATCCAATTCGAGCCAAAAAAAATCGGTTGTCATCTCTCAATTCCTTTCGTCGTTGACAGTTACCGCCTCGCCTTTTTCATTTCGGAAGACGTATGGCCCGATGACCCCGCTCGACAAAAATCCACACCAAACAGTCAATTTTTTTGGATGCAAAGGAAGCTTCTGGAATTATTGTGGATTGGCATCGTTCCAGATTCGTTAATTTTGCTTGTTTATAAAGTTATTTAGCCAAAAATGTGCTTCGTCACTGAAGATGATTTTTTTCCACCAAAATTGGGATTCGTTTCCAATTGCCCAAGGGTCAAGTCAGCGAACGTCCAACGAATACTGTGGTACTGTGACTTTAGTTAATTGAATCTTGTATGGATGAAAACCCAAGTCTTTCTGCAAAATTCGACAAATTGAGGTCGCGGAAAAAACCACTTCTTGTTAACGACGAAAAATTGAGAGGTTTCGTTTTTCACGCACACTTCTAACAACAGCAGCAATATTCTCGTTCGACCGCGTTGTGGTGACGCACAGGTATTACTCGATTATAACTAAACCGGTTCCTTCGAATTTCACGATAAGTTGTTGAATTGAGCTTTCGGCAGAACGTTCATGCCGACCATAAATTCTATGTGCTTACGGAACATTTGGATGAACAGAGTACGAATTTTTATAATAATTTTTTTACAATTTTGATGCGTTGTTGAAGCGTGTAGTTTTCCATGATTAAATGGCATCTATGACAACACTAAAGTCACAGAATGACAGTGCTGTTATTTTAAACATAACTACGATCGGCTGACAAAGTTCAGGCGTGCTTGTGGAATGTCATATAATTTTTTTTTTAAGTAGGTACATATTTCAATCATATGTATAAAATTTCATGACGCTTTATTAGTAAATAATTTACACTGGTTTTTGTTAGACGGTTATTGTTGATCACGGCGATATTTACGATGTCGAAATTAGTTGATCAAAGAATTTGCATTAAATTTTGTATTTCGAATCAAATAAACTTCACGCAAACGTTGGAAATGTTAAGAAAGGCATGCCCTGAGAATTATCTATCGCGAACAAAAGTTTTTGAGTGGCATATGGCGTTCAAAGAGGGCTGTAAAGCTATCGATGATGAACTACGGTCTGGACGTCCATCGACATCAACTGACGACAGACACGTCTCCCAAAAATCGTAGTCCTCAAAAATCGTATGGCCGTCAGAGAGCAACTGAGGTGGGAATCTCAAAAACACAATGTCATGTCATTTTGGCTGAAATGTTGGGCATGAAACGCGTCGCTTTTCGCATTATGTCAAGAACATTAAATTTTTCGTTAGTTTTTGGCCAAAAACTCAATAAATATCGTTCCGCAAACTCCATATTTGCCTGATATGACTCCGTGTGATTTTTTCCTATTTCCAAAACTCAAGTTGCCGCTCCAAGGGCATCGTTTTAAGTCGATTAAAGTCATAAAAGAAAATTCACTGCGTAAACTGAAGAGTATAACACAGAGCGCGTTTGCGGAGGCGTTCGAGGACTGGAAAAAGCATTACTATATGTGTATTGCTTCCAATGGGGAATACTTCGAAGGCGACTAAATAATTATTAACCTCTTCAGGGAAAACAACAAGCAAATTTCTTTTTTTAATTTATACAAATTATTGAAACTTAATATATTTTATATATCTGGTATTATATTTATAAAATATTGACGATTTGTTCAAATAATCAAACAACTCTTACAGTCGTTAAACAACTTTACGCTATTTTCATATCTCTAACTGTACACCAGAAAAAAAATATTAGTGCAGCCACACAATAATATTTTTATTTTTCTTGATGAGAGATTCTGTAGTGAATAATTTATTATCAATTTTTTGTTCTTTTTTTTTAATGACAGTAATTAGAATTATAAAAAACTAAACGTACATATATGTGCCACTATCCCTGAAGAGGTTAACGAATAAATAACTTTTTATGTGTTTTATTTCGAAAATTCCGTTAGTTTCTGGACTTAATGTAGGCCTATGCGGTAGTGTCATGTTTATAATATATATTTAATGATTACATACTATGTAATTAGTTTCATACGAAATTTACAATTTGTTAATCGAGTTAATATTTAGGCGTTTTTAACATATAATAAAGATAACACTTCCGTCGACGACTCCAAATATTGTTGAGATTAATTATTAAATTTCCTAGGTTTTAAAACGCAACGCATTGATGCCTTGCTCTAAATGCGCCTCTAAAGTAGCTAATACTTTTAAAATTTAAGTCAATAACTAATTGAACATCGATTTTCCGCAATTTGACGTTTTTGAAACGTTATATATTAAAATACATATGTAAAAAAGGAGCTTGCCGCATTAAAAAACGAAAGAATTTTCGATTATATTAAATACTTTAACACAAATTAATTTTAACCCCAATACCACAATGGTTAAAGTATTCAATAATCACTTATTGTTTACTTATTATTTATAATTATATCGGCTGATGCATTTCGATGGCTATGCCATCATCGTCAGAGCCTTTCTGTGAAGCATTGACATCTGAAGTGATTAACGAGAGCACGTTATATCCAGAAAATGCACCGTATGGTGCGGATTGCATGCTGGTGGCATCATTGGGCCTTATTTCTTTCCAAATGAAGCTAGAGAGCGTGTTACTGTGATACGTTACAGAATGGTACCTGATGGTATACGTTACAGAACGATGATCAATGATTATTTATTTCCAAATTTGCATGACATCGATCTGGAAGAAATGCGATTTCAGCAGGTTAGTGCCACGGTGCCATACTTCGACCGAAACAATGAGTTATTGTAACAAAAATTCGGCGATAACGTTATCTTTAGAAATGGACCTGTGAATTGGTCTCTACGATCATGTGATTTGACGCCTTTGGGTTATTTTCTTTGGGGATATGTGAAGTCTCTGGTTTATTCTGATAAACCAGCAACGATTGAGGCATTAGAAGTCGACATAAGGCTTAATAGTACACATGACATATAGTGGCATGCAGTTTTTACTTACTGCTCATGCGCAGTTATAGCATACGTGTGTATTTTAACAAACTGGCGCAGTCTGTGGCTTACTGCGCATTCTCCCTTGTGATCTAACACAGTCTGACGTCTTCGATGTATGTTTGCAGCCAGGCGCGAAAAATAGACCGTCGGCCGATTCACTGTCCTGCCGTTTTTTTGGTATGTCGATGACGTTAGAATGTGTTAGATCACAAGGGAGCATGCGCAGTAAGTTACAGGCTGCGCCAGTTTGTTAAAATACACATATATACTATAACTGCACATGAGCAATAAGTAAAAACTGCACGCCACTATATGCCATCTGTATCACCAGCCTAACTCGCTTTATTGCGGACATAAGGCCCTAATTGTTTGAAAAAGTGACTTGAAATTGGACTAACAGAATGTGGTATGTCAGAGGTAGCCGTGGTGCACATATACCCGAAATCATTTTTAAATATTAATGCCACAAAATAATTTTTCCAATAATACTAAACAAATAGTCATTCAGTTAATTAGTATTTATTTTATTTCATTTTAAAGTTCTATCACATTTGAAAAAAACGTATATCATTTATCATTAAAGTGAGGTCGATATGTCTAAAATAATATTTTGTCAGAGTTAAATATTGCTAGTTAAAGCTATTCGAAAATGTTTAAAAAAAACTTAAACACCTTATCTCAGAAACAATACTGTTTAATGTATTTTTGAAATCTTAATTGATCGAATTGAGTGAAAGTTGAGGTAAAGGATTTGTTTACAGTGTTAGATAGTTGTGAATTATTTAGTTTAGGCAGGAAGTTATGACTGGATTATAACTTTTGTCCACAGTTTTAGTAAGTTTCTATGAACACAAAGGTAATATGTCCGTGCATGTAATTTATGCATTGTGAATAATACCAGAAGGGTTTTGTAATAATATTCTAAGGATGGTTTTAAAAGTAATTATACACGTGTATGTATATTTTTTTTTTATAAAAAATCGTTTTCATTATTATTTCATTTTATTAAAACAATCTTTTATTGACCACATTTTTTAGCCAGATTTCATATTAATTATTGTTAATGTACACACACACATTTGTACATATATATATATATATATATATATATATATATATATATATATATATATATATAAGTTATAAATAAGTTCCGTTTTTGAAATTAAAATTTATTTGCCAATAAAATGTACTACAATGAACTAATATGTATCTGTAGTCAGTATCAATAACTTCTTGACATTTTTAGGCAGCTTGTTAATTTTCCTTACATAAAGTTTTTACGATTTTGAATCAAAAAACTCCTGGACGAATTTCTGGAGCTGGTCATCACTTTAAAAGCGTTTCCTATTTAGATGGTTCTGCAGGACCTGAAAAGATGGTAATCTATTAATCTAGATACGATGAGTATGGCGAATAGAGTAAAATTTTTAATTTAAAATTTTTCCTAATTAATTATTGGTGTATATGATTGATAGGGTCGGCGAGTTAATACCGAGGGGGGGGGGGTTAAACTCAACACCACCACCATAAAGGTGTTTATCAGAGTTTTTTGAAAATTTTCCCAGATAAAGATTGATGTTTCGAAAATAAATATGAAGTCCTAGAACAAATGATAAGGTGACATATGATGAGCATCAGAATATGTTATACACCCTTAGATACGTCAAAGACTAGGTACAAAACAATCAAATGACGAACAATTAAATATAAAAAAACTCCTGCATTATTATACAATGAGGCAATCTTTTTCTTCAGTTTCGGGAACAAGAAGAAGTCACAGGGGCCAGGTCTGGAGAATACGGTGCCTGCGGCATCATTAGTGTGTTGGTTTTAGCCAAAAATTCGCGCACAAGCAACGATGTGTGAGCAGGGGCGTTATCATGGTGCAAAAGCCAATTTTTGTCTTCCACAAATTCGGATAAATGTAGGACGTAATATTCCTTATTTACTGTTCTGAAAGGTTTGATGCACAGAAAGAAAACTGTAAGCAAAACCTTCCTCGAACTGTTGAATTCATACAGTAACAGTTTAGTTGTGTAATAACAATTTGAAATTGGTAATTACTTAACAATTCCAGCATATATATTGGTAATTCGACGATTCCCCAACACTATTTTCTTTAGGTACGATTGAGGTTCGTGATTTTATACCATTTGTAAACATTGTTTTTTGGCAATAGACTCATCGTATGCCACTTTTTTGAATAACTTGATTCCATTTTTCACACAAAATTTAACGGTCTAATTTTTGTCTCGCATAACAATTTTATTTAAAAAGAGTTTATATTTATGCCAAGAAAATGAAATAGCAGCTATCTACCTTCTGCTAACCTTATTCCATTCATCAACATTATGAGAAACTCCTGCATTATTATACAATGAGGCAATCTTTTTTCTGTTAATAAATGTAGGACGCTTTTCTGAAAGGTTTACACAGAAAGCTCCTCGAACTGTTGAATTCATACAGTAACAGTTTAGTTGTGTAATAACAATTTGAAATTGGTAATTACTTAACGATTCCAGCATATATATTGGTTTTTAGGTACGATTGAGGTTGCTGATTTGTTAATTTATTGTCTTTTTTGAATAACGTTTTTATAACGGTCTAATTTTTGTCTCGCATAACAATTTTATTTAAAAAGAGTTTATATTTATGCCAAGAAAATGAAATGTTTAGTTTATCTATTAACATCCTTATCGTTAGCTTATCGTTAGCCGTAGGTTTTGATTAATTAAGATTTTTAAAACATCGTCATCGTCATCTGAGAAGCGGCTTGGTCTTAGTTCATTTTTCAAGGACAAATTTCCGGAATGGAATTTTGTGAAACACTTTCGAACTACTCTATCTAAAATCACTTCACTATATACACTATGAATATTTATCACCATTACTGTAGTGTTATTGCCAAGTTTATATTCCTACAATATAATATGGCCTAAATACACTTTTAAACTCCATTTTAACGACTTCAAAAGTACCTTTAAGTTGTATACTTAACACTTCAGCTAATAAATTAAGAATGAAAGGCAATTTTCTAGTAGCTAATAATAAAACTTAGTTGACATTACCTATAATTATAGGTCGTAGTAACTAGTTTCAAAAATTGCCTGATTATAATCAGGCAATTTTCGGAACAATATTTCGCTCTACTTGCAATTTTCGGAATTTATTTTTGCCTAAATAATATTGTATATATATATATATATATATATATATATATATATATATATATATGTATGTATGTATGTATATACAAATAACAAACTGTTCATTTCTCACTACCTTCATTAATTTCTTCAAAATGTTTTTTTCGTTGCATTTGAGAAGAGAATCACAGGCAGAAATGCAAGCCATTACATTTTTCTGTTCAGTTAATGTGATACCTAAACATTATATTCATTTATATAGGATCGTCCAACTAAGATTGAGTGATTTAGATATATCATACATTTGCTTGCTTACTAATATCTACTTTTCTTTATTATTCCTCAGTATCATTTGGACCTCTCTCTCTCTCTCTCTCTCTCTCTCTCTATATATATATATATATATATATATATATATATATAACGTAATTTGTTTAAATATTTAAAACTGACATATGAGGTATATAAAGTGTCCCAGAAATGTTTCTCATGACATAGATTTGTTTATTTTCAATCAATGTGGAGGTTTAGTTTAGTTACTATTAAATATACTTGTTCTTAGCATGGGGTGTCTTTCAAAAAAATCTCAAAGTCTGAATTTAGGAAACCACTTTTTACTTTTCTTTATGTAACTGCACTGTTTCTGTATAAAGTACATTTTTTTCTGCATTTCTGTAGAATTTTTTGTCTTTTTTCGAATAAACAAGCATTAAATGGCAGAAATGTAACTACCGATTGTTCATTTTTGAATTCACGCAGCACATTTTTTTTTAATAAATCTGAAGAATTTTCTCTTAAGAAATGTTTTAGAACTAATGATATGGTATAATATGTCAACTAATGATATGGTATAATATTTATAGGTTATATACTATATACGAGTACGTCAACGCTAAGTACTGTTAAAGTTAATTGCATTTCTTTCTTCTTTTATTTTCTTTCTTGTATGTTTTTCTTATTGTTTCAATTTACTCTCCTACAAACTCGTTTGGTTGTAGTTGCTATGTTTTGTTTTTGACTTTCAATCGGTTTCATAGGTCAATCCATTTTGTCATTTCTCTGTTCTGGATGAGGGATTTCGGTGTGACTTGGTCATAAGTTCTTGCTCATATCACTTATGTAGTTCTTATGATCAATAGGTTTGTCTCTTGTCAAATAAGAATAATGAGCAACAAATTATAAGAAAACTGAAAGAAAATCCAAATGTGAATGCAAGAGAAATTTGTACAGAAGTACCAAAAGCAATTCACAAAAATATGTTTTGAAAATGTTCGACGAACAACAAGAAGTTTTAACGATCGTATTACTTTAAAAAACAAACTTGGATAAATAAAGTGAATAGATAAAAAATGATTGCCAGTAAATATGTGCATAAGCAATAAAGTTGTTGAGAATGCGTTATATTTAGCGATTAATGTTAATTAGATATTCGATTCTTCTTTTAAAAAAAATGTGCATAGGGAAATATGAATTGAGAATTCAATAAAAAAATTTACTGCTTTCAATTAAATTTGATGGTTACTTAATAACAGTATGGGGTTGTATGGCGGCAAACAAAGAGGACAATCATTATTTTATACAGAGTGAAATAAACAAGCTTACCTACTTGGACATTTTAAAAAAACATATTCAAAGTTAGTCCTGAAAAATTAGTATTGTAAAAAAAATATTTTTTAGCAGTTTAGTGATTGCAAATATTGCACAATTATTGTGAAAGAATTGTGTATCTTGAAGATCAGAAACATCACTTTAATCGCTTGATATGAACTTAATTGAGGATTAATGAAAAAAAATATTAACGATCATGATTAGTGAGCTAAAAAATCGTCATTAATGAAATGATTATTGAGTATACTATTAATACAAAGAATAAATTGTTAAAAAACATTTATGTAATAAATTGGTTAAAATAAATAGTAATTTTATTAAATTCGCCAAAAATATTGAATTTAATCAATAAATTTAATTTTCCAAACTTTTTTTACAAACTATTTCCTGTTAATATACTTCTATGTGTTGATTTCATACGAGGATAATTTGAAAAGTTCGTGATTTGGGTGTGGATATCAGTACTATATTCAACATTTTTGTCGCATTATATTGCCACATTTGTCAAATAACAAATCAATTTGTCAAGTACTTTGTTATAAAAAGTTATTTAAATAAAATCATTTCAGTATAATTTAGAAATAGATAAGGTTAAACATTGTGCAGTGATAAACTTTTTATTAAAAAGGTTTAATACTAACGGGGTTTTTAAGGAGATAAAAATGTGTTGAGTGATAGTGCACTTTCATTTACAAATGTAAAAACGGGCTGTAGAATTTAAACGCGGTCATATTGCACATTTAAAAGATGATCGTTGTAGTGACATTTTGACGTTTAAAAAGTACTATAACAACAGAAATATCAATAAAGTACCTGATAAAATATGATTGCATGATCGCAGATTAAAGTGAAATTGTTTACGTTGTGAGCATTTTATATAAACAAGTATTTTATATTATAACTGAAGAATTAGGCACAAGAAAGTTATCGGTAAGATGGGTGTCGCGTTTATTGATAATTGAAGAAAACTCTATTCGAATGTAAATTTTTCGAGGGTATTTGGACTGTTCACAAAAGAATACGATTGATTTTATTCGTCAATTTGGAACTACTGGTCAAGCTTTGATTCACCGCTACACACAAGAATCAGAATGACAGTAAAACAATGGAAGCATGGCGTTTTTGCACCATCAAAAAGACAAAGTCCATTTTGTTTGCAAGAAGGATTACAACTTTCATTTTTTAGGATGCTAAGAATATACGAGGGTTGTTTGATAAGTCCGTGTAAAAATAAAACTGCTTAATTTTTTTGAATAAATCGTTTTTATTTTTCAACATAGTCTCCTTTTAGGCATCCAACGCTTTATTCCAAATAATAGGATTTGTACACACAATAAAATCTTTTTCGAGAATATTAGGAACAATAAAACAATGGAGCCAAGTCTGGAGAATATGGGGATGTGAAACGCATTAGTTTTGCGGCCACAACTGCTGAGGTGTGAGCTGGTGCGTTGTCGTAATGAAAGAGGATCTAATCGGGGACGTTTTTCTTGCAACTCAGTTTTCAAACGATCCAATAAAAATAAATAATATGCACCTGTAATGGTTTTACCCTTTTCCAAATAGTCGATAAAGATTATTTTGCGAATCCCAAAAGACAGTCGCCATAACCTGACCGAAGGAATTGTCTTCGCCTTTTTTCGGAGCAGATTCCCCCTTGATAACCCATTGTTTAGACTGCTCTTTGGTCTCAGGAGTGTAGTGATGTATTTGAAAAGGATGCTAAAAAGCTGCAAAACAACAATTGCAATTTATGCCTACAGTCGCACTTTCAAGTGGTGGTCAAAGGGCAAATAGCTTCTGTTTAAAGAGATTGCCTTTAATTAAGTAGTGTTTAATCAACACGCGAAATTCTTTTTCGTCCATTATTTGACAATCACTCGATTTCCTTGATTCCAACGATTGTCAAACACAAAGGAATAGACCGATATGGCTGAAACTTGATGTGTGTTCTTCCAAGAGGTGCTACTAATTAAAAATAACCTTATACACGGACTTATCAAACGACCTCGTATAACTAATTGATTATCGTCCAAAGGGTCAAATAATAAAGAGAGAGTGCTTTTCTAATCTTTTGGACTAACTAAACCAAAAAATGTGAAAAATCAGGTTTATCAAAGAAAAAATAATTTTTCATTAGGATAATGCACGTCCTTATACAATACCGTTTTAAAACTAAAAATCTTCAAATTGAAATACGATTTATTATTTTATTCGTCTTATTTATCTAATTGGACTGAGTTTGATTTCCAACTATTTCCAAACTTCAAAAAATTTGTTGATATCAGGCAATTTTCTTCTAATGATGGTAGTAAACAGCTATTTTGAGGATTTTGAGGAATTGAAGTTCTGGGATGGGAAGTACAGAATTATCGCTGGACAAAATGTATTGAAATTGAGAAATTACATTGTAAAATAAAAGTAATTTAAAATGAAAAATACAGTTTTTTATTGTAAGATTGCAATTTTTCAAATGACTTTCATATATTAAATTACGATTTTACTTTTTTTTTAAATCTCTTTAATGCTTTTGGGTTAAATATGACTTATACTGAAACTTAGTAATAAATGTTTGTATTAATATATTTTTGAATTTCTTAAATTAATTCAAACTTAACAAAATTTATAAGAATTTTTAGACGTGTTAGGTAGTTTAATACTACTAGGCTAGTTCACACTAGTATTCATGCCTACAGTATTCACAGCATATTACCGTTCGTCTTACACCCTCTTACCGTCAAACTCCTCCACCTAAAAAAATTAGTTTTCTGGAAAGAGGGTGTGAGACGAGCGGTAATATGCCGTGAATATTGTATGCGTGCATACTAGTGTGAACTAGCCTATTGTGGCCAACTGTATACTTAACCTTTGCACTCCCAAGGCCAGTTGTACTGCCCAGGCACTTGAAGGTGTTCTACTCCTACGGCCAGTGTCATTATTCACAGTTTATCTTTAAATTTTGATAAGCGATTGTCCATCAATATCATCGACTGTCTATACTTTTATACGTTTATTGTACTATTATTATAAGTCTGTATATAAATTTCCGATCTGCAGTGTTTAAGTGTTATTGGCCATTACGTAACTCAGAAATCTAAGAAAAATCATCTTGAAGTTGACTACCAGAGTATAGCCAAATTGCTTGGTGTGCAAAATGTTAATAAATAAAAATTGAATTTTAGGTATAGTGGTAATAGAAATAGGATTAAAAAAAGATACGTGTGAAAGCATTTCAATATTTATTTACAATATTAACGAAGGACAATATGGTGTTAACAAATAGCAAGTAACAACGTACAAAGTAGTTATACAATAATATTCTGTACAATGGTTTGCTAACTGCTGCATTCTACACTGAACTAATTTTGTAACATTGTGCGTGTGTGTGTGGGTACGACGAAAATAGTGAAAATCATCGATAGTTAGCTAACCAGTCACATGGAAAAATGTATGTAAGTACCCATATATATATATATATATATATATATATATATATATATATATAATGTATATTTATTTATTTATATTGTATTCAATTTTTCAAAATAATTCGTATTAGAAGTATATATGTTCAAAAACTATTAGAAACCGAATGTTTTACTAATATAATATACACGCATACCTGACAATACAAATAAAAGAATAAATGTTTATAAACATGTAGAATTATAAGTCTTTGAGTGGTATAAATCATCTAATAAAACAGATTTATTTCGAAATACTATTTTGAAGTTGTTTAACAATTATTATTATATTGTTTGACATTAAATAAATACAAAAATATTCATAGGAATAAAGAATAAACGGTTTTTATTTAATACGAAAATAAAATTTTCAGGAAAAGTATTGTGCGAAACAATATTTGTTATTAAAAAATATTTTGTAAGAAATAAATACATGTATATAAAATGGCTTATACTTGTCTATAAAATTTAGGTATTTCAAATACTTAAACATTTTAAAATAAAGAAATATATCAAAAAATCAAATAATATATAAAAAAAGTTAAATATTACCCATTAATTTAGATGTGAACAATAAATATTACATGTTCTTATTAAATTTTTTTTTTATAAAATATTTATCTTTGAAAATTATATATATATATATATATATATATATATATATATATATATATATATATATATATATATATATATATATATGTATATATAAATGATTTTTATTCATGTAACATAAAAAGAGTTATATTTATTTTAATATTTTGAAATGTAATTACACTTTAATTATATATTGAAATTATATGTTCACATTTATTATTAAACCAGTGTTTTACTGACATGTTATTGATTATTTAGGTGGCCCAAATGAAACTGAAAGGTTTAGACAACGTTTGCATGTCACATTATTCAGTTTCATTTGGGACACCTTCTATGTATATATATATATATATATATGGGAGAGAGGCAGTACTAGTGGCATAATCAAGGGTATTTGTGTGTGTGCACTTCCTTGAATTGAAAGAAAACTTGATAGCATACAGTATTACCAATCCATTATGGATTGGTAATATTTAATATTCATCAATAAATTTTAGGTGAATATAACGACGTATTACATAAATTAACTAGTAGCAAAAATTAATGATTTGTTATGTAGTTTTTTTGTATTTTTTCAAAATATCAATACATTACATATTTTTAATTGTTAATCTTTTTTTTAATAAATAATATTTCTATATTTTTTACAAGTTTGTTTTTTAAGTTTTAAAAAAGTAATTTTCTTTGGTTAAAAACAATTGTCTTGTTATGTTTTAGTGTTGGTTATAAACCTTGACTTTTTTTGAGACTATGAACCTGTATATTTTTAATTGAATTTCTTTGAATTTATCCAATATATTGCTTCATGTTGAGATATTTTTTCTGATTTTTTTATTATTACTTTTATACATGTTTTATATATATTTATAATTTTTCTTCTCAGTAAAGAATGATCATGTTTTTGTATTTGGTTAAAATAGCACACACCCCTCTAAAAATACCGAATACGCGCCTGTGGAGTGAGTGTACATTGAATAGAATTGAAATTAATATGTAAATAAAATGTTTGTTCGGGTATGCGTTATAGAAATACTGTTATCAAACGCTAAATTATTAATATAAAAATCACTTATGTATTTATAATGATATTACATAATTATAGAAATATGTGATAAATCATATTATAGAAGTGTTTGTAAGTAAACTGTTTAATTTTGGTCGACAGCAGAACCGAATTCATTTATGAGAAATATTATTTTCTATTTACAATAGAATTGCTATGAATTTACGTTTAGCCAGTATACAATGGTATCATAAAATAGAACAATATTTAAATTTATTTTAATTTGTATGCGTGCGTATGTGTATTATATATATATATATATATATATATATATTTAGAAAAAAGACGATAGGTGTTGATATGCATTAAAAGAACATTTATAGATGAAGTAAATAGGAGAATGAAAATGATTAATTTGGCAGAAAGTATTAATTCAAAAATTCCTCTATGTTTAAAGAAAACTTTTTTGATCAAAACATATTGTGTGTTCTTATTTATGGCAGTGAAATATAGGTCTTTAATGCTGGAATAAATCAACCGTTCCAGGAAGCACAAAAGAGCATGGAAAAATGCATATTAGGAATAACTCGCAAAAACAGATATACACGAATGTATTAGAAAGAAAACAAAAATTATAGACGTTATATTAAGAGTGAGAATTTTAAAATATTAATGGACTGGTTATATAGCAAGAAGAGAATACCACCAATGAACAACAGAGATTATTGATTAGAAATACAGAGGTATAAAAAGGTCAAGAAAAAGACCAATGGATAGATGGGATAAAAATCTAAATAAAATGTCTGAGAGAAATGGAAGCAAAAAACAGTGAATCGCTTGAACGTAAATTTTTGAGACAGGCCATCATCCAGTAGTGAATAAAAAGAGGTTCCTAATGATAATAAGTGTATATATATATATATATATATATATATATATATATATATATATATATATATATATATATATATATAATCGACAGATGGGCCTAATAGCATGCATTACCGCCTGTTATACGGGAAGAGTAAGTTCGATTTTTGGTTGAAATAATAAAATAATTGTGATTTCTAAGTCAAGGTAAGTCAATAATTATGAGAGTAAGGTCAATAATTATCAGATTTTATGAAAATGTTCAATAATTACTTATTGTCTACTTTTTTATTGATGCATATTTCGATGGCTATGATATCATTGCCAGAGTATTGCATTATAAGATCTCAATAAAATATTGCCAATATCGACTATTGTTCAAAGGAAATGGTTGATATTTTATAATGCAGCGCTTTGATAATGACAGCATCGTTACCAAAAAACGTATCAGTGAATAAAGTTAACGAGTAGTAATTAGTGAACATTTATGAAACTGTGAAGTGCCAGGATGACTAATTTTTGTTTTTTGGTTAAAATGAATTTACGTTAGATCTAAAATGAATAGTTCATTGACGCTTTTTATATTTTTCATTACGTAAAAGCATTTCGTCACAAGAACATTAATTAATCCAATACTTCAATTTAATTTCGAATAATAAAAAAATAATATGTTTAAAGATTGTGATATAAATCTAGGTATTTTATATCGCTGCGTGCTGAGATAGTTGAATAGACATCGTATTTTACGTATTAATTAAAAAATGAACAGAAAGTGATTATTGAACAATGTTATTTAGTCTTTTAATGTACGAATATAATGTTTAAAAAGAAAAGTTTACTAGAATTTTACTGAAAACTGTCTCTCCATTCTTATTTTTTGTGACTGCATTTTTTTGTATACAATTGTATTGATTTATTTGCACCTTCCAAACTTATTCAAATAAACAAGTTTGATTTTTTTTATGTGCCGCCTTCATAACATTATTGCTACTTATTTTGATACTGTGGCAAGTTCATTTTAATATAAATAAGTCATTAGTACCACTACCAAAAGATTATTTAAAATTATTAATAATAACTTATTGTTCATTTTAATTTCTGATATGCATTTTGACGGCTACACCAGCATTATCAGAGTATTGTATTATAAAATCTTAATTTTTTAATTTTCTAATGATGATTATATAACCATCGAAATGCGCATTAGTGAATAAAATGAACGATAAATTATCATTAAAAAATTTTAAAATCTTATAATATGGGAGAGAGTGATTTATTTGTTTTATATATATATATATATATATATATATATATACATACACACACACACACAGTGGCAGTCATTAAAATAAAGTTAACATCAAACTTATTAATGAAAATTTAATTATAATAATCCCATTTTATATTACGATACAGCTGTCAGTAGTTATTATTGTACTGTTAATGTATAAAATGCTAGAATATTTTTATGTTTTGGGAAATAATCTAAAATTGTATTTAGCTAATAATTATATCGGGTTATACAAATAGAGCCAAATTTGTTTCATGAGTTTATTTGTATTAAAAGTAATATTTATCTTGAAATTATTTTATTAAGAAATAATAAAATAAAATCGGTTGATGAATCTGTCATGCAGAAGATTGCTTTTGATCCCCAGTCGAGGAAACCCTTAACTTTCAAAGTTGGTGGTTAAGCATAAAGCTGACAATATCATCTCATTAAAAATTAACATTTACAAGGCTTTAACTTTGTCGAAAGGCCTAGATTCGGCATAGATTTTAATAGTTTTGGTTTTTTAATAGTGAAATTTAATGAAATATATAATTTTTTTATGAAATATGTACTGTTCTTTAATAAAAGTGGCCACAAACCTCATTGCACAAATATCGAAAAAATAAAAATTATAATGTAACATATTAAAGGCAAATATCAATGTTATATTTTAAAAATTGTACAAAGAAATGTTTAAAACTAAATCAAGGCTCAAAAATAAAGGTAGAAAACCGAGATGTTAAGTGGAATAAATATAGATCAAACTGTTAGAATCGTGTGTTTTCAAATTCGATTTATTCAAAACAGAATTGATATTTGACTTAAGTATATGTTTGATTAAAAGAAGACTTTAAAAATAAAAGTTGACATAATACAGTGTCAGGGTAAAAATCCGATTTAGTTTTGAAAAAAAATGGAGAAATATACTGTGGGATGAAGAAATAAAAATAAATTTAATTAATTCTATTGTGGAAATTATACAAGAAGATTGTTGAATGAGAATTGTTTGCCTAAATACGTTAAAAAATATTTCTATATTAGGGAAGGAATGTTATTTTTGGCAGCATCTTTTTTTGAAAAAAGAAAAAATATGAATTAGGCACAATAAGCAAAGAATTGGTGGTATGGTGAACCTTAGTAAAATAAAAATAGTATATAGAATTTTCTAATCAAAAAAAAAAAAATCGAATTAAAAAGAGGAAAAACAAAAATCGAAAACTATGTGTAATTAGGATAGTTCTAACAAAAAAAATAACATTTATAGATGAAATAAATAGAATAAATATAAAGGGTATTAATTCGGAACAAATTATTCTTTTATAAAGTTGAGTATTCCTGTTTGTAAAAAGTTTTTCAATATATCCTAACTATTCCCACTTATGGTTGATAGAGATCTTAAATGCCAGAATAACTCAACGGCTCCAAACAAAATAAAGAACCGTGGAAAGATGAATGCTAAGAAATAAAGAGATATGTGTGGATTAGAAAGAAATCCACAGTTATCACAGTTCGATCCTATAGAAAGAAGACAATCGATGAACAGGAGATACTGTTAATTAGGAAACCAGAGATATAAAGAGGTCTATGAAGAGACTTATGGATAATGAGACAGAAATAGAACAGAATTTCTTAGAATAGAATGAAAGAGAAAAATATTCGAAATGAAATGTTTTGAGAGAAGTTTTCATTTAGCACTGGATAGAAATAGGTTGATTATATTATTTTTATTCGATAATATGAATTGAATAAGTTTTTATTTAGTGTGAAATACAATTAAAAAAAAATTAATACAATTAATAATTCAAAAGATATTAAAAATATTAGAAAATCTTTTTTTTAAGAATTGCCACTGGAGTTTTTTAGAACTGAAGATTGTGAAGTTACTAGATTAGAAGGATCAAAGTAACAGAAAATATTAATATTTACATTATTGAATAAAGCTATTTAAATATATTATTTAAATGCATAAAATATATATATCTTTTCTTTTACAAAAAAAATATAACAAACTTTTTGATCAGCTTAATATTTTTTCATTTCACTGTCAGCTTAAAAACATATTTTATAATTTCATATTTATTTAGTATGCTAGTATGGATTTTTCATTGTTTAAAAAAAATTAGATTTGTACATACACACGCACACAGTCACGTATATACAATATATATATATATATATATATATATATATATATATATATATATATATATATATGTATGTATACTAAGTCAGTAGTATCAGCATTGTTCCATTTTATAATAAAAATAATTTGTATTTATGAGTGGTATAATTTTGTGTACAAATCAATTTGGTTTTGCAATCAAACGCTTTATAAGATCCTTGGTCATAAATGTATGTATGTATGTATATATATATATATATATATATATATATATATATATATATGTGTGTGTGTGTGTGTGTGTTTATAAGTAATAAATTATAGATATTTTGCGTGATATGAAAAACTACTACATTGCCTTACTCTCATAATGAACATGCGTAAGTTTTGTATTTATTACGCCATAATAAGTCAACGTCATATTTGCAATGTCGTTTTATAAATCGTTTACTAGCTCGAATAAAATTGTATTTTTTATTATTATTCATTCATGAATAAAGCATATGGAAAATTAATTCATACGAGTATATAATTAATATTTGTAGTATTTCATTCTCGTTATTAAAGGGATGTATTGAAAATAAATACTCACAAACGGATTGTAATAGTATATATTGAAAATATATTTTATTTAAAAACAAAATATATTTTTTTAATGTTTTCTATCCTATATAGATTAAAAAATTGAACGTGATTCTTATTTATTGCTGTTTGGATGTAATAAAAAATGGTGTATAGTGTAAAGCATATTCGACATATTTGATTTTTTATGATTAATAAAAAGAACAGTACAACTGTCAAGGCTTATAGAATAGTTTTTGGAAGCAGAAAGAGTAGAGGTGATTATTTGGGCCAAATAATCTGGACAAATAAATATTAACACATATTCGTCCGCTTGACAAAAATTCGTCATCTTCCAGAGAATCACCCACAGCCAAATGACGAAAATTCGTCATTTGTATATTACAGAGAATAATTGATTTTTGTTCTCTTAATTCTGAGTATATTAAATTATAATTTTAACCAAACAGAGATAATGCCATGAGAGAACTGATTTTAACTTCAGTTGCATTGCATAACGGTGCAAATGTAATCAAAAACAAAGTAAAACTGTATAAGTCGGTATTGGGTAAAAAAATGCCGGCATTTGGTGAATGGCGGTGCAAAAAGTTACCCGACGAATATGTGTTAAAGAACAGAGACAAAGTTTATGATGTAAATAGCCGTTGTATGTTCAATAATAACGTATGTTACAGAGAGGATTCCACAAATATCAAAAACATAGTAAAAGATGCATAAGACAGAAATGAACTTACTTAGACAAATTATAAGAAGAATAAAAAAAGATAAAATACGAAACATGAACGCATGTGACGAATGCAATATCACACATATAACTGAATCGATGCGAAATAGAATGAAATAATCATATCATTTTACACAAATGAATGTTAATCCCAACACCACAATAGTTTAAAGTGTTGAATAATCTCTTATTGTTCACTTATTATTTAAAACTATATAGTCTATAATTATATCGGCTGATGCATTTCGATGGCGACACCATCATCGTCAGAGCTTTTCTGTTAAAATCTAGACTTTTTTAAAAATTAAATCACAAAACTAACGCATGCAGATATTCAATTCATCTAGAAAAACCGTTAAAAATTTCAAATACTGTGATAAATAATAAATAAGTCAATTTAGGACATCGAAAAGGTTACAAATCTATGAAAAAGAACCATGTTGTAAAAAATAATAAATAACAGCAAACACTTCATGCTTGCGAACCAGATGACGAAATTAAAAGAAAGATTCAACCCCCAGTTGAAGATGAATTGAATAAGGATACAAAAGACAAATTATTATATATATATATATATATATATATATATATATATATATAAAGTCAAAACTAATCTAGATTTTAACAGAAAGGCTCTGGCGATGATGGTGTCGCCATCGAAATGCATCAGCCGATATAATTATAGACTATATAATTATAAATAATGAATGAACAATAAGTGATTATTGAACATTTTAAACTATTGTGGCGTTGGGGTTAAAATTCATTTGTGTAAAGTGAATCAGCCACAGTTCCTAAACAACAAATGAATATATCATATTATAAGAATAAGATAAAATCGCCGAAGTGTAAGTGATAAAAACCACGAGGTCAAAAAAGCATCGGATGTCCTAATAAAAGATAACAAGATAGCATCTGACAATAATAATAATAAAAAAAACAAACTGATGCCAAAAGGAATAAGTGAATGTTTAAAAAGAAGAAAAAGTTGGAGTTAAGTACTCATTACTATTTGTGTATTTCTGACCTTTATAAGTTTTGGTAAAAGTACACAAGAAAGTAAAATAAACTCTTTACGAGTTGATAAAGAAAATGTATTGAGCAATAAGTTGTTTCAAATATAAAAAGAAAATAATTTTGTATTGAATCGTAACCGACGATAGAAAGTGTACATATTTTAACAATTCTAAACGTAAAAAAAGTGACTAGACCTTGTATAATTATACTAAAACGAAACATCCACGATCTGAAGATTTTACTATGTACCTGGTGGAATTAGGAAGTATAACTATTATGAGTTGTTTTTACGGAATGAAACAATCACAGTTGATAAATAAAGTGAACAATTTCTCAAACTGAAATAGATATTAGACGAACGACTGTTAATAAGTAGTAAACAACTCGAGGTCATCTTTCTCCATGGCAATGTCAAGCCGCATGTTGCTAAAACGACCAAGAATAGATTGTTCAAGTTGGAATGGGAAGTATTTTTCTATCCCACGTACTCTTAAATCGAAGAAATAAGGTTTCGAGAATGCGTACTTCTGAAATTTTGAAGAAGTACGGAAATAAATAAATAATTTCATCGCATCAAAACCCTACTCTTTCTTTCGTGAAATTCATTTTTACCACAAAGATGAAAAAAGTAATCAAAATATTTTTCTGTCTTTCAAATTTATTTGCAATTAATAACAATTTTTATGAAAAATTCTTCATTTTCAATGTGTATTCCTAATATGTTTATAAATTACATTCACACCATTGACATTAGATGAGTAATGAATACAAGATATTTTAAAATTTGAAAATAAAAAAAAATCATTTTTAATCTATTATTTACAACTGACAACTAAAATTTAATAATGTTATTTTTATTAACATCATTATTGTTATCACTGCACGTTTTGATAATGTAGCAAATTCACATTAACAGGAATCAAATGTCCATAACCACATCAATATATTTTATAAAAGTATTTAATAATCACTTATTGTTTCATTTTATTCTCTGAAACACATTTCGACGACCATGCTATTTATCGTCAGAGCGTTGTATTATAAAATCTGATTTAGGTAAGATAATCAGATTTTATAATGTTTTGCTTTGATGATCATCGAAATGAGTATCAGCTTATAAACAAATAAAATTAACAATAAATCATTATTGAACACTTTTTCAATATTTTGTGGTATTGGGGTAATAATTTATTCGTGAGAAATATATGTGTTCTTATATACTATTACTTTAAATATACTTTTTCGAATACTAAATAAACTAATGTTCAAAGTATAAATAGTTTTATTTATGTCTCTGTATATTTTTTATTCCCCTCCTGGATTTCGACAGAGATTCACAGAATATTTAGTAGAATGTATGTATATATATATATATATATATATATATATATATATATATATATATATATATAAAGATTTTTAAGGTTTCCAAGCTTCATGTTTGATGTATAAGATTGTTTTGAACATCCAATGTTGAATGAGATAAAAAAATCCTCTTGAAAAATTTGTTTCGAACAACGTAAATTACTTGGTGCGAAGTTTTCGTTCGAATTTCATGAGATGTTTTCAGAATGATTCGAGGTACTCTCATCACAATGGATATGATTTATCTGATGATCTACGTGATTTATATTTATACTATTGTAAATGAACCCAATTCTGAGCCAGGATATTGTCGTTCGAATTCACGTTTGATGAAATTTCGGTAAAATGCTTGCAAAGTTATTTTACGTCGAATAAAATTTTTGTACATATAAAAGAGAAAAAGTTGTTGAAGGTGACATGGATTTTTTTGTATTATATTTAAATTTTGTTTTTTTTATCGAACTTTTATTGCAATTAATACAGTAGTAGTAGTATTAGATAGTTTAAAATTTAATTTTCATATTCAACGACTTACTATCCTTTGTGTTGAATATTTTTTTTTTATTTTATATTCAGTTTTATTCAATATCTTATCAACATACACAAATTAATTCTCATTCTAGTATCACAAGATATTGTAGAAAAAGTGTTCAATAATTATTTTTTGTTCATTTTATTGTTTATGTACTGATACGCATTTCGATGACAATGCCATTATCATCAGATTTATAATTCAGCTCTTTGATGATGATGGCATTGCTATTAAAATTCGTATTAATGTATAAACAAATAAAGTGAAGAATAAATAACTATTGAACAATTTTTCAATATTTTTGTTTAGGGTGATAGTTCTTTTATGTAAAAGTGAATTCGCCACAATTTCAAAACAAATAATGCCATATCAACGTAATTCTATTGAATTATATTGATAATTTTACAAAAAAAATACTCTTACCATTGGTTCTTACCTATGTATTTTTTTTATCAATTAACATATTTCTGGAATATATTGATAATGATATAAAAAGTATTTAGTTTAAAAATCCTTAAATTTTCTTTAATTTTATTGAAGGCAGAGTTTTTTATAATTCAAATGTACACTTACTATAATTATGATTTATTTACTCAACTGTTGTAGTAATTAATAAATGAATTAAGATTATAAATATTAAATTATATGTAAAGTTACGTTTGGAATCATTGTAACTAATTTGCTATTTAAAAATAATATTTCTGTTTGATTATTGCTAGTAAATCAATAAACACTTAATCAGGTATGTAGCGCTACTTTATTTATCTCCAAGTTCTTTCACAAATGCTCTTAACAAAATAAAAAAACAGAATAGAATACAGCGTGAGTTTAAGTGACAGTCATTGTATGGCATAGTAACAAACATATTTTGCAGTACTTGCGGAAAATAAACATTTGCAGATTTTATACATCAGTGACAAATGATGAATTCTAAGAAATTTACAAAATGTGTTCATAATATATATATATATATATATATATATATATATATATATACATGTGTATATGTGTGTATGTATGAATGTGTAGTAGAGTTTGTTGAATGCACACATAATTCAATGTATGAGTAAAATGCACGAGTCTTATTTACTTATGGCGTTCGTATATAGTACCTTACATCGTGACAGTCAATGCATATGTAATGCACCGTTACTGAATTAGTTTTAATATAGTTTTATAAAAATATAGAAAGTAAGCAACACAGCGAATTTGAAATAACAGTCATTATTCTAATATTTCCTTCAAGATTTAGCTTCGTTCACTATCTACAAGCAGAGAAATTTGGAAGTAGTGTAATTTTGGTTATATACATATACATTAGGCAGAAAATGTCTGCGTACACCTATCAATACGGAAATATTTCTCAATAAAAGAAGCTTATTAATGTAAATTAGAAAACAGACATATTTTTTTTATTAATTCTATAAACTATCAACTCTTTATACATGGCAATTTAAAACATTTTAAATTTATAACAAATAAACTAAAAAATAAAAAACACAAAAATTCATATAAATTGAGCAGAAAAAGTCTGCGTACAGCAAATGAAAATTGAAAACAATATAAAGTAAAATAAACTTTTCAAGTGAATTAGTAACTGATTGGATAGAATTTTCTTTTAAGAATCTCCTATAATCGTTTTTGCATGAAATATACCATTTTTGTGATTTCTTTAGCAATAATCTTATTTCACTCTTCTTCTATAACTTTCTTCAACATTTCCTTTGCAGTTATGCCATGTTGGCGAATTAACGTTCGAAAAAATGCCACATATATTCTATAGGGTTTAGGTCTAGAGATTGGGAAGATGCATGCAACTGATTTGGAACATTATATAATATCTATAGCTTAACAAATTCTGATGTGTGCTTCGGATCATTGTCATACACAAAGTTATAATCGGAACCTAGAATTAATTTTCCAGCACTTTGCTTTATATTTAATTTTAAAATATTTAAGTAAGCATATTTATCCATCGTGGATTCTAAAAACTTCATTTGTCCCACGCCCTTACTTGTTATACACTCCTATACTATTACATTATCATCACCATGTTTAACAGTAAGAGCAAGAATTTGTCTATTCAGTGATGTACATACAATTTTGAGTCTTTTTATTCCAAAAATGCAATATTTGCTTTCGTCTAAGAACATCATGTTTTCCCAAAACTAGATTAGTTTAATTATATGTTCATTTGCATAAGCAATCCGTTTTTATCAATTGATAAGTGAAATAAATAATTTCTTACGCGCAACACGTTCATGATACCCATCCTTTTTTATTATTTTTCGCATAATATCAGCGCAGATTTGTTTTTTAAATAGTATTTCAATATCTTTTGTAATTTGGGGTGCAGTTATTTAGGGATTTTCTTTTACTAAAGCCACAATATTACGCCTTTATCTAAATGTTAACTTCGACGGCCGGCCAGAAAATAGTTTTAAATGTGGATTTAAAATTGATTACTACCCTTTGAACTAAAGAATGTTGTCTTCCAACATTTTTTCTTATTTCACGAAAACTTTTTCCTTCTCTCCATAACTTTAAAATAATTTTACGTTTACTAACAGAAATTTCCTTTTTCTGAATTCCATGTTATTTATTTTTTGTAAAAACATTACTATTTGTTAGTAAAAATAATATTTTAGGGCTTCATTGCAACGTAGGAATAGGGACATAAACTACAATAATTTTAAAACAACAATGAGTGCAAATATCGTAAAAAATCGAGAATTTACCGTTTAATAAAAAGTGTACGCAGACTTTCTGCTCAATTTGTATGAATTTTTGTGTTTTTTATTTTTTAGTTTATTTGTTATAAATTTGAAATGTTTTGATTTGCCATGTATAAAAAATTGATAGTTTATAGAATTAATAAAAAAATATGCTTGTTTTCAAAATTTACATTAATAAGCTTCTTTTATTGAGAAATATATCTGTATTGATAGGTAAACGCAGACATTTTCTGCCTAGTGTATATATATAATGGCCTTAAAGTGAAACATGGACATTTATATATTAATCATTTAAGTAAAATCAAAAACAATAATTTTAATTGAAAAGAAAAATAAAATCATTTTCATTAATATACTTTCATATAAATTTATATAAAACAAACAGAACAACCATATTTATTAATATTATATTTAAAAATAATATTGAATAACCTTTAAATTTATCCCAAAATAAAACACTGACAATTTGGAATTCTATGTGTGTAAGTCTGTTAATATAGTAAAATAAATTATACCACATAATGTATAATTTTTAAGTATACACATTAATGCCTACCTTGTATTGGAATTTATTCAATTTGTGTGAAAAATATTTTTATTTATTTTTTTGTCCAAATGGGGTTATAGTGCCAAAAAACCTCATTATACTTTAGAGGATTTCTAATTAAGCGTTTTAAGAGGGGACATTAATTAGTAAAATAGACAACATTGTAAGCAGAAGCTATTTTACTCTGCATGGTATTAGAGAATGTTTTAAAACTACAATAATTTTTCAAAAACGGCTACATAGCAGTATTCACAAAATATTTAGTAGTAGTGATAAACATTCAATTAACAAAAAAGTTGAGAAAAGCTTAAAATTAAGGTTTTAGATTAGATGTACATTAATGAAATATTTAAAAAAAGAATGTCATCGTAAAACAATGAGAATTTTTTATGAAAATATGAATTTATTGGCATAGTAGTCCGAAGAAAACCTTTTGTTATTGAACAGAATGTTTAAATTGAAAAATTGTATAAAAATAAAAATACTTCGTTTTAGAATAGTTTTCTTTTTTTCACTAATGTGATATAATGTACTTTATCAGGTTCTAACAAAACACGACGCCAAAGCGAAATATTTTTGTTTTTGAGCCCCTTTACACAATTTTATTCCATTAATTTTGTTCCATTTACAAATAAAAGTTTTTTTTTGGACTGATATGACAATAATTTCATGCGTGCTTAAAAAAATTGCTATTGATTCAAGGTGAACCTCTTTAGTCAAGTGTTTATTCACTAACTAGGTTAGGATGCTTAATTTTGGTGTCTTTCTTAAACTTTTTGGTATTTCGATGCTCATCATATTTACTCATTTTGGGTACTCCTATTTGACACTTTTTTAATGATTTTTTTTTGTTTTGAAATGTTTTAGATTCGTGTACGGTAAAACATTTTCTGTTTATTAAGTTGTTTATTTTACGATTTGATTTTCCCTATTGAAAATGTTTAAATAGAAATTCAATATTATTTATTGTTATTTATTTAAGTTATAATCCCATTTTAATATAAAAATATTTTTCATATAAATAGAATAAATTGCAATGCATGGATGGCATTAATATGCACATTTAAAAATAATATTTTACGAAGTAGAATTTCTTTTATAGTATTGACGAACGTACATATGTAAAATTACCAGCTGTCCGAGTTTCATTTTAAGATAAATGTTAAGGTTAGTTAATGTTTTTTTTTCTAATTTTTTTAGCTTAACGCGAATAAATGACGCTTTTGTGCGTATTTAATATGAATTTATATCCATGAAATAATAATTTTATGGCTTAATAAATATTTTTTCGGAATTGACAGTATTGTGTTTTTATTAACTCTAATAATTAATATGCAAATGTTTGAGTTTAACTTTGAACCATTGTGTATATATATATATATATATATATATATATATATATATATATATATATATATATATACATTAATATAAATTTTGCTTATAAATATTTGTATAAATTAGTCAATTACATCAAAAAATAAATTGCTTTTATAATCATATAATATTTTTGGTTTACTTTTGGAAGTGTAATTATGGAAAATATAAAAGAAATAAAATAAAAATAAATAAATAACTTTAAAGTAATTGTTACTAGTGAAATTATAATCTTTAGAAAAATATTCACGTTATATGATTAAGTGATAAAAATTAAAAAAATCGATATTAATTTTCTATAAATAAGAATAAATTTCCTTTGCAATGCTAGATGAAATTATGCTTGTTTTTTCTTTTTTTAAAGAAAGTATTTTATATCACTATTATATTTATTAAGATTATGGTAAAGATTTAGTAAAGATTTATTTTGTGATGATTTAAAAATCAGCTTTTGTATTATATATATATATATATATATATATATATATATATATATATATATATATGTTTGGATGTGTGTATATAGTCATGATATGATGGTGATCTATGGTTAGAGATTAGATCGGAAATTAGAGCAACATGTGTCCCATGTGGAAGAATGATAATATAATGAACAGTAAAACATCATTGCGTCTAAAACTAAAAATATATAACCATTGTGTACTTCTTTCTTGTATTTATGGCTTTGAAACTTGGATATTAAATGAAAAATTGAGGTAAAAACTTTTGACAACCCGAGAAACATGGAAAAGATAATATTACGAAATTCTAAACTTGATGCAAAAACCTGTAAATGGATACGAAAACAGACAAGAGTAACTAATATAACAGAATAAATAAAATTGGTGAAATAGACATGGGCAGAATATATAGAAAAAAGAGAAGACAAAAGATGGGTAACAATAATTATAGAATGAAGATCAAGACACAAAAAGGGACCAAGGAAGAGAACTTATGAGAGATGGAGGGATGAAATTGCGAAGTATAGCGGAAGTGAAGGTTGGAAGAGATTAGCCACAGACAGGAAACAATGAAAGGATCTTAGGAAAATATTTAATGACATTCGATGGGGTATTCGCTCCATCGAATAAAATATAAAATATTTTTATATTTTAAATATAAAAATATTTCATATTCATATAATATTTATCCGTTGAATTTTTTGAAATGCAGTTTACTAATTTGTAAAAGTAATGAAATAATAACATTATTATTTAAAATAATTATTTTATTTTTAAAGTTCTAGAAATGAAGTCATATTATTTGTAAAGGTATTTATATTTTTAGAATAAAAGATGAAATTGAAAGATTTTAATAAAGAACATTTTTCTTTGTATAAAAATAAACTGTTTTTAGATTATCTGATTAAGTAATTATTGAAATTTTGACAATTACTTTTTATGTAGTGGTGTACTATTATGTGACCATTTTGTTTAAGTAGAATTATATCTTTTTGTTTATTTATTATTATCATGTCAACATTTATTAATTATGTATTTTGAAACGTGTTAAAAAATTAATTCTCAGATGGTTTCATGAATAACAGTAAAAATTTTTTCATATTTAATAATTTTTTTGCAATTTCAAATATTAGTTTAAAAATAAGGTTATAAATAATATATATATATATATATATATATATATATATATATATATATATATATATATACACAAAACCAATCGATGATATGGTGGTTAGTAACATCGCCTGTCCATGTGGGAGAAATGCGATCGATCCCCGGTTGGGGATACAGGACAGTAACCTTAGTGAAGGCAATCTGTTGAAGGAAGTAAATTCTAAATAAAAAATCCTCATCAACCCCCTTCGTTAGGGTACTGAGTGTAATTAAGAACTAGTAGTGAACGGTAATATTTTTTGAGGCTTTCGACTAGTAGTGGGCTGAAATAAGTTGATAATGTAATTATGTTATGTTGATAGTGTAATTATATTGTATATATATATATGTGTGTGTGTGTGTGTATGAATATATATATATATATATATATATATATATATATATATGTGTGTGTATGTGTATGAATATATATATATATATATAACACATTGATTTTAATTTTAAATATTCTTCTTTTCCATTTGTGAAAATGTTTATATCGTTATTTTTATATTTTCATAAGTTTAAAAATAATAAGATAATAATAGTTTAATCTTTAACGTTTTAAAATATAAAATTTCAAGGACTAAAATTATATTTTGCATAAAATAAAAAATTCAATAATTTTTTTTATGAAGTTTTATAACACTAACTTTTAGTATTGAAATAATTGTTAGTATTTTTTTTAAAAAAAAATTTTTTTGATAAAAATATCACAAGTATAGTATATTATTAGATAGTTTCCATTTTGTTAAAAGAGTTTTTCGCTCTTTTTTAATATATACATGTTAACTACAAAATAACAAATATAAAAATTATTAATCCACAATTAATTGTAGCATTTTCGTATTTAGTGAAGGATGTCTTTTTTTGTAACTTGAAAAATATATTAAAATGTAAGTTTTGTATGTGTGTGTGTAATTGTCTGTGTAAACAAATAAAATCAAATAAAAGTAAAATTTCTTTCCATACCTGTTGAATAATGTTTGTATTTTTTTGAAAGAAATATGTTTAATTCAATGATTTCACGGCTATATTATGTTATTAGATAGTTTCTATTTTGTTACTTTTTTTGTCTTTTTTGATTATATACATACTAATTATAAAATTACCAAATGTTAAAATTATTACATTATATTTTAACAATAATATTTGTGTATTTATTAATTTTTTTCTTTTTTTGATAGTTTGAAAAAGAAATTAAAACACAAGTTTTGTGTGTGTAACAGTCATTTAAATAAGTAAAATGTTTTTATTAATATATATATATAAGAATTAAGTATAATTACCACACATTGTAAAGAAATAAAAACAAATTTTACTTTGAGTTTGAATTTTGACATCGATTAAAACGATTTTTCTGTCATTCTATTAAAATTCTTGTATTATATCAATGAATGATTCTTTGGTAGTAATTGTGTTTTGATACAAGTTGATATTTGCTCCATAGTGCAAATATTGTAATTGATTTTGTTATATAAATGAAAATAAGGATTTTATATTTTGATAATTAATGAAAATAAGTGATGGGTCTTCAGAATAGAAATATATAACAAAATGTAAATTCATTTGTGATATTTTGACAAATAGCACAGTAATTTTTTTAAAACCTCAAATAAAAAATACGTTGAAAAAATTCAATTTTATAGAAATGTATTTAAATACAAGATTATGGATTATATTATAGAGTGGCTATTGTTTATAATATCTTGAAAATAATAGAATTTATGTATGACAATTGAATTAATACAATCAATTTTGTAAAAATTTTATAAAAAATATAAGAAGGTGAAATTTGTTATTTTCAGATAAGTACGAACCAATATTGAGTTTATTTATGTATATATATATATATATATATATATATATATATATATATATATATATATATATATATATGTTCTAATCAATTAATGAATAAAAAATGAAAAATATAATTTAGTAATTTGAACATATTTTTATTATTTATAATCATTTTGGTTATTATTTTTATTGATAAATTAGGAAAAATGTTAAAAGAGACTTATTAGGTTGTGCAATATTAAATGTCGGATTTTTATATTATTTTCGATATAATAATTCAAAATTTCATATTACACGACCTAATAATTATAATATTATTCATATTGATTTACAAATATTTATAAGCATATTTTGTTTGCAATAATTGTTGTTACTTAAAATGAATATAATTCTTATTATAAGAGGATATTTTTAATCTTTATCATTTATACCAAATTTTATATATATATATATATATATATATATATATATATATGTGTGTGTGTGTGTGTGTGTGTGTGTGTGTATGTATGTATTTATGTTTTTATGTATGTAATATTCAAGATTCTATTTTCTGGTATAATTTAATTAATTTCAATTGGTAGATTGTAATATATATACGAGGGTCATTTGATAAGTATGGTAAATTTATTTATTGTTTAATTTAGTTAAATTTTTCAATTTAGTTTTCTTAATTTTTTGCCATACTTATCAAACGACCCTCGTATAATATATATAGAAATTAATTGTATATACACACAATTTTAAAACGACATTGCAACTCGAGTGATTAAAAAAACATATACAATATTAAAAATATGTGATAAATACATAAATTTCATTTCTTTTGTAAATGACGAAATTTCTCAAAAATTAGTTCGTTTCATTTGTATTCAGTGATTTTGCTAACAACTATTTGACGATACATTGAAAATATCTATTAGTAAATATATATTCGGTTTCAGAGTACATGTGTTCTCTATGTATAATGTATATATATAATTTATATATTTTATAATGTATACACTTGTGTATATTCATACAAAAATTGGGGCACTTTCGAATATAATAATTTCTTATTACATATATTCATGTGGAATTTAATGTTTCGAAAGCGATATATTGTTGATGATGTTCTCTTTACTTAATAATTATTGGAGATTGGAGTTTTTTTCTTTCTTCACTACGTGATAAATGATTTTTTTGGACCTGAGTGGTACACAATCTTATACAATTTATTTTTTTCATATTTTTTATGTAATATATAATATTTATGGGAAGGCGTTTCTTAAGTTACGTACACAGTAAGTGGAAATTCCTATGAACAACGGGAAATTATTTATAAATGGACATTTGTGTTATTTCCATTTATAAAAAGTCCATCCAAAGCGAAATACATGTAAGGTGTGTTCAACATCGTTTCTTTATATAAAGTTAGAAATATAAACAAAAATTGATAAATTTATCAATTTTTTTCGTTTCTTTATGTATACACATATACGGTATTTTTTATGTAGAAAATTTTGTTTGAAGTTGGACGATTTACGAAATTTATAAATAAATCACTGGTATTCGAGTTGTGAAATTTTTAAATATTAATTGATATTTTATTTTCATATTTTTCGAGTTAAACTTATTTTAAAGAATTTATTATTTTGTGTAAATTTCTTATAAAATGGATATTGAATAGCTTAGAGTCTAAGTTAAATATTTTAATTTTTGTTAAAAATATGTATTTATTTTTAAACCGATTTTATTATTAAGAAATGAACTTTTAATATCCGAAAAAATAAGTGGTGTAAAAGCTGATTTTTGAAATTAACAGTGGAATAAGGTTATATATTTAAAAAAATCTTATCTTTAAAATGAGTAAATCATTTATCAAGGTCTTTATAAATAAATTAATTATTTAATATAAATGTATGTATAATTAATTGTCGATAGAAATAAAATGATGGTGTTATTATTTATGCGTATTTTAATTCTAAAACACATTTCATTTTGTTATAATTGGTTTGATACTGACGTTAATACAATTTTTAATAAAGGAATCTCTCTCCAGTACTATAAGATTGGATAAAAGTGTTCAGTAATTACTTAATATTATTTATTTGCTATGTATTTCGATAATCACGTTATAATTTTCAGAGACAACATTATAAAATATTTAAAAATCTTGAAATAAATCTAAATAGTTTACATGTGTATATTTTTGCATGCTGAGATGATTGAATGGTTATAAAATTTCATATTAATTAAAAAATGAACAGTGATTATTAAACATTTTTATTAAATAGTTGTATGCAGAAAAACGTGTTTTTTAAAAAAAGTTCACTAAAAATGTTAGTGAAATTAGCTCCTTTATTGTCTTTTTCGTGGTTGTAATACTATTATATTGATTTATTTTTATTTGTTTAAATATTTATTTGAATAAATGCGTTTAATTTGTTATAATATTATGTCTTGATAAGTGTATTCTTATTATTTGTTTTAGTACTGTAGTAAATTTACTTTAATATAAATTGAATCATTACTCATTTTAATATTACAATATTCTATAAAAATATTTAATAATTACCTATTGTTTATTTTATTTATTGGTCTGCATCTTGACAACTATACCAGTATATGTTGTATTATTAAGTCTAGAATATGTATTATAGAATTTAGATTTTGTAATTTTCAGTCGATGATGATATAGCCATTGAAATATGCATTAGTAAATAAAATGAACAATAAGTTATTATGAATACTGTTCATAAAATTTGCATTGTTGGTAAATGATTAATTATTTGAAGTATATTGTTTTCAATTCATCGCATTAATTTTTGTTTGGTATTCATTGTAAAAAAAATATTTTTATCGATTTTTGTATTGTATCGTATAAATTTAGTTTTATTTCTTATTCATCTCAATTGTTATATTAATTTTAATATGAGTACGAGATCGTAAAAAAATTAACTAAATATAAAGAAGATTAATGTATAAAAAAGTTAAAATTCAGGCAATAGCTTTAAGTAAGAACGTAGTTAGTATCTTATAAATGTATTGTTAGGAATAATTTTATACAAGTTAAATATTGTAGTAATGTACACAAATGTATTCCTATTTGAGATGCGGATCTAATGAAGGGATTTTTTCATTTATTAAAAAATAAATAAGTTCACATGATTGAATAATAAGGTATACTATTTTTTATAAACTAAAATTTATATACTTGAAATGTGGAATTTAAAATTGCTATAGTTATTTATAACAAGAAATTGTAAGGTATTAACTGAGATTTATTAATAAGCACATTTCTCTCTCTCCCTTTCTCTCTATATAAATATACCTAATTCTTCTTTGTGAACATTAATGTACATATATTTTTTTTCAAAATTTCAATTTAAATGTTTATTTTTAATAAGAGGGACGTTTTTAATATTTCCTGTTAATATTGATTACTTAGTTTTTAATATTAATTAGTTTTTTTTTAAATTTTAATTTTTAAAAATATTAAATACTTCCATACTTCATGATTTATGAAATATATAATTTTGAGGTTGAAATAGATATTTTTTTGTTAACATTATTCGTATCATTGAAAAAATAGGTAAATTTTAAATAATTAATATAATTTAATAATTCAAATTAATTATTTTAAGTATGAAAATATTTTTATAATTTCAATATGATTACGATATATATATATATATAGATATATATATATATATATATATATATATATTTATATTTATATTATGCACTATACATTCTTTTTGGTAAACATTTGTAATTAAGCAATTTAATTCTTATTTTAAAGTCTACAGTCATTATAAACTAATTTAAAATTAATTAAATAAATATATATTCAGGTAAAATTCAATTTTAATTAAATATATGTATATATACAGTTTTCTTAGTGCACAAGATATTGTAATAATTAAATATTTAAAACTTTTTCAATTTTTATTTTTAGTAGATATTAACGTTTTAGATATTAGTTTAAAAACCATTGAGTATTTCGTAATTATTTTTAGAACCGATTCTATAGTTATACAATTTTGTAATACACATGTATATATATATATATATATATATATATATATATATATATATATATATATATATATTACAATGTATACATTATTTAATAGAAAAATATAATAGTCAAAAATTAAATATTATTTTTTAAGATTTAACACAAATGAACAGCATTGTTCTTTTTATTCGCTTAGAAGCTATTATGTAAGAGTAGCCAATTTATCATAGTTAGAGCATTGAGTTAAAAATCTAGATCTAGAATTTTAAATGAAGTTCTCTGATGATGATAACATGGCCGGTAAAACGTGTATTAGCGAAGAAATTCAACAAATTAATTATTTGACAATTTTATAGAATGTTATGGTATTAGGATGGGTAATTATTTTGTTAAATGAATTTTTCACGGTATCAAAATAAATAATATTTGATGATGCTTTTGAAATAAAATTTATTGGCAAACACGTTTGTTATTTTTTTATAGTAATTTAAAAATAAAAACTATGAGAGATTAATATGTACGAGAGAGGCTGTTTAAATGTAATTGAATATAATTTGTATATTGGAAACAAGGCAAATTCAATAAAATATTAAATTTTAATTTGTTAGAATTTAATTTATATGTAAATGTATTTATAATTTTACTTTTATATATTTTCTATGAATTTGATATTTTTGTGTGTTAAAATTATAAAATATTTCGAATTTGTTATTTGTGCTATTTCGACTTTTTCTAAAATAAACCGGCCTCTGATTTTATTGAATCTCTTTCTCTCTCTCTCTCTCTCTATATATATAAATATACATACATAAAAACACATATATATATATATATATATATATATATATATATATATATATATATATATATATATATACATATACTGTAAAAGTACATAACATAAACTATTTTTCTTATATAAGTTTGATAATATAATTTAAAAAAATATTTATAAATAGAATAAATAATTCTTAAAAATATAAACGATATTTTAGACGTCGTTAAATTATATAAATAAAAAATCTATAATAAAATAATAAAATAAATTGTTCTTCTCTGTTTTTATAATCATTTGAATAGGTAAATATTCTTCACCATTGTTGAGAATTTGTCAATTGTGTTATTGAACGACACTGGAGTGTTTGCGAAACTTCATACTAATACCAAAGCAGATAACATACATTGAGGTTTCCTCTACAGTCTAGAAAGGAAGTGGAGCCCCTTGCTTGTATGGTAATTGATATCAGTCGATTTGACACATTTACTCAATGTATTTTATTTTCGTTTTTGTGTACATTTTGCCAAAGATAAAATGATTCTATTTTTAGTAAATCAGATAAGTCAAAGATAAAGTATTATTATTATTTAAATTGTTTTACAATATTTACATCAGTTTTAAAATAAATAATTATTGAATACTTTTAGAAAATCTTGTAGTGTTGGATTTATTTTAATTTTTATATTTGGTTTTATATATCGGAGAAAATAAAAATTATTAGATATGAAACGTACGTTTTAATTGCAAATAATGAAATATATGTAAAAATATAGTCTAACAGTTTTAACATTTTGAAAAATATAAAAAAAATCAAACATTCGTAGCATCAATAAAATAATAAACTACAATATATTGTATAAATTTAAAGAAATGAATTTAATGTAATTATAAAAAAATACAGTTTTGATATTTTTGAAATATAGATACATATTAAAAAAAAAAATTTTAAACGACAGATCATCTCTCTCTCTCTCTATATATATATATATATATATATACATATATATATATATATATATATATATATATATATATATATATATATATATATATATATATATATATATGCTCCGAGCAACAAAAATAGTCACATCAACTATTTTGGACATAAACTTCGGCACATATGTTATTTGTGGTTTTATCTAAATTAACTGTTTAAATTATTTTTTATTGTGTATACTCTGAGTGGATACTAGGATGTATTAATATTAATTCGTTAAAAATGTGTTACTGTGCATTATAGTATTTGTAAAATTAATTAATTTGAAAAATTTAATTAAATAAAGAGAAGACAGTGATCTTGGCTTTGAGCCTAATGTGTAGTTTGTAAAATAGTACGATAAATAGACTTTAATGAAAGTTTAATAAGATGGTTCTTGGAGAAATATTGTCCAATTAACAATCTGCAGAGAAAAAGTTATACAGAACTCAAAGGTTTATTTTTGCACGGAAAGATTAGAAGTTAGAAAAGTTCAGTTTGAAAAACTGATTGAAATTGTAATACGACTAAGGACTGAATTTGTATCAGATACTGGAATCGAAATGTGCCTAATATTTATTTTAAATCGCTTAAACGAGCGTTTGATAAAACGAAGACTAAAAAAAAAATGAGAAAAACTCACTTTAACTGGATTAATATGAGGTGAAATTAAATTATTGACGATTTATGAAGAGTACTATGTAATGAATTCAAGTTCAATTTTATTGGACCAAACGGAAAGTAGATAGTATCTTGCAGGAAAGAAGAACACTCCAATGATAAATTCAGTGCTTACATTGTAAAACATTTTTCTTATGTATAGTGTAGGTATATTATGTTGGAATTAGAAATTTAATTATCTCTGAAAGAACGGCGAATGCTATGGAGCACAAGAAATTAATTTTGTTATTTCAAACATGAAGATGGTAACCATTAAAGCATCAGATACAATTTTCCAGATGATTAAGCATATAGTTATAGAACAAAATTTACTCCATAAATTAAAATTTTGCAAAAGGAATTAGAAATAGAACCGTTTAATTGTTTGGAGAAAACTACAGATTTCAATCCTGTTGAGAATGTCTGAGCTAATATGGGCGAGACAAATTCTTAACGTTGTCGAAGATGTGTGGTTCAACATTTGCGATAATTATTTTAAGAATCTGAATGCCTTGATAACAAGATGGGTTAGAGACGTTATGAAGGCTAAAAGTGACATTAACAAGCATTAATTATAAGCTTTTAATTTAACTAATGTATAAATTATGAATCAATCCTTATTTTGTTATATTTTATAAATAAAATTTATTGTATTTTCAAGTTTGACTAAAAAAACAGTACTTTGAAATTTTGAAAAATATGAACGGGTTTTCAACTTAAATCATGCGTGTTATTTTACTTATCTATCTTATTTTTTAGTGAAGTACCAGGTGCGATTTTTTGTTGTGCGATATATATATATATATATATATATATATATATATAATTATTTAATAAAAACCAAAATATTAGAAAATTCACAACGAAATAAATCAAAGTGTAATATTTTTCAAAACTTTGTAAATCGATTAAATATCGTGGTGTTTTATTAAGAGAATCATCAGTGTTCGATTTCATTATTAAAAGTAATTTCATTTAATTAAAATTTCGATCACGTTCAAAAGTGGTGAGTTTTTAAAGCAGATTGTTTAATTTGACTGAACGTCGATATAAACTACAGCAAAGATATCGACACGAGTGAAATGTAGTTCGTCTAAAATGAATTTCTTTGCAGTGAATCATCGAGACACTTTATCAAATATTTGGTCTTTTATCCCAGATGAAATTTCAGACATTCTTTATGATACAATGTTGCTCTTAAAGGTCAACTGTATTTCATTTTAAAACATTTATCACACACACACACGCACATATATATATATATATATATATATATATATATATATATTTATGTGTGTGTATGTATAATTAGATAACATTGATTTAAATAAACAAATCATAAAATTAAAATTAACTTTTATTTACTCTCTGTAACAACACTTTTTTATCTGAATATGTTGATAAAACGTTAAAAAAATGATCTATTCGAATTAAACTTGACATTCAAATATTTTTATAATAGGAATAATACACTATTTGAATATTAAAACTGTAAATAGTATTTAATTAATAATTAAAGGCACTTTACATCAATAATTAATGTTTTATATTTAAATTAACATTTTTTTATCAAAGTTTCGTAAAATCGTTATTCATGTAATAACAAAAAATATATAACATACATTTTGCTAAATAAAAATGTTTAGTAATGGTAAAAAATCGATTTGTTCTTTCTATTTTTTTGTAAGTTATTATAATATTATTAACGGATATGATTTTCAATTTTATGTTAAAATCGGCGAGATTAAATTATGAAAATAAAACGGTGTACAAGTGAAATTAGAACAGGTTAACATTTAAATACACTTAATTTACAAGAAGATATTTTTCGAAGTAGTGACCAAAATATTTATAAAATAAACCATCTGATCGATTTTATATTTTTTATAATCTTTACTATATCTTCGTGGTAGAATTAAGTTGAATAATCAATATTTTTGTTCATTAGTAAAAAGATAAAAAAATACAACCTAAAATAGATTAAGGGGTTATACGCAGTTGCGAGGCGCAAAAACGACGTTTTTTTAGGAATTTTTTTTAGAAACAGTATTTATTTTGCAATTACAAATTATGGTTATTGGAATAGATCCTACTTTCAAGAATAAAATAACATGTCGATTATAAAAAAATATTGAAGTGCACCGCTCCTGCAGACGATGTCCCGAACGACCTCCAAAAAAAGACGCTTGGCGGTGATCTCCATATCGGTGGTTTGGATTATCCGAAATCAAAAAATATGGTCAATTCTTTTAAAGGATAGATTAATGCAGGTATTGAACGAAGGAATAATAAAAATTTTCATTTTTGACAAAATGGCGTCTACTTGAAAAAATTTTTTGTTTTTTACTAAAATTTTCGCTCCAAATTGTTAAAAAAAAATAGTAATAATTTTTGTAAACCTTATTCCTTCGTTCAATACCTGAGGAATATATTTGAGAAGATTGTGTGAAAATTTGAGACCGATCGGTTCAGCCATTTCTGAGATATCGAGATCACCGACTATGAAAACATCGTTTTGAGATAAACGCGTTTGAAGTTTCGGAAGTAGTTTACACATAGTTAAAAATTTTTTTTTTCAACTTACATGGTACTTCGGTTATATTATATATATATATATATATATATATATTATATTATATATATATATATATATATATATATATTATATATATATATATATATATATATATATATATATATATATATATATATATATATATATATATATATATATATATATATATATATATATATATATATATATATATATATATATATATATATATATATATATATATATATATATATATTATATATATATATATATATATATATAACATATAGCTGTTAGCTGCTACTCCGGTTCTTACTTTACTTGGTTTTTAACACTCTGACGCGGCCTTACAAATTCAGGTGTATGTCCGAAAATATTTATCGGATTTACTTCAAATTTTCAGAGAATATACTCAAATATATGTGCATTCCGAAAATGTAAAAAAAAGAAATAGATTTTTTGAAATTTCTAACTGCGTATAACCCCTTAAATTTATCTAAGTGCTGCTGTTTAACCCGTTGCATACGGATCACAAGATTTCTTGTGCTTAGTAAATCGAAAATTGAGACCAAGTAGCGAGATATTTAGTTTTTATATTTTGTTATAATTGCATATGATGACTCAGAGAATTTAGAGTAATCCTATATAGTTATTACGTTATGAAGGTTATAAAAATCCATAACAAAATAATCCTAGAATAAATGTATATAGAAGAATAGGAAAAAAGGAGATGAAATCATAGGTAGTATTACTGCAACGAAAAAATCATGTATCAAGTATTGTCCAAGATGTTTTATTATTTAAAACCCAGCAGTATCCTACATGAAATGACTTTTAGTTCTTAAAAAAGTAGAACAATGTCTCATACAGATATAACAAATGGAAATGTTGATGAATTATTGTTTAATGATTTATCTAATATACCAAGTTCTATTTCAAGTGAAAATGAACTTAGTGACATTTCTGACATAAGCCGATGATACACATGACATATAGTGACGTGCTTTTTACTTACTGCTCATGCGCAGTTATAGCAATGTGTGTATTTCAACAAACTGACACAGCCTGTGGCTTACTGCGCATGCTTCCTTGTGATCTAAAACAGTCTGACGTCTTCGATAGTTTGCAACATGTATGTTTGCAGCCAGGCGCGAAAAATAGACCGACGGATGATTCACTGTCCTGTTGTTTTTTTGGTATGTTGATATGTCGGACTGTGTTAGATTACAAGGGAGCATGTGCAGTAAGCCACAGGCTGTGTCAGTTTGTTAAAATACCCACGAATACTATAACTGCGCATGAGCAGTGAGTAAAAAATGCACGCCACTATATGTCATGTGTATCATCACTCTAACTGATGTTATTAAACGAAGAAAGGAAGTGAGTAAAAAATACAAATTGAAATAATATAAATTGGAATATTTCAAATGAAAATGAAAATTTAGAGATAGAAACTTATAAACCTGTGACTGAATTATGGACAAAAATTATACTTTCCCAATTTAAAACAATTTGAAGGAATTGCTCGCACAAGTTTATTTTTTAAAAAAAAATAAGTGCCTAGGAAGTAATGAGCTGTGTATTTTTAAATGAGTTTTTCGAGAAAATATGAGAGAAAACAAACTTTACTACTTAAAAAATATAAATACATATAAATCTAACTTGAAACAAAAAAATAGAAAAATGTTTTATGTATAGAAATAAAGAAATTGGTTGTAATTCTAATTGGACAGATATGAAAAGATAAGGTAAAAAATACTGCTCAGTGAATTTATTTATAGCTACATGTATTTTTTTTAAATTAATAAAAAGGAATAAATTCTAACAAATAACGCAATATGTATATTTCAATTACAACATGAAATTGAATAAAATAACAGAAAACAGTACAAAATAGAATCTAATTTTAATTATCTGTTAGAAGAATTTAAAATTACTTATAAACGTTATCAAAATGTGTCTCTGGGTGAAGATATTACTTCTTTGCGCGGAAAATAAACATTGAAAACATATCTACAAAAGCTTACAAAATATGAAATGTGTGTATGAGTTTTAACGGAAAGTTAAACTGGATATGTGTAATATAAAATTTTATTTAGGACAGTCATTTTAATTCTAGAACCATATTGTGGATATTGACATATGTATTTATATGAACAACTTTTCTACAATACTCTGAATATTGTGGAATTGCTTTTACAGAATAAAATATGCCATGTTTAATGAAAAAACGAAAGATTTTTTAATAGAGAGGTAATATTTTGTTTCAAATATAGAAAAAATAAAAAAGTACGTATGATATCTATTATACAAAATTTTAAAATAAAAGAATATACTAATAAATATTGTATAATAAAAGAATATACTAATAAATATTGTATAATAATACTACTCGTAACCTAAATGCATAGAGGATTAGAATTTAAACATGAATGGAATCGATATCGTCAATAAATTTCTTACATATTATTTATGGTCCAAGAAAGCAGTATTTTATCTCATCAATTGCGACTTTTTTAATGCATTTAATATTTATATTTTTTGGAATAGTACAAAGATAAAATATGAAGAGTTTTTGCTTGCTGTTAAAAAATAAGGATAGCAGAAAAATAATCAGTGAATGAAATTACAGATGCTGAACGAAAAATTTCCAATACAACAAATACATGCAACGGTCTATCATATGCACTTTCTAATGACTTAAAGCAGTGGTTCCCAACGGGGTCGGTACCGCCCACCGGTGAGTGTTAAAGAGATTTAAGGGGACTTTTTTGGTCCAAGGCAAATTTAGGGGGCGTTGAGGACCAACCGTTGCCCCCTGGGCAATACTCGCAAAAAGATTTTACAAATAGATTTCAGGATGTCCTTAACATGATCATTTCAGATTGGGTACTAGAACTTTTCTCAAACCCACAAAAAAAAATATTATTTGAAGAGAAGTTATAAATAGTATTTAATTAATAATTAAATAAAATTTATATTAATAAATTATGTTTTATATTTTAATAAAAAAAATTATTATATAAAAATGTTCATAAGATCATTATTTATATGATTATATAAAATGGATGAAAGATATTTTGGTTATTCCCAACCATTATTAAGGTGAAATTTTATCCAGAAAGGTAAAAAATCTATATTTTAAAGATGCACTATTAATTTTTCTTTCAATTTGAAAAATATTCTTTTAATTTTTTTTATTAAATTCATTCTATAGTTGGTAGTTAAATTAAATCTAAACAATTTTTTTTAATTAGTGAAAAAATAAGAACTATAGACTAAAATCGATTTAAATTGTTAAAGTAACTGCCGTTTTGTTAGTATTCATGTTTAATTATTGAATTTGGTAACACTGATAACCACAGACGTATAGATTAAGAAAAAAAATATACATTATTTCAGTTAGGTAGAACAAATTGATTCATGATTACTGATTGAATGGACATTTTTACACTGCTTTATTATTATTCCGCCTTATTTGCAAAATAAACGGTTC
>CP092087.1:51965286-52032786 GCA_029203775.1 Neoneuromus ignobilis | reverse complement strand
TATATATATATATATATATATATATATATATATATATATATATATATATATATAACATGTTAACATAAAACAATTAAAAATCTAAATATCGATCAATTTTATAAATATACTGAAATCAATATTTTTAATTCCTAGTAATTTTTATATACGAGGGTCATTTGATAAGTATGGTAAATTTATTTATTGTTTAATTTATTTAATTAATTAATTAAATTAAATTTTTAAATTTAGTTTTCCTTACTTTTTTACCATACTTATCAAACGACCCTCGTATATATAGAAAATTATTAATTTATCACTGGACAATTGCATGAACTATGTATGTATAACCTTTTTAAACTATAGTACTATTCAGAAGTTGATATTAAATTGAGTCTTTCTAAAGACAGCCTGAAAGGTCATCTGATGAAAAATCTTGTATTGGAGAGAGAATTTTGTATTTAAATACAGTCATTCATTGACAATTATTAGGAGTTTATTTAAATATTAAAATTATTTTTCATTTACAAAGACATTTTTTCATAAATTTAGATTATTAGACATTTTTAAAATTATCAGTAGTGTTCTTGCACGATATTAGCTGAATTTTCTAATTTTTATATTAAAAACATTTGACAGGTAAACAAAACTTATGTAATAACTTGTGGTAAAAAATCTGTTTAGATACTCTACAAAAGATTGTGGAAGTTCGTATTAATGGACTAAGTTTTGAATTAATTTATAAAGAATACAAAATATTGGAAAATTGGATTGTATTTGTGAAAAATTAGAGTTACTCAAAGTGAAAATGCATCTCAAGCAGGGTGAAAGAAGAAGAAAACTTTCAAGGATGATGATGATGATGATGATGATATATATATATATATATATATATATATATATATATATATATATATATATATAATTTAAAAAACAGATATATCAAATTTAAAAAAACAAATTTAAGTGCACGGGATATTAAACAAATAGTTGTATATTGGCATTTTTACAAAATCTTTAAGAAGACAAAAAGAAAATGTCAATTTAAGGAGTGGTTTTAGACAAATGACACATTTGATTAGTGAAACATGCAAGAAAAAGTGATTGAAGTTTGTAAAAAAAAATGTTAGAAAGCTTGTTTTACTATAGAATATTGTAATCTGGGGTAGAGTATGAGTACATTATAGAGAAATATTGAAATCTTTTATGGTTTGGAGAATAGTAAAATATGATGAAGGAAGTATTTTTAGTTTGAGTGTTGTTTCAGTAAAAATAGTGTAGGAAACTTTGAAAAAAATGATGGAAAAATGATTAGTGCGTCGTACGTAAATATTTTAAGGGATAATTTGTACACCTCAGTAATATTTGGATGATGATTTTGTTTTTCAACAGTAAAATGACCCGAAATACAGCTTAGAATATTTTGAAGCAAATGGATATATATATGTATAAATAATAAAAGCATAATGCCTGGACTGAAATTTCGTTGAATATTTGTGATTAGAATTGGGCACGAATGCGAGATGAATCGATATAAAAAATACACAAACATTTTTCGGGAAAGTACTTAATGCATAGAATGAAATACCACGCAATATTATTTTATCTTTAATGGAAAATATTTCTAGAAGATTCGAATAGGTAATAAAAACTAAAGATCGGCACACTACTTACTGAAAACATAAAACTTTTGCGATCTGTAATAATCCGAGTTTTCATTATATGACTATACTTTCGTCTTTTTATTTTCAGGTTGATCATTGGAAAATGTTTAAAAATAAAAAAAATACATTTTCAGATAATATTATATTAAAGTACAGAGTATAGTTTGAATCAGTTTTTTTTTTAAATCTGAAATAAATTTGTTACAATATATTAAAACAAAATCATTTTTAAAATATGTTCATCGTACTCAAACTTCTGTCCCTTGTTATGTATATATATATATATATATATATATATATATATATATATATATATATATATAAATTAAATAGAAGTCACAATTATTTAAATTCTCTCTATGAAAAATTATTATTTCATCACTCAACACTTGTATGAATTAAAACATTGTTAAATGAAATTCACTCTAGTAAATAATATTTTAAGTTTTTACATAAAATTAATATAATTTTTATTGAATATTCTAATAGCATATTTGAAAAATTCCATAAAACATATATAAATTCAAGTAATAGAATTTATTACTAAATAACAGTAAAAATTAAATGTTGGTATTATAAGGAATAAGTTTTTTTAAACAATCTAAGAAAAAATATTTCTAAGAAAAATAGAATAGATTTAATCTTTAGTTGAAAACAGTTGACATATGAAAAAATGGTCATATTACTGTAATATTTCATTTTAGATAAAGAATATTTTTTTTTATTAAAAATGAGTTGATAATTTCCTTTAAGAAAAAATATCTAAAAAGATTTTTCTATAGTATAGTATGTACAGGTTATTTATTAACTTCATTTTTAAAATATTATGTGTGTTTCTGTAGTTATATATTTTTATAATCTATAACATTGTGATTCCATACATTTTTTTTAAGTAGGTTAAAATATCTAATATAAACTGACTATTGTGATAATAAAAGTGCGGGTAATATGATAATATAATTGTGTTATTTTGCTTTGAAAATACTACTTTAATAACAGTTATTTTTGTAATAATTGTACTGATTATAAAGATTTTCTTTTATAAAATAATATGTGTGAGTATTTTAATAATTGTATACTTAATTTTTATCGAGCATTATATATATATATATATATATATATATATATATATATATATATATATATATATATGTATGTGTGTGTTTGTGTATAAATTGACAGGTTTAACATATAATAGCTAAAAAATGAAAACAAACAATTTGTAATTAAATATGTTTACAATAAAAAAATACATACAAATATAAATGATTTAAAAATGAATGAAATGAAATATGATTAAATGTGAAAAAATATAATTAATAATGTCAAATACTAAAAGTTCATTGGAGGTCACGTTATTTTTTTCAGTATTAATTTTATATAGATAATGATGTTTTTTTTTTTGAAAAAAATATAATTATAAGATAAATGTGAATGTAAAAGAATGTACACATTTAAACTGAATAACATTATTTAAAAAAAATATAAATAAATATTTTTTTATCCGTGAATATTAATATACGTCATTATAAATTTTAGTTATTTTATTTTGATTTCTAATAATTATTGTTTAATATATATATATATATATATATATATATATATATATATATATATATATATATATATATATATATATATTTAATTTCGTATTAAGAATGGCTTATTTTTTTTTTTGAAAAAAAACCTGAACTTATCTTAATATTTTATTTCAAAAGGTGGTGTAAATAATTATTGATCTTGAATTTATTTTTAGACAATGACATGAATTTTTAACAAAATTATATTATTTTGTATTTATGAATATGTATTTTTATATCTGAAAAAATATTTTATCTACTAAGTGTTTAAATAATAAACAATTATTTCATTGTAATATTTTTGATTTAATTAGGGAAATATTTTTCATATAAGTAAATTAGTTTGATTTTTCAGTCATGTTTTCTTTACTATTTTATATAAAAGTCAAATTATATGTATTTTTAACATACGTAAGAAACATGAATAAAATTTTTCCTTATCAAATATAATTTTAATTATTTAATTTCTTGAGTGGTATAAGTAAAAACGAGTAATTAACACTTTCGCGTCCGATGACATAGTAGTACATATTTTTGTAAGATATAACTGATAACAATTGATATTATATTTTTTAAAAGTTATAGCTTGTGTTATTGACGTAGTACTATGTTTTTTCTTTATGATATAATGGAGATGTTTTATATATTAATATTTGTAGAGAAAAATGTGTGAACGTCATTTTGATATAAATATTAAATTATATAAGGTTTAAAAATCTGTTGTATTAATCTTTTCTATAAAAAAATGTATTTTTTTTATTTTGTTAATTTTTCTTTTACTACTGTTCTAATATAAGTACTTGGAAATTAATTTACATATATTTGATTGTAATAATATATAAAAATGTTATTGAAGTAAATGTATAGTGAAATATGTTTCATTTATATATTTATTATTGTAAATTGATGTTTATAAATGTTTTTTAGTATCCTGTTTCAGATTATTTTCGAAAATAGATTAATTTCGTTAAAAATTAACATAAATAGTTTTACAAAAAATTGTCAATACCGACTTTCGATGGATTCGGATCTACATATAGGAATGGTACTGAACACGTGGCTTGTTGAAATATTATACGGACGCGAAAATATTAAGAAAAATAAATATTGAACATTTTCCCGCGAATATCAAGTATTGTCGATTATTTTACAAAACGTTAAAAATGTTATATTAGAAGACTTTTTGGTGAGATATTGCTTTATATTTTTTTATAATCAATTTATCAAGATAATTTTATTGTATTTTTTAAAGGATAATTTTATCCATTTATTAAAATACCGTATATTGTGTAATTTATTATTGGTTATTTCAACAAATAACCGTTTTTCTAACTAAAAATGGTTTATTTCTAATACATTCATTTGAAATTACTTAAAAACGATATTATATTTCTTCACTATTAAACAAAGAGATGTGTACGCCCTTTTTAACGTGACCTTACTAAAATACATAATAATAAAAAATTAATGAAAACTGTTCGATTTCACATAATAACATTTCAAATCAATCTTTCTTGCTTAGTCCCCAGTGTGTAACGCTTTCTTTTTTTATTTTAACATTATTTTATATTATTTACGATACTATTTCTTCTTGTTATACAACACAACATCACCAAACAGATAAAATCTACATTTACAGTGAATCTAGAAGCTTATCAAAGAGATTATTTTAATAAATTAGTCGTTATTCTTTACATAAATTACTGAAAATATAATCAATATGTAACACGAAAAACTCATGTATAACAAAATTTCATTATTATTATTATTATTTATATATTATATTATTATTATTTTATATAGAATCACCGATAATTTTTGTCAGTGAGAGTAGCATGCGCAGATATTTCTCTTAAATTATGATTTCTAATGTATATATTTTTTAATAATAAATATCTGGACCTATGTTATACATTTTTTATTCATGTAAATGAATAAAAAAACAATTATCGAAACAGATATATGAATATATTGATTTAACTGATAATTTATAATGCATAAAATATTATATTAATATACAAAATAAATATATACATATATTTGTTGTAAAAACGTTACTCTTGCATACATATAAAACATTATATGAACATTTTATTGGAAAAACTACTATGTGAATCGCTTTTTTCGATCTAAAACTATTTTCATTTCAAAATAATTTAAAATGAATTCTATAAACATTTTTATATATATATATTTTTAAAATTAATTTGAAAACATTTCATTAAAAAATAATTAGAAAACGTATTAATTCCATATGGAATTAACACAGATTTATATTAGAGTCAAATCGGATGAAATATAAAATTTTGTAGAAATATTAATTTCTTTTAAAAATGTGTCTCAAAAGAAATAAATTTCTAAATAATAATTGTTTAATTATACCCAATAAATTAAGAAAGTATTCCACTTATATGAATCGAAAAAATTGATTTTGTCTATGTTTATTGAATGTTTATGGATTAAATAACATGATTTTAAATTTTATGATAAAATTTAAAAAAATGACTGAGATAACTATATAATAGGATAACGTAAACTATGATGGAAAGTTGGAACATATTTTTCTCAAAACTATATTTTTTGAATTGGTAACCACAATTTCTTGGAAACTGATCATACAACTTGATTATTTTTTTGTATATCTTTAGAAATTAATTTTTTATTTTATCTTTAGAAATAGTAAGTCTATGTAATTAATATTTTTTTTAAATCATTGAAAAGAGAATATAATAAAATAAATATAAATATAATAAAATCAACAGTTTTACTGTCAAAAAATTCTAAAAATCTATAATCAATTAAAAAATCGACTCCAGAGTAGAACACTTTCTTAATATATAATTATCTTAGCTTCAAAATAAATTACAATAAATTTTATATTTGTATTGTTTTTTTAAAAAAAATATTCGAAACATTTTAAATTTATAAAAAAGTAAACCAAAAAATATATGATTTTACAGAACTAAGACAAGTTTTATCAAGAAACAAATTAATTAAAGTATAATATTTTATAAAAATATCAATTACCTTTATACAAAAAATTATTTCAAAAAAGAAATAATGTTTGATTCTTGTTAATAAATTACCATATTTATAGTTATCTTCTGACATATTTCTTCTAGCATACTATATAATAAAAAAGTAATTAATATTACAATTTATCTGAAATGAATCTTTGTTTGTTTCATCTCATTATTAATTAAATAATAACAGAAACTAATATTGTTTTAAAAAAATAAAATCAATTTATATATACAGTTACTCCCAGACGTATTCGTGTACTAGTAAGATGTGAATTAAAAAAGAAATACACTTCATTAATATTAATATTTTTATTTGTTCTTTTTTTCAAATATTGTATGTATTAATAATTTATATCAGGCATCATACTAATTTCAAAATTTGATTCATAAAGATAATAAAACTGTAAAGCAATGGGAACAGATCATTATATTTGTTTATTAAAGGTCTACTTAGCAAAGTACAAAGTATAGAAGTTATGTATATATTTATAGGATTCCAATAATTCTTGCTTAGATTTTGATCTGAAATATACGAGTATTATTATGTCAGTTCAGATTATTCAGTAGGACGACTCAGTTCAATTGAGTGATTAAGTTAAATACTTTTATAAGCTTCTAAATATTACGGGAATAAAAGGTAAAGAGATGTCTATTCAGTTTTGAAAATAGATTAATCATTATTAAAATGAAAAATATTATGAAAATTAAATAATATTATTAATAAAAGTTAGTCTTTTATTGGACAAGAAAGTGCGAATAGAAAATTTCTTATTAAAGACAATGAATAACGGATTGAGGAAAGACAAGAAAAAGCTGGAAATTAAAGTTCCAAAATTTATTACGCAGTTAAAATCATATATAGGAAATAACTTCTTGAGTTATAAGAAATTTTAGTTATAACTGCAGAATAGATAGAAAGAAACTATTTATAAATAAATATAACAAGTTAAATTAGTTCAACTATGTCAAATAGTATAGTATAGAAAATGCGCATTTAATTTCTGAAAATTTATAATTTTTATAGGAAGAAGAGACTGAATGTTTTTCAATTTAGTAAAAACAAGTGATTCGGGGTAAATGTAGTGAAGGCAATGGATTCACGAAATATTCAACTTACAGTGAAAAATGACAATAGATTAATAATGGTTTAATTTTAATGGATTTTTTTAAGATATTTTTCAAATTCTGGTGTTAAAAAATTGCATTTCATGAAGACAATTATACTTAAACGAAATATATTAATATTTTGCTGAAGCAATTAAAATGCAAGAAGATTCTCTTGTGAATCACACACAAACAATTATATATTCGATCAAGATAACAATTTCAAGTACAAAGCTTGTATAATCTGGCAATAGCTTCTATGAAATGATTATAAAATTATAGACATTTTCACAATTATCTAACATCAAACTAATTGAAAATTTGTAGACAGAACTTAAATGTCGACTCAGATCATTAATGAATTAAAAAAGACTAAATTTTAAGTTTGTAAATATCAGCACGTAAATTATATAAAAAAAGTAAATCAGCTAAAATAATTAAGAATGGAAAAGGGTTTTTAACAAAATATTAGTAATAAGAATTTTGCCATTTTGTTAAATTTATGAACTAAATTTTGATAATCAATTTGTTTTCTACGAATACAAATTTGAGATAATTTTACGTTAATTTCTATTATTTTCTTGTTATTTTTAAATCAATGGTTGAAATTATTTGAAGTTTTAAAAAAATGTACTGTTGAAAGGAATATTTGGGAAAAAGAACTGATACAAATATTATTATTTATTGAAGTGTATTTGATTTTTAATTTATAGCTTATTAGTGTATGAATGCGAATAAAAGTATCTGTATATAAATAAATACATACACACACACATATGCATATATATATATATATATATATATATATATATATATATATATATAAAGACATACACATAGGTAAGTTTGTTATTATAGGCATTTGAAATTTAGAAAATAAAAAGTTAACAGTGAAGCAGCAAAGTTTAATACCAACTTTTTTAAAGTAATGGTTTTTATCATTTTTGAAATCGTGGGCTATTTTTGATTATGGACATGCTTATCTAAAAACAAAGAAGAAATATAATATATTAAGTAGATACTATCGTAAAGCAATAGATTTAAAAAAAGAAGAACATTTTCTAATTGAATAAAATTACAAATATGTACAATTTGTGTACATAGTAAAAGATTATAATTATTTACATCCTTATTGATATATATACATATATATATATATATATATATATATATATATATATATATATATATATATATATATATATACAAACAGGTGTAATATTACATTTTATGTATGTTTGAATTTTATTTTTAACCACAAATACTTCAAGAAAATTATTAATTCACTCTTCATAAAATAATAATAATATTTATTTAATAACATTATAAGTAATTGCCATTGAAATACAGTAATTATCTTATTGAATACACGTGAAATTATATATTCTTGTTGAAATAAAACCTGTATGTAAAAGTAACTTAAATAGTAGTTGTAATTATTATGGATATTATTGTTATCGATCTTTATAAATTGTACACATATTCATTTATGGTCGACATATTTGTTATTTCATCAATTACTAATGAGTTCAATTTTAATAATGGACTTTGAAGATATGATTTTTTTTTATTTAAAATTATAGTAGTGCATGTCAGAAAACAATAATGCTACCAATATGATAATTTGTGAAACGATATATATATATATATATATATATATATATATATATATATATATATATATTATAATTTTGGCTGCTTGATATTTTTATAAAAACAATTTAATAGTATATATGGAAATTGAATTTGACCAAATAAAATATGGTTAGTTTCAAAGCAGTCATATAAAAGATACTATTCTATATTTATAATTCATTATTTTTTTGTGAACATATGTATATTATATATACACGTGTATTATGTTTATTATATGTATACACTATATCAAAAAATGTATTAATTCGAACGCATGCTACTCTGAGATAAAAATTATTGGTAATAAAATATCCGTCAGCTTACGGATACAGACGAAAATGCCCGAACATGGGCGGAAAATGTTTGAACGTTTCGAACAGTGCAATATCAATGCAAATGTGTAGTTTATTGTTGCTGTTCGAGAGAATAGTGTCTGGAACGTTTCCAGAAGCTCTTGAAAAATCCTTTCTTCTTATGGCTTTCTTCACCTGCAACAAAAGAAAATATGTTTTAATTGACGAGTTATTTTATTGAAATGAAAAAAAAAACAGTTTTTTAAAAAATAGTATAAAAAAACAATTATTACTTATAAAATATTATATTACATCCATATAAACAATATTGTTTTGTTGGAACAATTTTTTTAAAAAATATACCAACAATCGATATTTGTTAATTAACAAATGACGTGGGATTGGTCTCACGTCATTTCTATTCATATACAGTGAGAGAATACGTAATAAAGGGTTGGAGAGTTTTCGATCTCTGAGGGAAAACGCTTATGGCATTCATGAAGGGGTCTTAACAGTAGAAACACGATAGAATAGAGGTAAATAGCATTCAATGGATTCGAATCAATTGTATATATATATATATATATATATATATATATATATATATATATATATATATATATATATATATATATATATATAAACATATATATATATATATATATATATATATATATATATATATATAATTTTCTTTCAAGACTAAGCCAACAAAATTGAAAATTAGATTGTTTAAACGAATTGGTAATAGTCATAGAGAAATTTTATTGAAAAAAGATAATATTATTTCTAATATTGAAATTGTTTTAAGGCGTTTTAGAGAGAATGGAAAACAGAGATCAGTGGCATTCAAATTACGTTTTATAAGCAAGCAAAATATTAATAAAATAATAAATTTCTATATCCAGCGCGCTTAACAAGACAAACATTTTTGGTGTAAAATATTGTAGACAAATGAATCTATGATAAAAGTTAAATACAGTAATGGTCGAATGTAAGTATGGAAGAGAAAAGGAGAAATATTATAAGTATACAGAACATTAAAATTGAAAGATTAGAATACAATGGTCTGGAGATGTTATACAGCTCAAGTGTACTTAAATTTAATGAAAAAAGACCATCATTTCTGAAGAAAAGTATCTCTTTGGTGAATATTTTATATAGCAACAAGAAAATGCAGTAGTCCGCAAAACTTGAATTGTTAAAAACTATCTATATAATGAAAATATAAATGTGTTAGTCTCAAATGTTTTACACAAATTAATTTTCATCCCAACACCACAATAATTTAAAGTGTTCAATAATCACTTATTGTTCACTTATTTTTTATAATTATATAATTTATAATTATATTGGCTGATGCATTTCGATGGCGATGCCATCATCGTCAGAGCCTTTCTGTTAAAATCTAGACTAACTTTTTTTTTATATATACCTATACTAATTCGTGTTTTGTGTCCTTATTCAATCCATCTACAACTGGGGGTTGTATCTTTCTTTTCGTCACCTGGTCTGCAAGCATGAAGTGCTTTCCCTTTTTATTGTCTTTGCAACATGTCCTTTACACAAATGTATTTTAACATGTTCTTTTTCATAGGTTTGTGATCTTTTTTGGTGATATGGATTGACTTATTTATTGCTTGTGACGTTATTCGAAAATTCGAATAAGGACACAAAACACGAATTAGTATAGATATATAAAAAAAGTTAGTCTAGATTTTAACAGAAAGGCTCTTACGATGATGGCTTCGCCATCGAAATGCATCAGCCGATATAATTATAAATTATATAATTATAAAAAATAAGTGAACAATAAGTGATTATTGAACTCTTTAAATTATTGTGGTGTTGGGGTGAAAATTCATTTGTGTAAAGTGAATCAGCCACAGTTCCAAAACAACTAACTCAAATGTTTTGTTTAAAAAAAGGTTTAGTTTCTACAAAGATCTACACTGAGTGAAAATCAACATTTCAAAGAAGTCACTGAAGTTTATTAAAGAACTACAGAGTATAATAGTACAGAGTACAGTATTGCTACCTTTAAATTTGAAAATTGTATAGTGTTTATTCTGTCCAAAAAAATATGTCAAATGTTTTGCAATAATGAAAGACACTGTTGATATTAAAAATTGTTTACTTGCTTTTGACTGATGGGAAGTTAATATTATTATATAAATTAGTTTTTAAAATATAATTATTTAGTTCATTAATATAAATTTATTGTTTTTTAATGATAATAATTTGTTATTAATAATTAAAATGAAATAAATAGAATCAATATATATATATATATATATATATATATATATATAAATTATCTAGTTGATCTCTGAAAAAATGTTATTTGTTTTGACGAAATAAAAATCAATCGTTTAGGATTAAATAACTGAACTTGAATGAAGGTTGAACAAAACTATAGAGAACAATAGTAAAATACTCAGCAAACTCAAAAATTCAGCAAGAATTACTCATGATATAGAAATGTTTTCATGGAAGTAAGTAAGAAAAAGTACGAAAAATTGATGGAGTAATACATGCCACAGATTACTTAATCAAATTTGAAATTTTGGCTTAGCTACGACTCAGTAAATATTACTTTTATACACGACAACGATTTAAAGCATGTAGCCAAAATTTCTCATAAGTAACTTTATATTAATAATATCAAATTTATTGAATGGTTCCCAAACTCGCCTTGATTTAAAACTTATGAAATATCTCTGGAAACGTATAAAAAATACTCTTATATACGTAAGTCGTCATCGGTAAACATTGATGAGTTTTGAGAAGCTATTCAGGAAATATGAAAAGTAGTGGATAAAAACTACGTACTTAAATTGATAGACAGCTTATTGATATGTATTGCTGAAGTATTAATAGTAAAAAGGGGTCACATAAAATACTAGTAATAACAAAATGACGTGGAAAGCGATATTTTTATATACTGGATAAAAATGTTCATAGAATTTTTCCTTTAATTATTATTTCATTATTTTAAGAATTGCATTCTTAAATAACTAAAAATATATTAAAGAAAATTATAATAAATATAAATATTTATTATAATTTTAAGAAAAAGTCTAATTTGTTTCATTTGTACTCTAGTTTAACTGAAAATATTTTATGTATTTTATACAGTATGAAGAGTTTAAGAGTTATATACGCCATTATATATATATATATATATATATATATATATATATATATATATATATATATATATATATATATATATATATATATATATATATATATATATATATATATATATATATATATATATATATATATATATATATATATATATATATATATATATATATATAAAATATTTTTGCTTATATCAGCTCACTGCTGAGCGAAAGCCATAATGAATGTTAAAAGTTACTGGTTTTTGTTCACACTTAGCAAGCTGACTAAGGGGATTGGTGAGATTTTTTTTATTTAAAATTTACCCTTTAAGCATATTGCCTTCACTAAGGCTAAAGGGTCCCACCCCACTTACTCTATGTCCTCGACTGGGGATCGAATGCATGTCTTTTGTATGACAGGAGGTGTTGCACGACACAACACTACCGGTCAGCTATACATATATACGTACACACACACACACACACACACATACATATATATATATATATATATATATATATATATATATATATATATATGTAGATAGATAGATAGATAGATATTGTATATACTAGGGTCGTTTGATAAGTATGGTAAAAAAGTAAGAAAAACTAAATTTAAATTAATTAATTAATTAAATTAAACAATAAATAAATTTACCATACTTATCAAACAACCCTTGTATAGCTGACTCAAAGAATATATAGAATGTTCAAATGAGACTAGAGAGTTTAGACATACACTTGCTTACTGTCATTTACTATCCTTTACAATCCTTCATTTTCATTTGGAATATTTTCTTAATTTTTCTCTTTTCATGTATATATATATATATATATATATATATGTGTGTGTGTGTGTGTGTGTGTGTGTGTATGTATATGTATGTATATATTCATATATACATCAAATCCGAAAACTAACGGAAATTTCTCATTTAAACTGCGCGCGCTTGTGGAATGTCACGTAATATTTTTAAGTTGGTACATCTGTCAATAACATCTATGTTAAATTTCATGACGCTACACTTATTAGTTAATAATCTACAATAGTTTTTGTTAGACAATGATTGTTGTTCATGTCGATTTTTACGATGTCTAAATCAGTTGATCAAAGAATTTGCATTAAATTTTGTCCTGCGAACCAAATAAACTTCACACAAATGTTAGAAATGTTGAGAAAGGCATACTCTGAAGATTGTCTATCGTGAACAAGAGTTTTCGATTAGCATAAGGCGTTCAAAGAAGGCCGTGAAACTGTCGATGATGAACCACGATCTGGACGCCCATCAACATCAACTGACGATGAACACGTAGCTCAAGTCAAAGCATTAGTTCTTAAAAATCGTCGTATGTCCGTCAGAGCGTTAGCAGATGAGGTGAGAATCACAAAAACACAATGCCATGTCAATTTGGTTGAAATGTTGAACATGAAACTCGTCGCTTCTCGTATGATGTCAAGAACAATGAATTGTTCGTGAGTTTTTGGTTAAAAATTTAAACAATATCGTTTCACAAGCTCCGTATTCGCCTGATATGGCTCCGTGAGATTTTTTCCTATTCTCAAAACTTAAATTTCCGTTCCGAGGGCATCGTTTTGAGTCGATTAAAGCTATAAAAGAAAATTCGCTGCGTGAACTGAAGGCTATACCGCAAAGCGCGTTCGCGGGGGTATTCGAGGACTGGAAAAAGCGTTGGAATATGTGTATTGCTTTCAGTGAGGAGTACTTTGAAGGCGACAAAATAAATATTGATGAATAAATAACTTATGTGTTTTATTTCAAAAGTTCCGTTAGTTTTCGTACTTTATATATATATATATATATATATATATATATATATATATATATATATATTCTAAAAATACCAGTTGTTACTCAATTGTTAATATTATATAAACATATAAATTTACTTGTGAAATGATTGGATGAAAGTATTGATTGATGTTAGTATACGAGATATAAAAGAATATTTCGCTACGATATTCAATATTCGTCTATAACACAATTTCAAACGTGTGTGTGTAGGTCCGGTCCGAAGAAATATGATTATCGCAGAAACATGATGCGGACCGGAAGTGATATGTCGTCGGACGGAAGTTCGATAATATCGTCAGTAAGTGGCATGTGCCAAAGAGACATGTTTTGAATTTGTCATTTAGGTGTGTTCGTTCGGTGACGAAGGGAACGATCTGAGTACATGATTTTATTTCTTTTTTAATATTCACATTTGGATGTGTAGAAAATATTATTGTCAATCATATATACATAAATGCATACAAATAAAATTCTTAAAAACACTCTTCTCTGTTATAAATAATAAAAAAATTGATTTTAGAAAACGAAATTTATATTTTAAAATGATTGTTTGTAAACCAAATGGCGTTTTGATAGTGTTATAAATTCTACAAAATTTTTTAAAGGTATAAAATGTTTGTCTGCGCCAGAAGATTTCATGTTTTCATATAGAGGTAACTTTTTATACTGTTTCTACATGTCGCGGTTTTTTTAAAGATTTTCTGAAAAACATTAAGGATGAGAAAATGTCACCTACGCTATTCTAATGGATATAGAATTTGAATTTAGAAAACGTTATGCATAATGAATGTTTCAATATTTATACTTGTAGTGAATTTTTTAAAATCATTTTTTTAACCGAGATACTTTCATGTAAATTTTGCATGATTGATTTTTTTTTAAATTTAAAAACAATTATTAATGATACAAAGTATACGCTGTTCTAAATTTCATAAAATTTGAGTTTAGAGAGCGTTATTTATATCTGAATACTTTTATTTTTTCAACTGTGGAAAAATTTTCAAAATGATTATTTTTTTAAACGGAGATAATTTCGTAAAAAAATTATATTTAAATGTGTTAATTTTTACTATCGTAACGAATCATTCTAAATATATTTTTAATGAAGATGATTTCACATATGGCCTTCTTTTTTATAGATTTTAGAAATATATTAAAAATAAAAAATTCCCTAATGAGTATAAAATTTGGTTTTAGAAATTGCTATTTATATTTAAATATTTTCATTATGGAGTTTGTGACGAATTTGTCAAAATTATTATTTTTTCTAAGAGATATTATTTCAAGTAATTTTTATATTATCGTAGTGTTTTTAATAATGAGAAAAATATTACTGATAAAATTTCTTGTCTATTCATTCAAAAGAGTATGAAATTTTACTTTGAGTGTGGAATTTATTTTTGAAAATTTTTATTTTGAATTCTACATGCACATTAATACACATAATAAATAAACAACATAGACATAATTTTCACTTAATAAATATAATACACATTTGATACGCAACTAGACACATTACATACAGCACATATAAAACTAACACAACAATCGCAGCATACATTCACACAAACAATAATATTTACACAATACATACATACAACGAAGATCAACAAATTTAATATAGACTTTATAAACAACTCAAACTCAATAGACAACACACATAAAACTCACTTATGGGAAAACATTGCTGTGACAATTAAATTTTTTTTGCATTTTCATAATGTTTGTAGTATATAAATTACATTCATAACATTTTATAAAAAAATACTAAGATACAACCGACTTTTGACATTAGATATGCGTCTCTCACGTGTATTCTTGATGGTTACGTCCTCAAATAAACTCTCCTTGGAGAAGTTTATGAAGCAATATTTCCCATTTTTGAAGATCTGCTAACAGATGAATTATTTATCTCGTGTGTTGGCGGTTTCACACCAATGAAAAATTTAATGATTTATTGTTGCAAATAACTCAAAAATAAATATGACTTCACTAACCGTGGTGGAATTTACTACTCACTTGACTATAATTATTTTTAATAATAGCTTTAAAGGTGTTATGAAAATATATGAAGTAATGAAAATAATAAGCAGATCTATATTGCTTCTGTATTGAGATACTGAGGGTAAGAAATGCATTAACCAGTTGCGCTGGCAATTAATTAACATGCATGCGTGGCAAATCCATCCAAAGCAATTCGCAGCGAGTTGGTATTTGAAATCATTTTTTTATAAAGTTTTAGACACACACACACATTAACATTATAGTAAAACTCTTAAATTGATTAACAAATTGATTAATAATTTTTGAAAAGGAGTATTTCTTGGGTTTTGGTACGTTTGTTATTTTACCGAATAGAATAGCGGTATTAAAAAATTCTTTATCCATTAGATAAAGGAATATTTTTCTGTCATTTTTTGCAAATTTTCTCATTAAAGGAAAAGATAATAAATAGATATCTTGCAGGTCTACTCCACCCATACCATTATTGTAATCTAAAATTATATTAGGTTTTGTAATGTTTCCATTTTGGTCTGTATAATTTCTACAATTTTTCTTTTTGTTACAATCATTTCTGCTTTGGAATGTTTTGAAGAAAGTAAATATATATCTTTTTTGTCCTTCCATTTTACAGCTAAGATACCATTGTAAGATCTTAAAAGAACTTAAAATGTTTTTAATTTTGTCGCTGCGAGATCTTTTAGCATATTCTTTCTATTAGATATGACTGTTCCGATAGTATTAATTTTTTGCAAATGTAATTTCCGACACAGTTTTGGTGACGAATACCAGTTATCTAAAAAGAGCATGTGTACAAAATCAACTAAAGGTCTACATAAATCCAGTACAACATTTTTTAATGCGCTATTATTAGAATAAAATAGTTCTTTGATAAAATAGTTTTTTATAATAATAAAAAAAAGATAATGTGTTTTGTAGTTACTTAATTAAATATTATTCAATGAAAATATGTAAGATTAATGAAGTTCTACAAAAAACCACTTATATGCCTTCAAAACAGAAGTGTGATACTTGCTAACTGAACTCCGATGTTATTTTAACTTATCAAAAATCACACGACGTGCTATGTACGTCTTATCGACATTTGGTACAGAAAGCAGTTGACGTACATAGCACGTCATTCCAGCGCAACTGGTTAATGTAACAGAGATTCGTTTAAGAGTAGTCGTGTGAGAAAAAAACAAATAAAAATGAACCAAAATGAGCTTAAACCGAGTAGCAATGTTTAAAAGGGGCGCAGAATATAGTCTTGATGAAATTTGGTAAATTTAAAAAATCGACATTTACAATATTGAAAATTAACTCCTAAACATAAATGTATTTTTTTCAATATAACATTTCACTAGTCGACGAATTCTATTTTTCAGATGCTAATCATTTAATTGATTTGAAATATATGGGAAATATTAATAATAAATATATCTTTCGTTAAGCATAGGGTTATTTTTCAATAAAAAATTGTAAAGGAAAAAAATGTCATTTTTAAGGAGAAAAATGTAAATATTTAGTTTTATCGTATCTAATGTTTTAAAAATTACAATTTCAAAAAATGTTTACATTTAATTGAAGCTACACTCGTATTGTTTATAAATATTTTTGATTTTTTAGTTTTAGATTACTGTAGAGAAATTTGTCATGTTCAAAGATAAATTCGATAATTCATAATAAGATGAGTTATTTTAAAACACGTTCAATAAAAACTACGATAAAATATAGAATGACTTTTATATTTCAATTTCGATAATAATAGATAACAAAAGATAATACAATAAACAGAAAAATCTAAATTTTAAATTGTTTATAATTTTTTGCAAAAAATCTGAAAATAACCCTTTTTGACCAGTCAGTTTAGTGGTTCTCCTTAAAACAAATAAAAGTAGAAAGACAAAGAATAAAATAGATAAACTGTATACAAAACAGACAACATTTACACAAATAACATAATACTCATTTAACTTACACAGCTTAAACAACATAAAATATTATAGATACATAACAAACTTATAATATGATTGTAGACTATAATTCAGTTATATCGAGGTAAAAAATTATATATAAATATATTTATAGAATTTATTAATAAATATTGTAAATATACGTATAAAGTATATAGGGTCATCCAAATGTGACCCTAGATTTGTGTTTTATTAAAAAGAAACATGTGTATATGCTGGTGTATAGGGAAATATATGTATAATTTCTTTTGTTTCTTTTTAATAAAACACAAATCTAGGCGTCACATTTGGATGACTTTATAAATTTATTTTGCTTGTTTATTTTTCCTTGTCGGAATTCCAACTCCATTAAAAATTTAAATATATTAGATACATAAATATAATATACATATGCGTGTATATACATACATACATATATGCAGACATATATATATATATATATATATATATATATATATATATATATATATATATATATATATGTAAGTATGTATGTATTATAATTTTAACACAACTACATAATAGAATCGTATATCAAGGAACAGAACAAACGCGATACACACTTCTCAACATCCATTGAATTTTATGACATTTTTCGTATCGCCATAAGCACTGAAATGCCATAAAAAGGTCGTTGTCACCCCAGATAAATGATTGGGTATTGAAGTCGTATTGGTTCTTTCTTTTCACAGCATCTTCTTACTGCACACCACAAACACATTTCTGCACAAGTTGTGTACAGCCAATGAATACCAATTTGGATTGATAAAATCGATTTTAATACACGTAAGTTCATACGACGCATTCTTAAATACAGGTCATACGAAGTCGTTGAAAATTTCATGGGTTTTATTTATGAAATATTCGTCTGTTTTTAAATGAATTAATTTATTAAAAAGTATGTGTAGAAAAATAATTAAATATTTTTCTATTATTAATAGATTATTTTTAGATGTTGATCATTTTTTGTTTTTATATGATATGGATATGTTTAAATGTATGAGAATATTATTATAAAATATTATATTTGCTAAGAGATTAAATTTAATTATTTAATTATACAATATATCTATTTTCATATCGGTATTGTATTAAATTTCCAATTTGAATAATGACAGATATGAATAGTAATATAATTATTAAGAAACGATTTAAAATTAAAAATATTCGGGAAAAAATTATAAAATGTATAAATTCAATCTTGTATAAATCGAATCTTGCAATGAAGCATCAATTTCATTTGTCTGTTTAACCGCAATGAAATACTTTTAACAAGCTAAACAATATATTTAATGCCGCTATCTTTACTCGAACAGTTCTTAATGCAACCGGTTTTTTTTATACTAGACAGGTTTTAATGCTATATTTTAAGATGTATGAAATAAATGTTTCTCTAAGATAATGATGAGAAAATAGTACAATGCTTTCTTATGATTCAATTAAATGTGATAAGTGTTTACATTAAGGCATAAAATATTTCATTAGGTTGTTACAAACTGGCTAGCAATTATTAAATTTTTTTTCCCTTAATTATTACCATATATAATATATATATATAAGATAATAATGAAGGAGAAATATTTTCTAATAGTGGTAATATAATTCTAAAATGTATTTCAACATTGAATGTTTTAATGAAATATGATTTTAATAATATATATATATATATATATATATATATATATATATATATATATATATATATATATATGCTTATTGTTAAAACATATGTCATTAAAACATTCTATGTTGAAGTACATTTTAACTTAACATGTGTAAAAGTTTATTTACATAGAGTTTCTCACAAAAAAATAAATTATTTACAGTGGTGTGAACAAACATAAGTGTGAGTCTTCGTTATAGAAAGAAATCAATCAAAGTTGAGAATGCAATTAATATTTTTAAACTGTTTTACTTCTCAGCTGTTTATCGTGCAATAAATGTCAATTTTGGGGAATTGCCGTTTTATTAAAAAATGAAAATGGCTTGCATGTTTCAATTTTTTCTTGACAGATGAATATTAAAGTATGAAAAACATAAGTGTAATTTTAAACTTTTTGAATTTTATAAAAGAAATAAATATAGTTTCTCTTTAAACTTTTTGTTTCTATGAGGTAAGTTATATATCTTTTCCTTTATTATGAATTGGGAAATAAAATTTACAATTTTAGAATTTTTTTTTCAAAAAAATGGGTCGTCGAGAACATTGTTAACCTAAGGAGCGTCATATAATTTTAAACATAAGAAATAAAGACAAAACTTATAATGAAATTGTCGAAATAATGAGTTGCTTCCAAAATATGGTAACAAATGTTTTAAAATGCCATCCACAGATTGAGTCCCGTGGACGAAAGCGGAAAATTACTGAAGATATACGAACAATCATAAAAATAGTTAAAAAAATCCGTTTGCTACGTCAACAGCGATAAAAAAGATTTGAAACTGGAAGTAACAATATCAGCTATTAGAAAATGTTTAATTAAAAATAGGCTTCAAGCCCGTAGTCCCCGTAAAGTACCATTGTTAATTAAAAAACATGTTTTAAATCGTTTGATATTTGCACGAGAACATCGCGAATTACGACTGACCTGTGACGAAGTGGAAAAATATTCTGTGGATTGACGAAAGCAAAATTAATTTATTTGTGTCTGATCATAGCAAGCAATACGTTAGAAGGCCACAAAGTCAAGAATTACTTCCACAGTACATAGTAAGACCATCAAACATGGATCCGGCGAAATAATGATATGGACAATTTCCAAAAAGCAAGCCATCTTCATTTTTTAATAAAAAGGTAATTCCCCGAAATTGATATTTATTGCACGACAAACAGCTGAGAAGCAAACAGTTTGAGAATATAACTGCATTCCCAACTTTGATTTCTTTCTTTCTATAACAAAGACTCGTATCTATTTTTGTTCACATCACTGTATATATTATTATTATTATCATCATCAACATTAACCTTTTTCAACCAATGTTGTATGAAGGCAGTTCCAAACATTTTCTAATTCCAGCAATACAATGTCTATCTATTGAATATTCTATTTTATATCCATAATTTTTTATACCTATATCCCATTTATTTAGGTGTCTTCTTGAATTTTTTATATAGCTAAATTCTCAAATAATATTTCTCATCAGGAAATTCATCAAAACTAAATAAACATTTATAGATGAAGTGAACGGAATAATAAAAATGTAACGGTGCTAATTCGGAAAAAATCTCATTATGAAATCGAATGTTGCTCTATTTGAAGAGAAAAGTTTTAATCAGTACGTCTTATCTGATTTCACTTATGTCAGTGAAATATTAACCTTAAATATCAGAGCGGCTTATCTTAACGGCTTCAGATAACACAAAGAATCATGAAAAAATGCATGCTGAGAATACGTAGAGATAGAAAGAGCATCTAGTGGATCAGAAAGAAAAAAGTTATGGAAGTTATAGTAAAAAAAAGTGTAAAATAAAAATGATTTGGTCATACAGCAAGAAGAGATCATTGATGGACAAAAGAAATTAATGATTGAAAATCCAGAGATATAAAAAGGTACAGAAAGAGATGGATGTATAAGATAAGACATAGAGAAAAGAAAATTTATTAGATTTGACTGAAGGATAAAGGTATTGGATCGAACGAAATGGAAGATTTCAAGAGATAATAAAGCGAAAAAGTTGATGTTGTTGCTGATGATATACATACACACTCACACACCTGTGTGTGTATGCGTGAGTAGTTATTACCATAATCATTTTTAATTTATATATATGTAATGCTATATAAAAGGATATGCCATTTTTCCAAATCAAATAATTTATTACTGTCACACAAATAATCAAGCACCTCCATAATACAAAATATTGCAAAGTATACAATAATTATTTATAGTTCACTTTATTTGTTTTTAAGTTGATGTATTATATATATCATCTGATTAGGAACAAATGAATATTAGAAGTGATTAAAAATGTTATCTCTCAGACAAGGAAATTCGACCGACAACACGGTTTAAACAATGTGGTTTCGTATTTATTTTGATTACATCGGAAACCAATATTGTGGTTTTCCCTTAGTTGATATACATATGTATTATCTAACTTATAACTATAAGCATTTAATTTTATACAGAATCTGTGTCACCGAAGTTTAAAAGATAATTAAAAAACATTTAATAATTTCAATAAACTAAAAAATAATTTAATAAAAACACGTTGAGTAGATATTTGGTTTATTTTCATATCTAATTTTAATACTTGTCATTTTAAATAGAATCACTTTCTGTCACATTAAAATGACTGGAACTGACCGTGTTTAATTTTTTACTAAGAGATTTAAATATTTTATTAGAAACCGACTGCTAATTAAAATATTATGCATAAAAACGTATTTAGATGTTTAATTTTTTGTGAAATTATTCAGTAATATTATTATTTTATTTATTTAAAAACATAACATATCAACAAACTAATTATTGATTTATTATTAAATGTTTATATTCTAAAATAAATGTATTTACATTCATATAAATATTGTTGTAATTGTTAAACAGCCTGTATAGTTTATAAAATAATTCATTCTCTAAAGGTTAATAAATTCCTTCTATACTCATATTTCATACGATACTCGACTAGTTGCTATCTATAAATTCTATAACTTGAGAAGTAATTTATTGATAATTCATTTATCAGATTGCAATTTATAATGTAGTTTGGTGGAAAGTACGTGTTGGTATATTTATTTGTTAGTATTATTTTTATTTATCAGAATTTCATCAATCTTTTTTTATAAATCTCATACGTAAATATACATAAATGCATAGTTATTCACAAAAAGAGGACAAGAAACACTTGAAGAATTATTGATCTATTAATCTACTTCCGAAAATAAATAAATATATTTTTTATCAAAGTTATTTCAAGACAGCTAAAAACCAACAATGAAAAGAGAAGTCAAAATTATGAAAGGAGCAAGATAGGGTAATGTGATATCACCCAAACGGTTTACATGTGCGTTAGAAGAAGTATTTCAGACACTAAATTGATATCTGAAAGAATACAAGTAAATATAGAGATGTTTAGAAATTCAGTGTCTGATATCGACATTAGTATTTTCTCCTCAAGCATAGATAAACTTAAAAAATGAAAACATTAGATAAGCAAGTAAAAAATTGGTCTTACAATAAACCTCATCAAGACAAAAATGTTGTTCAATAAATTTTCAGATCAAAGAAGAATCGAACTAAATGGAAGAGAAATAGAAGTTGAAAACTGTGTATAATTGGAACAACTCATTAATATTAAAGGAATATTTATAGATGAAGTGAATAGGAGAATAAAAATGGGATAGTTTCAATTTGGAAAAAGTCGCATGTTATTAAGTCAGATATTTGTCTACTTTAAAAAAAGCTTTTAATTAATGTATCTTATCTGTTCTCATTTATGGCAGTAAAACATGGGTCTTGAATATCGGATTAAAAAGTTTCGGATAAGTTATAGCAAAAGTGAGGAGTTTAAAATGGAAATAAAAAAAGATTACCAAAGAACAAGAAAGGCTATTGATTGAGAACCTCGATATATAAAAAATAACAAGAAGAGATCCATGGAGAGATGATACAGAGACATAAAAAATCGTTGGAATGGACTGAAAGAGAAAGGCATCGAACTGGAAGCGAGACGAATACATCTAAGTGGAAAGTTTTGGAAAAAGTTTTCATCTAGCAGTGAATAGAAAGAGATTAACAATGATACACATACAAGTATATATATATGTGTGTGTATATATATATATATATGTGTGTATGTATGTATGTATATATAAAAGATTGCAAAAAGCACAATTTCATTAATGTATTGTAGTTTATAGTTTAGTTTAGAAACTGTATTTAAGTTACTGAATTAAAAAATAAAAGAATACAAGAAATATGAAGAATTCATCTACATCTTAATTTGTGACAATATTAATATCTTCTTAAATATTACAAAAGAACAAAAATAATTAATGAGTTAAATGAAGTCAATCAAAAATAGAATTCAGTATAAATCAGTGAAACACGAAATACTTGTTCAATGAGATGGTCTGATAGAAGAATGTCGATTGATGGTAGAATAAAGTGTGACGAATGATGTATTTAACGATTGCATTCACACTATAGTAGTATTACAATTTTACAGACTAATTTAGAAAGAAATTATTGTTACATTCAAATGCCTATAAAATATTACAATATAAGATCTTGTAGAGATTTGCTCATGCCTATAATTTTATATCTTTTATGACACAAAATGATTAGAGAGTCAGTAATGGAAAATATTATTTTTTAATTATACTTTGATTGGATTAAAATATATAAAAGGTAATTGGTATATAGTCTTTCATAATTCCTGATTGAAATGATTTGTTGATAATAACTGACGTTAACCTTTGTAATAAGTGATCGTAATTCGCAAATACTTTTGGTTAATTTTAAACTGATCTAGAACAGTGAAATTCTTTTTGTTAAATTCCTAATTTATTAAACAGATGTTAAATTGGAATATAATTATCAATTATATATTAAATTGGTATTGAATCGATCGAAGTGAAATATTTTGAAAGAGGACTTCATTCAGTAGTGGATAGAGAGAGACTAATATGTACACACATATAACCCTTTTTCTTTTCACTATTGGATAATTTTTTCCAAAAATTGTCTATTTCCAATATTTTATTTTTTCTTTCCACACCGACTATTTTTTATGTCTTCATCACATCTATTCATGGGTCTCTTTTTGGACCTTTTTATTTCTCTGAGTTCCCAATCAATAATTTCTCTTGTTCATATTTTTTTTCTAATTATATGACAAACCCATATTCATTCTAAGCTTCTCAATCTTAACGTTCATCATTTTTATTCTTGTCGAATTTACTCATTTTTCTTCTCATCCATGTGTGTTATTCCTAATATATATATTTCCATATTTTTTATATAATCCGAAGTTTTGGAACTATTCTAGTATTTGAGATCCATGTTCTACTGTCATATAATAATAACAATGCATTAAAAATTAAATAACAAAATTATAAATAAGAATTAGAAAAAGTAGAGACATTTTATCTTCGAGTACCTTTCATTCTTGGTGAAGGCTTTTAAGTGCATATTAAGAAAGGGAAACCGTTAAAAGTGAACACTTGTTCTTCCATGAAAGTTTTGAAATCGGAGTAGTTGTTTTAATGAGGCGAATTGTTATTATTAAATATAAAATTTTATAAATGTATCTTTTTATTCGAAAAAGTAACTGAATCGTTAAATGAAATATATATTAAACATATTTACAAGAAACATGAATAGCGAATATGTAGATAACATGAATGGAAATTATGAAAATCATAATGTTCTTCATTATATGAAAGTGATGCCGAAAGTAATATGTTTCTGTAAAAATCACTCAGGCAGAGACGAAAGTGAAGCCGAAGAGATAATTAAAGAACTAGTTATAAAAAAAACTAAGTTTGTATCAGTTGTTAATACCATTTCCGTATTTCCATTTATTTAAATAGTAACTTTTTTTGAATACTATATTTAATTATAACATTTATAAATATTACCGCATAAAAATTATATATTTTACAAAATCATTGTTATGATTAACATCTTTTTTAATAAAAATGGCAATAATATTAAAATAATTTATACTATCAAATATGTAACTTGAACATTAATTTTGTCGAAGCGTAAAGAAATATTAAATAGTTGTAACTGATAAAATTTATTTTGAATTAGAACAGTTATGGACTTAATTATGATTACAAAATCAATACGTAGAACTAAGAATAAAAAAATAAAAAGTAAATATGTATGTCAATTATTTATATTGTATAAGCAGATAATATAAATAAGCCAAAATCCTTGTTGATTATTTCCGATAAAAATGTACATGAATTGTTATAAAAATTATATTACTTGAATTTTCTATCAAATTTTATGACTGATAAAATTTTCTTTAATTTTATATTAAGATAAAATTATGTAATATATATATATATATATGTATATATATATATATATATAATCATCATAAAGCCCATATCAATCCACTAATGAACGAAAGCCTCAATGAATGCTACCATTCACTGGTATTTGGTCATATTCACCACGCTGACCAGGCGGATTGGTGAAGATTTTTTTATTCGGGATTTACTCCCTTCTCGACAGTTATTTTTTACAAGATGAGGTTGTCGGCCTTCATACTCAACCCTCGAAAATGAGTGACTCTCCGATTGGGAATCGAACGCAATCTCCCACATGACACGCGGTGATGCAAACCTCTGAGCTACCCAGTCGGTATATATATATATATATATATATATATATATATATACAGATAGATAGATATAGGTGTTTTTTAATCGTAATAGAATTTTAAATAGAATCCCTAATGAAATTTCTATCAAACCTAAAAAACATTACTTTATATATAAATGTGTGTGAGTGTATGTATATATAAAGGTATGATAAAGTTGTTTTTTTAGGTTAGATTGAACTTTCAATAGGGACTCAATTTTAAATTCTATCACGCTTAAACACACACATGTGTATATATATATATATATATATATATATATATATATATATATATATATATATAGTGATGTGTAAAAAAGTAGGTACAATACATTTTAGAATTATATACAATATTATTTCAAAATTCCTTGCATATAATTTAACATCTATTACCTGCTGTAGTAATTATATGCGTTCATAATGACTCACGATTCAGTACAACTTTCGTTTAGTTTTTAGGAAAATTTTCTACAAACATAACTTGGACAGAATAGAACTAACAATAAAATAGGTACAAACAATTTTAAATTATAAAATAAATAAAATAGTAAGTGAATCATTAAAATTCGAAGACTATATTGTATATTTTTCAGTGAGTTTTTTTCTTTTTTTTGTAAAAGCAGAAACAAAATTTTGTGTTTCAATATAACATTTTCGTTTTATTATAGGACGCAAAGGACACTGTACCAAAGACCAGAGAAAAATAATTCAAAATTTAAGAATCAAGATGACTTATAAAAATGTAGTAGAAATAACTAGTTGCTTTAAAAATATGCTTATCAATGCTCTCAAATATAAAAAGAAGAAAAAAATTTCACGGTAGATCTCAGAAAAATACCCAATAAGAGTGCTAGGTAATTATCAAACTGGCTGAAAATTATCCATTTGTGACATCTACTGAAATAAAAATAGAAATGAAACCTATTCTGCATACTTCCACAATTCGTCGAAGGTTTTTACAGGTTAAAATGCCTGGAAGGAGATCATAAAATGCAATTGTTTAAAAATAATATTAAAAAATGAATAAAATTTTTATTAGATCATAAGGATTGGTCATGCGTAAAACGGAGGAATATTTGGCCCCATGAAAGTAAAATTAATTTATTTGGACTTGATAGAATTAATCATTATACGAGACAGTTCAAGTTAAAAAAGTACTCTTCACATTATATTGTTAAAACAATTAAGTATGACAAAACAAGAATAATGGTATAAGAATGTTTTTTAATAGCATATATCAAGTACAATTTACTTTATTCAGAAAAAAATGAGTCAATATTTTTATATTAAAATCATAAATATAGTAATGCTGCCTTATGCGGAAGATAATATATCACTGCTCTAGACATTTCAGCAGGATAATTACCCTAAACACATGTCCAGAATAACAAAGGAATGATGTTATACAAATATGATTTTAGCTACGGAGTGACTGACAAAATCACCAAATCTACAATATATCCTATTGAGAACTTGTGAACCGAAGTTAACAATAATATTAGTAGAAGTTAAAATACAATAAAAAACAAAAATGAGTTATGATAAATTATTCGGTTTATATAGGAGAATATTCCTTCTGAAAATGTATTGGAAATTAATAGAGTCCGTGACATGTTGTGTTGAAGTTGTTATCAAAAAAGCTATGTAACAAAATAGTAATCATAAAATTTTATATAAAAGAAATGTATATAGTTTTTTTTTAATTATTTTAATTTTTGCTGTATGAAACGTATTTGTTTTTTTGCACGGCATATTTTTTTGTAGTTTCGAACAGTATTTTTTATGTTCAAATCAAATGTAATTATTGTATTAACTTCTTATAATAATTATCATGAATAAAAAATTAATATTTTCAAAATGTCTATAATAATTTCATAAAAAATGTTTTAATTATTATTTTCTTGTCTTACTTTTCTTTGCACACAAATGTATGTATTTATATATATATATATATATATATATATATATATATATATATATATATATATATATATATATATATATATATATATATATATATATATATATATATATATATATATATATATATATATATATATATATATATATAGGTTATATATATATATATATATATACGAGGTTGTTTGATAAGTCCGTGTAAAAATAAAAACTGCTGCATTTTTTTGAATAAATCGTTTTTATTTTTCAACATAGTCTCCTTTTAGGCTTATACACTTCATCCAACGCTGCTCTAGTTTGTTGATCCCTTCCGAATAATAGGATTTGTCCAAGTCTGTAAAATAGTCATTCGTTCCTGCAATCACCTCCTCGTTCGAATAAAATCTTTTTCCCGCGAGCCATTTCTTCATATTAGGGAACAAATAATAGTCCGATGGAGCCAAGTCTGGAGAATAGAAGGATGTGAAACGATTTGGAACCCTATTTCCATTAGTTTTGCGGCCACAACTGCTGAGGTATGAGCTGGTGCGTTGTCGTGATGAAAGAGGACTTTTTTGTGGGCTAATCGGGGACGTTTTTCTTGCAACTCGGTTTTCAAACGATCCAATAACAATGAATAATATGCACCTGTAATGGTTTTACCCTTTTCCAAATAGTCGATAAAGATTATTCCTTGCGAATCCCAAAAGACAGTCGCCATAACCTTCTCGGCCGAAGGAATTGTCTTCGCCTTTTTCGGAGCAGATTCCTCCTTGATAACCCATTGTTTAGACTGCTCTTTGGTCTCAGGAGTGTAGTGATGTATCCATGTTTCATCTACAGTGATGAAACGACGCTTAAAGTCCTGCGGATTTCGCTGAAACAGCTGCAAACCGTTCTTGCAACACTTCACACGGCCTCGTTTTTGGTCGATCGTGAGCAATCGCGGCACCTACCTGGCGGATAGCTTTTTCATGTCCAAATGTTGGTGCAAAATATTATGTATCCGTTCACACGAGATGCCTACAGCACTAGTAATCTCACGCACTTTCACTCTTCTGTCATCCATCACCATATCATGGATTTTATCAATGATTTCTGGAGTGGTGACCTCAACAGGGCGTCCACAACGTTCAGCATCTCTTGTGCTCATATGGCCACTCCGAAAATTTTGAAACCACTTATAAACCGCACTAATCGAAGGTGCAGAGTCACCATAATGTTTATCAAGCTTCTGTTTAATCTCCTGAGGCGTTTTGCCTTTAATGAAGTAGTGTTTAATCAACACGCGAAATTCTTTTTCGTCCATTATTTGACAATCACTCGATTTCCTTGATTCCAATGATTGTCAAACACAAAGGAATAGACCGATATGGCTGAAACTTGATGTGTGTTCTTCCAAGAGGTGCTACTAATTAAAAATAACCTCGATATGCACCAGCCATCTTTCGGAATTTACACGGACTTATCAAACGACCCTCGTATATATATATATATATATATAATTTGCCTAATAAAAAAACATAATACTTAAATAAAATACACAAGTAATTTTTTATCAGTAGTAATGCCTATATTGGTGAACCACAATTTATTGGTTTCTTAATGTGATATGAATATGTGATAAGAAGTCATATTATATATATATATATATATATATATATATATATATATATATATATATATATATATATATATAATATGTACAGTTAATATATAAAAAATGTTAAATAAATTATCTGTCTATGTCAAATATTTGTATCGATAATTCATGTGAAAATTGCTAGGCAATTATTGCTGTACGAAAATAAAATTTAACGATGATTTGAATGACATTCAGTGATGTAATATTTTTTTCTCTTGTTTTTAAAAAATGTATGGTCTTAAATAACCTTTATATATTTTATATGACACTGACATTTCTGAAGATATATAACTCTATTCATTTTTCTTAAGATATCAGTCTTGTAAATGGATATAAGAAGTATTGAAAATCAATAATGATTACTCATATAAAAAAAACTTACAAAAATGTCATTAAGGTTGTAAACAAAAAAAAAAACAACAAAAAAAAAGAAACGACGTACTATATATAAATTCACTGGAAAGACTTAAATATATATTTAAAATCAATGTGCATATTGTATATTAAATTTAGTTATTAGGCTATATAAAATGATGAATTTTCTAATGAAACTTAAAACATATATAACTTTAAAAAAATATTTTTTATTAATTAAAATGAACACCATCGGACGTAAAACACTACTCTCAACGAGATACAATGTATTATTCCTAATGTTATTGAAATCCAAATTTTGTACATTTAAGAAATTTTCCGAAGGCGTTTTGACTGCTGTTTCATTGTTGAATTTTTTCTCTGTCGAAAAATGATCCAAATGTTTAAAAAAATGATAATTCGTTGAAGAGAGGTCTTGTAAATATCGTAGATAAAAAATAATTTCAGACTGCAATCCATGCAATTTTTGGTTTGTTGTTCTTGAAACACGTAGTCGAGCATTGTCTTGAAATAGTGTGATTTCATGTCTGTTGACCAATGCAGGTTGCTTAACGCGTAATCGCTGATGCATTTCCTCCAACTGGAAGTAGTATTTCTTGGCATTAATGGTTATATTAGGTTTTAAGAATGAATGGTGAATAACGCAGCTGCAGCTACCAAACAGTTAATATTAACTTTTTTAAATAAAAGTTTGATTTTAATTTTTGGGGTTTCGTTAGTATCCAGCCATTATACATATCGGCAATAATTGTCGTATAGAATCTATTTTTCACTGACTGCTCTGCTCAAAAACGGCCCGTTTTTATTTCAGGTAATTAGAGAACTGATAATTTATATGTTACGGGCAATTATGGAGTAATGCATGTCTAATTTTTTTGCAGTATTCCTTATAGATTTACAAGGGTTGAACTTTATTTGTATACGCAGTTTGTCGATATTGATGGTTGATCCTTGAAAGTGGGCGTCCCCAGAGCTCACTTTCAAGGTTCATATCTCCATATCGAAATTTTTGAACTATTGTTTTGTGATTCGATTGCTTACTGTATACATATATATATATATATATATATATATATATATATATATATATATATATATATATATGTATATATATATATATATATATATATATATATATATATATATATATATATATATATATATATATATATATATATACAGTCAATCACAAAAGTCATCGTACAACAACATCTAACAGATTTTAAAAGAAAGGCTCTGATGATGACGGCATCGCCATCGAAATGCGTATCAGCCGACATAATTATAAACAATAAGTGATTATTGAATACTTAATAACCATTGTGGTGTTGGGGATAAAAATTCATTTATGTTAAAGTAAAATACACCCTCACATCAGTGCAGATTATTCAGTATCTCGACTAAGTTCAATTCAGTGATCAAATTAAACATTTTCCTAAATTGTTAACTGCTATGGAAAAAACAGCCAAAGGGATATCCATTAAATTTTAAAAATTGATTATTAATTACAGAAAGACATTGTGCAAAACAAACAATGTTATCAATAAATGTTATTCCATTGAACAACATGTAATTAAACATTTCAAAACCAGAATAGAATAAAAATTATTCGATTGAAGATTAAAGACTAAAATTTTAGTTTTTTTAAATTAATCCCAGTTACATTTACATTATTAGTCGTTAGTCCTTTTAAGTGATTGATAAAACGATTGTTATGAAATTAGTTGTTTTCAAATTATTTATGACTAATGACTAAGATATTAATTATAAGTTGTGATTAATTTATTAGTAATCAATTGTTTGAAGTAACAAGTAAATTGATTGATTTGAATATTCAAAGTTTTGTAATATTAGTTAAACATAATATTAGTTGAATACGATTATTAAGACATTATGAAAAATTATTTAAAACTTAAAAATCAAAATTTCAAATGAAATTGTTTTTTTTTTTAATAAATAGTAGATAATTTTTATGAAATTTATTTTTAAATGATTACTAATGAAATATAATAATTTCTTAATTATTTTAACAGAAGTATGTAAAAACTTTTTATCCCATATTTTAGGCAGTGAAATGGAATGAATAATGTTCAATAAAAAAATTCATTTTCGAAGAAGAAGGAAATACACAAGAGAAGAAAAAACTTAATTTGAGATTTTAATCTTTTTTATATCTTTTATTTGATTACTCTTTCATTAGACTAAATTTTCATTCGATTAAATTTTTATCCGATTACATTTTTATCTAAAAACTCGAATAAAATGGCATGATTAGTTTCTTAGTAAGTTAATTAATCGGATAAAAATTTAATCACTAAATGTTAAATTGTTTTTATGATTTAGAAATTATGACTACATTTTTAATTATATTTTTAATCTGATGAAAAATTTAATCGAATAACATCCTACTCTGTTCAAAACCAATAATACAATAGAAAATAAACTCAGAGATATGAACCGAAAACTCTATTAAGCGTAATAAACAATGGATTGAGAAAAGTCCAGAGAAAACCAAAAATTAGAGTTTGAAAACATATTAAGAAATTAAAAGTATATAATGGAAAATCTATTGATGCTGAAATAATTCATTGTATTATAAGAAAAAGTAGCTACAATTATTTCAGGATAGTTGGAAAGAAATCATTCATAAATAAACGCATCAGATTAAAGCGGGTTTAAAACCGTATAAAAACTGTACATTTAATTTTTGTAAATGTGTAATTTTTATAAAAGGGAACAATTTTAACGTTTTTTATCTAACTAAAAGTAAATTATTCAGATAAAAATAAGTGAAGCTTGATTCACGGAATTTTCAATTTACTGTGAAATACGATAGTGGATTAGATATTGTGAGGTGCTTTTAACTTCAGGTGTTGAAAATTATTATTTAATAAACAGAATTATGGATAAAATATGTTGATATTTAAAAAAAATTCAATGAAGGGGGATCTCTTGAGAATTCTAAATAATTATATATTCTATTAAGATGACGCTTTCAAGCACAAGACTCATATTATTTAAAGGAAGCTGTTATATAAGGGTTTTTAATAAGAATGTCAGAACTTTGACAGTTGGTGGTAGCCATGTTTGAATTTTATTTTAAGCTCATTTTAACATTTCAACTCAGTATAGTTTGATAAATTATTATAGAACGTTTAACATTTCAACAACGTTTAGTATTGTACAAATTTCAATAGACTTATTGAAAAAAAAGTTTAATGAGTTCATTATTTCACGAAATGGATCCATCAATTGGCCACCAAAATGATGTGATCTAACTCCATTGCATTATTTTCTGTGAGGTTATATGAAATCATTGATTTATGCTGATAAACCCTAAACAATAGAAGTGTTAGAAATAAACATTGAATATGTAATTCATGAAATTGGATTACAATTATGTGAAAAAGTGACTAAAAATTGGACTAAACGAATGCACTATGTCAAGCGAAGTTTTGGTGGTCATATAAGTGAAATTGTGTTCCATCATTAATGCTATATAATATGTTTATTAATTAAAAAAAAATACTAATTAATTAAACACTTTTTGTTTCATTTCCATTTAAATTCCTGAAGCGCTTATTGGAAAACCCTATATTATTGTTTTAATTTAAAGTTATGGAAATACTCTTATAATCACTTTACATAAAACTAATAGAAAATTTGTGTGCAGAATTAAAACGTTAACTTCAAAAACATGGAATTATATGCACCAATGAATTGAAAAAGAGACTAAATCATATGCTATCAACCTATAAGTTACTAAAAAATTAGTGAAATCAATGTCAAATAAGTTAGCTGAAATAATTACAAACAAAAATTATCAAAAAAGTATTAGTAATAAGTCTATTGTTTAAATTAAATTTATGGTTTAAATTCTCATGATCAATTTGTTTTGTATAAAGTGAATGTGAGATGATTTTACGTTTATTTCATATTATTTTGCCTCTTTGTTGTTGAATTAATGAATTATGAATTATTATTTCAAATCGTTTGATGATTTGATAAAAAAAACGTATTGTTTTATTGAACATTTAAGAAAACCGATAACAGCATTAGTATTTAATTAACTATGTTTGTTTTTAATTTATAATTTGCTAGTGCATGTATACGAGTGGGAGTAACTGTATATGTGTGCATGTATGCTAGTAATAAGATATTATATATGAAGATTGTAACAGTCGTTTATACAATAATATGAATAGTTCTGACATATTTTAATCATATATTTCTATTTATCTCAATGTTCATAATATCAGAAATGTCGTTAACTTCCTAAGAAACAACTCCCTTTGTGATCTTTAAATTAATGCTGCGGTTTTATTACAATGCAGGTAGATGAATTTACAAGTTGTTTCACTGTGACAATTATTTATATCCCATCTCTGTTGTAACACTGCATCACTTTTTAAGTATTGATTTTAAAATTTTTACCATTTTATGCATAACATCTGCATATAATTTTCTTGGAGTTTTCTATTTGTGTGCATATTATATATATATATATATATATATATATATATATATATATATACACATATATATGTAATAAAATATTCTATTCATAATGTGGGATTTGATGAATATTTTACATATTAGTACCACATGTATATTTTGAAATTTAATAAATTATTAGCATGACTAGTATTATCAATACGAATTATAATAAATGCGTAAAATATGTTTAATTATATTAACAAACCTCTTACCAAATTATAATATTTAGTATTTATGTTCAATTTAATTTCAATTAAAAAAAACTAAATATATATGCTATCGTCAAATTTGTTAAATTATTTGATGATCGACATCAATGGTTAATATCTCAAGGTCAATTTATTGTTACAAAAAGGTTATTCACAAAGAAGTTCTTGAACGATCATTAAAAAAGGTTCAGTATATCCACAGGATAATTACGATGACTATTTTTTGAATTGTGACAATATATTTTATTAAAGTGGATTATAAGAGTTTTAAGGGATTATAAAATATTGCAGTGATATTGCAATAATCACAGCGTCTGTAATCCTCAAATCTGAATTTATATAGTTTTTTCTTTTTCGAAAAAATGGTAATTATCTATGAAGATGTAATTAGAAATAATTGAAAATATTTATTCACATAACAATAGGATTAAAAATTTGCAAAGAAATATATATTGAGTAATGCTTATGAAGTAAAAAAAAGTTTCAATAGTAAATATATTACTTATGAAGAGATATCAGGGCTGGTTTATAACAAAAATAAGTTTTTTTGAAGTGAAACTTCTTTGGCGGCATTGGGATTAAATTTTCACATGCGACGGAAGTTACATACGCACAGCCATGAAATTCAACAGAAAAAAGTAAAGAGAAATAGCTCTAGTATACATAGAGCAGAGGGCAGAGGGGTAGTGAGGCCCATCACGCATGCGCGCCATGTTAACATATAATTATTATTGCAAAACAATAAGCAGCACCGCTGTATTTACTATTTGAATAATTTCACTGTTAAATTCCAAACAAAAACGAATAAATTTTCATAATTTTATAAAAGTTTTAATTTGAAAATAAATATTCATCTTATTTAATACGACAATTGAAAAAAGGTAATTTATTTAAAAAATTGATCACTTTCTACTTGAATTTTTATCCCGTGTATTTTACCACCTCTCTCCCTACTACATTTCTTCATTTTGTTACTTGCTTTATTCTGACGAATTTTTATATTTACGAGTTTTAAGCATGCGTTTGACCATTTACCTTTTTATTACTTTACGGCAAAGAAGTTTTACTTTTGGCGTGCTTACATAAGTATAAACACCATTTATTTAAATTTTAAGTTTTTTTACTTTATTTTTTTTCTTTTATTTAAGGTAGAGTAGTTTGTGAAATTAATAGATAATTATACAGGATTATCCAAATGTGAGGCTTAGATATCAACACTGTATACTGTTTACACGTCAGTCTTTTCAAATGACATAATAAGCCTTTTTGTTTTAGTAGAAGGTTAAAATTTTAATCATGGATAGGTAAAAATTGCAGAAACACATTTACATTATTCAAACTTTTTATGAAAATAAGCATTCTTTTAAAAATATCCACCGTAAAATTCGTGATATTTTTGGTGTAAATAATCGGCCAAATCAGTCATCAATTCAAAAATTAGTGAAAAAATTCGAGGAAAATGGTTGTTACTGATAACTAAAAAAGTGGAAGACCAAAAACTATACGTACAATTGAAAACGTTGCTGCTGTAAGTAAAAGTGTTGAAAATGAACCAACAACATCAATTTCACATTGTTCGCAAGAATTGGCTTGTTTATGAAAGGTGTTCTCTTGCTGTTAATGTAAAGAAAACTTTTTTAACTTGACTGCTATTTCTGCGGAAGTCTTAAAAGGACATTTGTTATAATATCTCGTAAATATTCGTGATCTAATTTTAAGAAACTTTTTTATTTATGGCGGTTTTCTACAAATTCTATTTGCTTATATTTACGGATGATATTTTGTAAAATACCATGACTTTTTCCAAATAAATTTCCAACTTCTTGAAGAAATTTATTTTCACTAAGTAGTTTTATATTAGAATTTCTCTCTTTAATGTTTAATTTCTTGCGTTTGACATTTGATGTACAAATTTTACATATATACAACTTATTTTCAATTGAATCTTATGAAAATACTGAAAGTCAAACGATAGGTAAATTATATACAATATTTTATTTAGCTATAATTAAAATAGTTCAATAGAAGATTTCCCTGTTTCTTTGATGTATGATTACTTTTTTCACGTATTTTGGTCATTTGTTCATTATTTATTTTTTTATTTCATATTTAATTTTCGTACTAGAAACGAATATATTTTGAATGGTGAAGTAATGAGTAAAATTTTATAAAAGTAATTGTTTAATTATCACGTTAGTGTTAAATATTAAGTTATTTTAATTTCGTATTACGAATTGTATGAATACTTGTTCATTAATTGTATACAAGTATTTTTATATAATTATCTAAGAAAAACATTATGAGACGTTCGTGCAAATTTAAAAAATATTATTTTTCTTTATACAAAGTCTAAATTATTCGTCAGTTAATGTTTCAATTCGTATGTTCGTGTTTTTAAAATTTTTAATCGCATATTACTGCATTTTCCGTTAATTAGCTTTGCAATTTGTATCATGTGCAGCGGACAGTTTGATATTTATAAATAATTTATTAATATTGATCTAATTAAATTAAAATTGTTTGAAATATAAACAGTGATTTAAGATTTTTTACTTTATAGTTATTTATTTGTCCGAAAATGAAAAAATTAAAACAACAAAATGAAAAATAATTTCTAAATTTTAAGAATTTAGAGATAAATATTTTTCGTATAACAATTAAATAAACTAGAAGATAAATTTTAATGGCGGTTGTATAGTAATATTTACTTACTACATTACTTTAAATTAAGTGGCACTTAATAGATATATTAATCAAAGTCATGTAGTATTAACAGAGGTAATTAAATTATTTCCAGTGAAACATACATGATTTCTATGTACATATCTACAAATAATTGATAAGAACAAATGAAATTTGATAAATTATTTTCAATTTCGTATACTACCGGTAAGATACTAATTTAAATTTTCTCTCCAGTAGATGTGATATCATTGTGTCAATTGAAAAGTTTTATCTTATCAAAGTATAAAAACTCTTACTTTTAATGGATATTTTTGTCCTTGAAAAGTTAAAAATTATTGACTTTTCAATGATTACAACAACAGATTGTTAATTTCATCGAAAATATTATCTAATATATTATTTTATAAATAATAAAAAAAGATTGATAATATAAAATAAGTTTATATCGTTTTACATCTTAAATACATTGTTTTATTCAATTTCTTATCAGAAATAATGTTTTTTTTTAAAATTTCCTCAAGTCAATGAAGTAATGTATAATCAGTCATCTATGTATAATGTTTTCAGTTATAACTTGTTATCAATGTTTGTTATCAGCATATAACCACATTACACATTTTCTCTACATTTCATAATTTATAATGTGTAGTATATTAATAAAGATTGTAAAAATTCATTTAAAAGTTTACTTAACACATCGTATGCGGGAAACGTCTAAACACGTCTTTCGCGTATTATCACTAAAGCGTGGAAGCCGACAAAACACGATTTTTACAAATTAGCGGTATGATGTGGGGAATGTGTAATAAACATGGGTATTTGTAGTTTTAATTTAATTTTTATTTTTATAATTTTGCGAGCATATTTGAAAAAATCGCCCGCTTTTCGGTTTGGATTGGCGAAAAACGCCCGCAAACAATGTGTTAAATTAATTTTTGATTTATTAGTCTAACAAAATTTATTTTGAAAAATAATTATTTCCGAAAAATTCTATTAGTGATTCTACATTACTGCAATTGAAGCATTCTAATAGTGTAAAAATGCAATTAAAAATCGAAACAAATTATTATTCAATATTGTATATTAATTGTACTGAATCGAAAATGTTGCATATAAATTCAATTATATAGCATTATATTAGAACAAAATATAGGGTTAATTATTGTTTACATAAACACTCTTAACAATAATATAGGGTCATCCAAATGTGATGCATAGATTTGTGTTTTATTAAAAAGAAACATGTGTATAGGGTGGTGTATAAGGAAAGATTTGTATAGTTTCTTTTGTTTCTTTTTAATAAAACACAAATCTAGGCGGCACATTTAGATGACTATATATTTTAAATAAAAAATCAGTTTGGAAATAACTTGTCTAAAGAGTTATTTATTATACATATACATATATATATATATATATATATATATATATATATATATATATATATATATATATATATATATATACGAGATTGTTTGATAAGTCCGTGTAAAAATAAAAACTGCTTCATTTTTTTGAGTAAATCGTTTTTATTTTTCAACATAGTCTCCTTTTAGGCATATACACTTCATCCAACGCTGCTCTAGTTTGTTGATCCCTTCCGAATAATAGGATTTGTCCAAGTCTGTAAAATAGTCATTCGTTCCTGCAATCACCTCCTCGTTCGAAAAAATCTTTTTCCCGCGAGCCATTTCTTCATATTAGGGAACAAATAATAGTCGGATGGAGCCAAGTCTGGAGAATAGGGGGGATGTGAAACGATTTGGAACCCTATTTCCATTAGTTTTGCGGCCACAACTGCTGAGGTGTGAGCTGGTGCGTTGTCGTGATGAAAGAGGACTTTTTTGTGGGCTAATTGGGGACGTTTTTCTTGCAACTCGGTTTTCAAACGATTCAATAACAATGAATAATATGCACCTGTAATGGTTTTACCCTTTTCCAAATAGTCGATAAAGATTATTCCTTGCGAATCCCAAAAGACAGTCGCCATAACCTTCCCGGCCGAAGAAATTGTCTTCGCCTTTTTCGGAGCAGATTCTTCCTTGATAACCCATTGTTTAGACTGCTCTTTGGTTTCAGGAGTGTAGTGATGTATCCATGTTTCATCTACAGTGATGAAATGACGCTTAAAGTCCTGCGGATTTCGCTGAAACAGCTGCAAACCGTTCTTGCAACACTTCACACGACCTCGTTTTTGGTCGATCGTGAGCAATCGCGGCACCCACCTGGCGGATAGCTTTTTCATGTCCAAATGTTGGTGCAAAATATTATGTACCCATTCACACGAGATGCCTATAGCACTAGTAATCTCACGCACTTTCATTCTTCTGTCATCCATCACCATATCATGGATTTTATCAATGATTTCTGGAGTGGTGACCTCAACAGGGCGTCCAGAACGTTCAGCGTCTCTTGTGCTCATATGGCCACTCCGAAAATTTTGAAACCACTTATAAACCGCACTAATCAAAGGTGCAGAGTCACCATAATGTTTATCAAGCTTCTGTTTAGTCTCCTGAGGTGTTTTGCCTTTAATGAAGTAGTGTTTAATCAACACGCGAAATTCTTTTTCGTCCATTATTTGACAATCACTCGATTTCCTTGATTCCAACGATTGTCAAACACAAAGGAATACACCGATATGCCTGAAACTTGATGTGTGTTCTTCCAAGAGGTGCTACTAATTAAAAATAACCTCGATATGTACCAGTGGTGCCATCTTTCGGAAATTACACGGACTTATCAAACGCCCTCGTGTATATGTATATATATATATATATATATATATATATATATATATATATATATATATATATATAGATGTATAGATATAAAATAACTGTATTTTAGTAATGAGAAAGTAAAAACTATCGGTTCTTAATTCTTTCATCTTAAAATATAAACAACAATCCAGATTTAAAGTCACAAAATTATTGGTACATGTAGTAAAGAATATTATTTAAAGCAGGTATTTTATTTGCAGTTTATTGGTAATTTTTGTAAGATATTTATTTTGCTTAATGACATCACATAACGTTTATATTAATGTCAGGAGATCGCGAAAGAGAATTCAAAATTTTTGAGTACTTGTATGATAGTTATTGTCTTACAACGAAAGCTATATTCGAGTAGAAAATAAACATGCTCTCGATTCCTAATTCTGTTGCACATATGAGCCGTTTGTTTAAAAAGTGGCCTAAGTCCATTTTTCAAAAAAATCGAGTTAGCTGTTATTAAATTTACAATTTTACGTTATCTTTTCATTTTTTTAAAAAAATCCGTCAATCTATTTAAAATCACTATGATTTTCTGAACAGAAAATTAGCCAGTAAATAAAATGATCAGAAATTTATTTAGAAAGTGGCCTAAGTCCATTTATTCATACATTGAGATTTTATGTCGCGAAATGGACCCATCAATTGACCAACAAGATCATGTGATCTAACTCCATTGGATTATTTTCTGTGAGGTTATGTGAAATCATTGGTTTATTTTTAATAAACATTGAACGTGTAATTCATGAAATTAGACCACAATTATGTGAAAGAGTGACCAAAAATTGAACGAAACAAATGTACTATGTCAAACGAAGTCATGATGGTCATATGAGTGAAATTGTGTTTCATCATTAATGCCATAGAATATGCTAGAAAATAAACAATAATTTTGAAAAAATCAAAATTTTGAAAAGATCAAAATTTTACTAATGGAGTAAGTGTAAGTTGGTTAAAAATATATTGGATGCGATTTTTGAGAATTGATATATTTTTTTATTTATTTTAAAGGTATTTTATTTGTTTCAATAGACTTAAGCTCTCTTACAAATTAAAATAGTGATTTCATTAATTTTGAAAGTGGCATAAGTCCATTTATAGCCATAAAAAACGTGTATTTTTTTAAACATTGTTTATCATACTAATTGGGTTAGTAAATTACACACCCTTAGAGGCATAAAAACATTATACTACCATGCTATCAGTTACCAATATGTTTAAATTTATTAAAACGTAAATCATTAAATATCTCGATTTAAAGATAAATGGACTTGGACCACTTTCAAAATAAACAGCTCATATATTAAGATTATTCTTTAAAATTTCTAAATGAGAATTTTTAACCATACATTCATTTAAAAATACTAAATTTCATACTCCACGATAACTTATATAGCTCTATATATGACATTTCAGTCTTTATATGCTTTGAATTCAGTTTTTTGTTTGGTTGCTTCTAAATTTTATCATGACTATCACAATCTTAAATGTTGTATGATATTTGCTTCCGTCTATGAAAATAATGTTTTTCTAGAACTCAACAGGTTTATTTCTGTATTCTTTAGCGAACTCTACATGCTTCTTTCCTATTTGCTGTATTAACATACAGTTTTTTTGGAACTTGTATCTTTTATTCTTTTATACTCTTCTAAAAGTTTCTAAATTAACATCATTATTGAAAAAAACCTTCTAGTGCACCAATATTCTCTCTTTCTCTATATATGTATATAATTTAAAACGATATTTAAATTATTTTTAATTCATTTTTCGGCCACATCGTGCTTTATTTTCAATTATAACTTACGAAATTTTTAATATATAATTCTTGCATAAGATATTTCCAATCTTTTATTTTTTCAATTTTTACAAATTGACGAATGACAGGATATTTCATTCTTTTTTTTATTTCAACAGTGTTTCTATCTCAATTTGAAATAACAATTAGTGTTCACTGTATGATATCCATTTGAATGTTTAAAATTATACTACATACATTTTAAACTGTTTATGTTAATAGCAATAACTTGTAATAAAATCGGTTAATTCCCAAATTTAATTAAAATTATATACGCGTATACAAATTTTATAAAATTATATTGCTCTACAATTATTACTATATAATTATAAATTATATAATAATTATTGTAGTGCGAAATTCAGAGTAAAATTGTTCGTATTTTATATTAAATTATTTAAACAACATTGTGTTTTTATACATTTTTCTGTTAGACATATTACAATTTTTTGTATGAAAAGAAATATTTAATAAATCGTTGAAAGATTTATTTTTTAATTTGCTTTTTCATTTGTGCTAATAATTTTGTCTATATATATATATATATATATATATATATATATATATATATATATATATATATATATATATATATATAATATTGCGACTAATATTTAATATATAGGGTCATCCAAATGTGATGCCTAGATTTGTTTTACACAAATGAATTTTCACTCCAACACCACAATGGTTTAAAGTGTTCAATAATCACTTATTGTTCACTTATTATTTATAATTATATCGGCTGATGCATTTCGATGGCGACGCCATCATCGTCAGAAAAAATGCCGAGATTTGTGTTTTATTAAAAAGAAATAAAAAAAACTATACACTACCCTATACACATGTTTCTTTTTAATAAAACACAAATCTAGACGTCACATTTGGATGACTATATATTTAGTATCCTTTTTGAAATCGATATATATATATATATATATATATATATATATATATATATATATATATATAAATTCTGATTGGTCTCCAATGGAATATTATATAATTATTCGTATATAATTTCTTTATATTATCTACAGAGGTGATAAAGTAGGGAATTGATTTTTCACTATTTTCTAAAACGAATCAGAATGATTCAACTAATGATTGTGTTATCTAGAGAAACTATTGAGATTTTTCTTTATACACTATCACATGTGTATAGAAGTACTGCCATTTTAAAATATCGTATTACTGTTTGAGAACAAGTTCGGGGTCACAACATACAACAGGTTGCTTAAAATACTTAAATAGCCATTGGTAGTATAACATTATAATTCGATTACTTCGGCTGGATATAAGACTAACATAATACGAAGATATTAAAATCATAACATAATTTAATTTATATATTCTTGAAAGAATTAACCCTTATCACTCCAAGAATTTTTTGAAATGATTTTCAGCCAACTCCAAACAAACTTTGTTAATTTCAAAGTGCTAAGATAAGACGCTGCATAAGTTTTATAAGGTAGTTTTTTATTTGTAAGAATATTTATAAATGTTGAGTAAACGAAAAATATGAGTACAAAAAAGAATTTTATTCATATTTTACTGCTATTTTTTCAAATATTTCTATACATGTTAGTTTCAAAAGAATTTTTTAGTGTGATTTTCTTAAAAATACAAAACATAAGAACTATTTATGTAATTCTTTTTAATTTACACATGTGATTCATTTTTATATTCTTCTTTTCTGTGATAGTGAAGGAAACAAACGCCAATATGTAGCCCTGGTTTACGCTCGCAGGAATCACAATAATATGTCGTCCTACGCCTTTTCTTAGCATTGGAACAAACAAGATAATCTTTGATTTTTTTATCAGGAAAAACTCGAAGTACATGGAGTTTTCTAAATAAAACTGAATAAATTACTCGCAAATGATAGCAGATATTTTCAGAGGCACGATGTATAATATACGCTGGCTTGCAATGTACTAAACGCAATAATAATAAAATTCCAAAATTCTGGCAGTAACACTGCCGGTTGGAGTAGAACGCTGGTTTAAACTTGCCAGCATTACTACCGGTTGAAGTGACAAGGGTTAAAACATTTAAACTAAAAGTTTTTTTTTATGTTGTCTAGATATTAACCTGGTACCTATTGTATATAAATACATATATACGGAACAACGTGAAAAACTACCCATCAGATCATATAACCATGATTCGCATGTTATTTTGTCATATTTTAAATATACTTTATGCAATGTGAAGTTCCATATAGAATAATTTTATATAAATAAAGTCCTTAAGATGATTAATGGATTTTTTGTTATACTTTCAGCAGTAATATTATAATTTTTATTACAAGTAGTTCTTTTTTTTTGTTTATATATATATATATATATATATATATATATATATATATATACATACATATATATAGGGTTTTTCAATAAGCGCCTCAGAAATTTAAATGGAAATGAAAGAAAAAATATTTAATTAATTAGTTTTTTATTTATTTTATTTTTAAGCATATTCTATGGTATTAATGATAGAATACAATTTTACTCATATGCGACTTTGCTTGACAGTGCATTCGTTTAGTCCAATTTTTAGCCACCTGTCACATAATTGTGATCCAATTTCATGAATTACATGTTTAATGTTTATTTTTAATGCTTCTGTTGTTTGTGGTTTATCAGCAATAACCAACGATTTCACATAGACTCACAAAAAATAATCCAGTGGGGTTAAATAACATGATCTTGGTCGCCAATTGATGGGTCCATTTTGTGAAATAAAGGACTCATTAAACTTTTGTTTGAATAAGTCTATTGTTTCTGTAGATATATGACACATACCGTCCTGTTGAAACTATATATCATTCTACAAATCATTTTCAATAATTTTTGGAAAAAATCATTAATCATGGTTCGGTAACGCACTCCATTTACTGTAACGTGATCTTCAGCTTCATTTTGAAAAAAAATTGTCCGATGACACCATCAAAATGTAACGCACACCATACAGTTACTTTTTGTGGATAGTGTGGCCTTTGTTCAATGAATTGTAGAATGCTTTCACTTAAATTCTGCAATTTTCTTTATTTAGTGTTGGCTATAAGTTTCACGAAGTGCATGGTAAGTTTTACAAACAAAACATTGATTTTTATAATCATTTTTTACAATTTCTAAGTGTTACTGAAGTTTAGACGTTCCATGATAATTATACCAAACTATACTGAGTTTAAATGTCAAAATGAGTTTAAAAAAATTCAAACATGGCTGCCACCATTTGTTAAAGTTCTGACATTCTTATTGTAAAACCTTATACATTGCTTATATTAGATTTTTGGCTATTGTTTTCTTTAAAAGACGTTTTTTTCTGTGATTTGTGTTTGCTATCATAATTATAAGTAGTATAGCTTTGACTACTCCTAATAATGTATTTTTGTAAATCGTGGATGCTTCAGTTGAAGAAACATCAATAGTCTGTCCTTTTTCAAAGTCTATTAAATTACCTATTTTGTAGTATTTACATGCGAACTTTTATTTAATATAATATTTAATGCATTAAATATTCCATATCTATAGCATAAACGAACGAAGTAATGTCAATAAACTTGCGTGACCAATGTTTTTTTCAGCATTGTCAACAAAAATATTTTTATTATAGAATAAAATATATTATTTTGTACCTCTGTGTGTGTATATATATATATATATATATATATATATATATATATATATATATATATATATATATATATAGATATGTATATATACATATATATATATATATATATATATATATATATATATATATATATATATATATATATATATATATATATATATATATATATATATATATATATATATATATATAGTTACTCACAAAATTGAGCGTACACTATAAATTATAATTGTTTATTTATATATTAACGGAATTAAATATCTTTTTTAAACAAAAAGTGCATATTTGTAATAAATGCTGATTGTAACTTACAATTTCATTAAAAAGATAAAAATATCATCGTATTCACTCTATATTTAGTAAAGTTATAAAAATGTTCAAAATTGATCCGCACAACATTGAGCGCACAGTAGTAATAATTATGAATATTTCTTACAATCCAAGTTCTAGACGTTTTTCTCGGTTTACTTTAGAAATAAATGATTTTCTATATGCAATTCGTCTCTAATATCCATTGTTATGTAGTACTCGACGCAATATTTCGGTGAAATTTTTTTTGTTTATTCTTGAGGATACACCCACTTGTAATTTTGGTAAACTTTGTTGGGGTTTATCTTCATCGATCTGATGATAAACCGATTATCATTAGGAGTCAGAATTTGTTTCCTGCCCCGACTTTTGTTATTGTAGAGCGTACCTTCATAATTATAATTATTAATTATTTTTTGAACAGTGGAATGTGACTTATGCACTATTACTCCAATATCGTGTAATGATTTTCTTTTACTGCATATCATTATAATAGGTTGATGCGTAGTTATATGAGTTTGCTTCCTTTTACTCTCCATTTTATAATAAATATGACAGTTCTTCAAGAAATAATGAAAAAAGTGAAGAATTAATAAATGTTTATTATTGTTTACATTATACATAAGACCTCTACCTAATTATGTTTTTAAATACGTATAAAATCACATTCTTACTGTACATACTTTCAAAGTGTACGCTCAATTTTGTGTAGGTAAATTTTGAACATTTTTATAACGTTACAGAATATAGAGTGAACATGATGATATTTTTATGTCTTTTTAATGAAATTATATGTTTAAAAAAGATATTTAATTCTGTTAATATATGAATAAATGATTATAATTTATAAGTGAACGCTCAATTTTGTGAGTAACTGTATATATATATATATATATATATATATATATATATATATATATATATATATATATATACATGTTCAGTGAATGGTATATTTGTTTATTCAGCGTTTTTAATTAATACAATTAAAAAATGCCTTCAAATCAAATTTTATAACTATTGTCTTTGTCGCATAACAATACATCATTTACCTTCTTATACTTCAGTTTCTAGAATAAATAAATATGCAATTCTTTTAATTAGTGATTTATATGTTGACGCATAATTCAAAGAATTAGTCAATAGATAGAATATTTGTTTGAATAAAAATTAATAAACTTTGCACGTTAGTCATTATTTTTAATAAGTACACGTCAGATTTTTATTGTTTTCTTACGTATGTACATACATACATCTTTAAATAGAGTTATAACATTTTGAATATGTATGTAGGAGTGAATTTATTAATTATTTAAGGTATGCATATTTTATATCAATGATTGATTAATTTGAATTGAAAATTGTAGTTTCGTTATTAAAAATGTACTAAGTATACACACACGATATATGTATATGTATATATATATATATATATATATATATATATATATATATATATATAAATCATTATCATCAACTTTTTTCTATCCACTGTTAGAAATGCCTCTTCCAAAATTTTCCACTTTCACTGATCCAATAATTTTCTCTTCCAATACATTTCGACAATGTTTTTGATATCTCTGTTCTATCTACCCATGAGTCTCCTGGACTTTTTATATACAGTAGTGTAATAAGTATTCATCCCACTTGTGAATTGTCGTAAAATTGATTATATTTTAATAAAATACACAATTTGCTCATTTTAATTTTGATTAATAGATTAATTTTTATTATTGGAATATTTATGGATGAAGTGAATGGGAGAATAAAAAGATGTTATAGACATTATAACAGGGATGAGAAGTTTAAAATGGACATGGATCGGTCTTAACAAAAGGGAAGGGCACGAATGAACAAGAAATGTTATTGATTAGGAAATATAACAATGTCTAGGATGAAAGTTATGGATAGATGGAATAGAGACATAAAGAAAAGGTATTGGAATGTTGGAAGTATAAAGTTTGTGTTTCTTTACAGCAATGGAAATAAAGAGGTTGATATTATATATACATATATATATATATATATATATATATATATATGTATGTATATATACTATTTAAAAAGTACCAAAATTAAATTTTAAGTCTATATTTCTCATTTAATAAAATGAATAATATTTTCAGATAAGAAAAAGTTATAATTTAAATATTGCCTGAATACCATTGCCTGAAGTTCAATTATAATTATTTTAAAAATACATTGAGATCATTTTATTTGAACAGATATTTACAAGAAACTATTCCACAGATTTATTTAATATTTGACATCTGTTTATAAGACAGGTGTGGCCATATAACATGGGAAAAATTTTGAATATAATATAGACATCTATACGTTAGATCACGAACTTTGAAAATAACCACCGTAGATATGTATGAATGATTGGAACATTTTGTTACACAAATTTAAAAACAATAATAATGAGATGAAGTAGCGTTCATTTGAAAAACATGTCAATCGTAATATAGAACATTTAGCAACATTTTTTATACTTTTATTATATTAATAGTTTTTAAAAAATGAATATGGAAAACTTACTAAAAAAAAATACATTCCTAGAATATTTCATTCTATGAATAGTTTATAGTTTTTCTTCTGAAGTAACCGTTCATCGTTTTCCTGTCGCAGCTATAAAAACTCCGTCTGTATCTATGAGATTAAATTATTTTATCAGAATACCAATTTAATTTCTTATACCACATCAGCAAATTCAATTTTAGCAAATTCAATTTTTATTCTGATTCCAATATATTTTTAAAATCAGGTTGTTTTCAATTATTTATATTTTAAAAATCGTTATTAAGTAGTTCCAATGTTTATATTCATTTCTACCTCAATTAAAAAATATTATTTGCAAGTGCATATAACTCCTAGAAACTAATTTTTTCCTAGAATAGTTTTTGAAGTAATTTTTTTTTGGCATCTCTATTTTTTAGTTTATCTGATTTTTGTAAAAATTAATCGAGGAAATAAATGCATATTTGCTGAATTTACAATTTTCATTTAAATTCTGATAACGTATGCGCTTATTTATTTAAGCCTATGCAGCTTTATGCATAGGACATAAAGTAAACAAAGGGTCGTATAGTAATAATATGTAATAACTTGGTTTGTATTTTAATAGATGATGTTTGCACATGTATTCCTTTTCAAATTTTGTTTCAAACATTTGACTCAGTAAATGTTTTGATAAATGGTATTTTAGAGCAATAAAAGCGAACCTTTTTAAATGCACGTTTTAGCATTTTTTTAAAAAAAAGTTTTATATTATATGATAAGCAAAAAATAAAAAAATAATTGTACAGTATTCATTTTGAAACATTCTATGGAGTTTTTAGTAAATACTATAAACATGAAAATAATTTAATAGTAGATGTTATACAGATTTCAATTGATCAACATTAAAATATTTATACTAAAATAAATAATTTCGAATTTATCTGCGCATCATCATAAATTATTTTGTATTCGACTTTGGACACAGTTGGTGTAATTTTACTATTTCTACTTCTGAATCTTGTTTATGAAAAAATACAGTTATACTTTATTCTCTTGCTTCACAATTTGGATATTGTTTTTATATTTTTACAACTGATTGCGTTATAAAATCATTGTCGATTTAATAGATATTAAGGGGTTATACGCAGTTGCGAGGCGCAAAAACGACGTTTTTTTAGGAATTTTTTTTAGAAACAGTATTTATTTTGCAATTACAAATTATAGTTATTTGAATAGATCCTACTTTCAAGAATAAAATAACATGTCGATCATAAAAAAATATTGAAGTGCACCGCTCCTGCAGACGATGTCTCGAACGACCTCCAAAAAAAGGCGCTTGGCGGTGATCTCCATATCGGCGGTTTGGATTATCCGAAATCAAAAAATATGGTCAATTCTTTTAAAGGATAGATTAATGCAGGTATTGAACGAAGGAATAATAAAAATTTTCATTTTTGACACAATGGCGTCTACTTGAAAAAAATTTTTCGTTTTTTACTAAAATTTTTGCTCCAAATTGTTTAAAAAAAATAGTAATAATTTTTGTAAACCTTATTCCTTCGTTCAATACCTGAGGAATATATTTGAGAAGATTGTGTGAAAATTTGAGACCGATCGGTTCAGCCATTTCTGAGATATCGAGATCACCGACTATGAAAACACCGTTTTGAGATAAACGCGTTTGAAGTTTCGAAAGTAGTTTACACATAGTTAAAATTTTTTTTTTTCAACTTACATGGTACTCCGGTTATATTATATATATATATATTATATTATATTATATATATATGGACGCCCGGTTATATATATATATATATATATATATATATATATATATATATATATATATATATACTGCAAGAACCGGTTAGCTGCTACTCCGGTTCTTACTTTACTTGCTTTCTAACACTCTGACGCGGCCTTACAAATTCAGGTGTATGTCCGAAAATATTTATCGGATTTACTTCAAATTTTCAGAGAATATACTCAAATATATGTGCATTCCGAAAATGCAAAAAAAATTTTTTTTTGAAATTTCTAACTGCGTATAACCCCTTAAATCTGTGAAATTTTACTTTGGTTCAATATAACAAATAATTATTTTATTTATTATTTATTTTTTCTGATATAACTTTGTTTATTATATTAAAACAAAACTTCGTCTCGATTTTCCCCACAGATGGCTTTACTAGCTATTTGTGTTGATGTATATAATTTATAACCTAAACTATTTTACCACATTATCCAGTTAATAGTTTCAAAATGTATTTAAAAAGAAAATTCTTTACAATAATCAATTCGATTGATAATCAGAATTTGCATTCAATTCAGTTGATAATCAGAGAAGTTTCATTTTCTCTAAATAATGTTTTTCTATTTTCAAAAACAAAAAACGCCGAGAAATACTTGTGCTGCATATGAACAATGTACAATAATAGAAAGAATATGTCAAAAGTAATTCTTTAAGTTCTGATTTGGAAATTTTTCACTGAAAAGCGGCCTATGGTCAGGAAGACTCAACACAGTTGAAATCGCCACGTTCATTAAAAAAATTAGTATCATACTATAAAAGACATTTCTAAAATATTTAGTGTATTTTTTTATATATAACTTATTAGACATTTGAAAAAGTTAGGTTATGTGAATCAAAATGATGTTTGAGGGCCAGATTAAGTGGACGAAAAAACTAATGAACTACATTTCTGTTTGCAATTCTTTCTTCAAACCGTTTTTAAATCAATTAGTGATAAATGACAAAAAATGATTAATTGATAATAATTTGCAAAGAAAAAAAATCATGAAGCAAGTATGGTGAACCTCTGTTATCTCAACTAAAAGTACATTTACATCCAAAAAAGGTAATTTTTTTGTATTTGATGGGAATGGAAGGCAATTCTCTATTGTAAATCGTTACCAAGAATTATACAATTGATTTCTAAAAATATTATTCGCAAAGGGATCAAATTAAGGTATAAATCGACAAACACCGCCCGAAATTAAAAATTACGATATGACGTTGTGTTTCAACAGATAATGGGAGACTACATGCGTTTTTGGCCACTCAATAAAATTGTTGCAATTAGGTTAGGATTTCGAATGCCATCCATAATTTAATTTAGGCATTTTAAAATACTTTACAAGAAAAGTTTGATTTTTTGGAAATTATCAAAAATTACATTGAAATGTTCTTTAACGAAATTAAATACCAATCAAAAATAAAGCTATACGAAAGATGACAGAAAGTTATTAAAAAATTAAACATATATACGAAGATAATTTGAAAAGTTTGTAATTTGACGAAGAAATATTGTAATTACGTTATACTGTTGAGTCACAACAATTTTTTAAAGAGCTATCAAACACCAAGAACGTGATTATAGAAATTTAAAAGATGATCCACATAGTGGATATCAATAATTACCTCGATATCAGAAATCACTAATAAAGTGCATGATATTATTTTAGAGGATTGTAGATTGAGATTGAGAGAAAATTGTTTAAAACTGTTAAGGTTGTGGGTATCTTTGATGACTTGTGAGCATCTCATTTCATATTCAAATCAAATAATTAAGTATGAGAAAGCTATTAATAAAAAAGGTGCTGCATTTGCTAACAAATGAACAAAAACGCACTCGAATACAATTTTTTTTCAAGGTGTTAGATTGTTTTAAAAAGGATATAACATTTCATTCATTGATTTACTACCACAGATGAAACTTAGATCCACTTCTACATACCAGAAACAAAACAATAGTTAAAATAATCAAAATATAGTGATTATTCACTACCAAAAAAGATAAACTACATTTTGTTTGTAGGATAGGTTATGGTTTCCATTTTATGGAATATTATGGAAACATTACTAACTGTCTTTCAAAGAATCATACGATAAAGGGGAGTATTATATTAACTTTTTGGACCGAATGAATCAAAAATTTTTAGAAAAAGATCAGGTTTATCAAAAAAAAATTTTTTCATTAGAATAATCGACGGTCCTACACAAATGTTGTTCAAATGACAAAAATTGCTAAATTGTAGTATGATTTTCTACTCTATCAGCTTTATTCACTTGATTTAGTTATGTCTAAATTCCATTTATTCCCAAACCTCAAAAAAATTGTTAGTTGCAAGCAATTTTCTTCAAATGTTAAGCTGGAATCGATGGTAAATTGCTAATTGGAGGACTTTGAGGAATGGGACTTTCGACATGAGATAAAAACATTAAAGTATCATTGGATATGTTGTGTTTAAGTTCAGGGTTTATATTAAAGAATAAAAATATTTCAGAAAGAAAAATATAGTATTTTATTATCAGGCCGTGAATAACCTTAGTACATCAAATAATATTATTTTTTGACGTGTTTGATTTCTGATTTATAATCCAAATGAATTTTGGTTTCAATCTAATATATGGAACCCAGTTAACATATTTATATGATTAATTTAATTGAATTTGTTTTTAAAATATTTTACTGTTTTTTTTCGATTTATTGTAAGATTTCTAATGCTCTGATGTATCAACAAGTGATATGAACCGTAAATGATTATTAATATAGGGTCATCCAAATGTTACACCTAGATTTGTGTTTTATTAAAAAGAAACTATACACATGTTTCTTTTTTAAAAAACACAAATCTAGGCGTCACATTTGATAACCCTCTACTTTTATGAAATCTTTTGTTGTCGAGATTGAATAATTCGTTTGGATAAAAATAAAATAAGCACAATATTATATCAACACCAATTGAATAATAGAAAGTACATTTTTTAAAAAAAATAAATGAAAAGAAAATGAAGTGGGGTGGATAGATTTTGTCATATATTTTATTATTTAGATATTGCATTCATAAAGATATTAACTCCCATTACAATAATGTTAGTCTTCGTACAAGATATGAAAAAGTGGCAAAAAATTGAATTATCTGATAAAAAAGAATTTGTTTCGCCCACCATATTCTCCAAAAATTATATTATTAAATTACTATTTTTTCAGAATTGAAAAAAAAATATTGGCCAATTATGAAAATAAATGGTAACGGAACAATTATTGGTTTATAAATTGGAAAAGTGCCATTATAATAGAAAAAAACTATTTCCTAGAGGATAAAATTCAATCAAGTTGAATTAAAAAAAAATCATAAAGATTGATGAAATTTGATTATTTGAAAATTATATTATTATTTATGTACATTTCCAAATTATATATATATATATATATATATATTTAAAATTCGAGGAAATATTAAAGGAAATAATTAATAAATTTATGTTTTCGAAAGTACAGATTATGGAAAAACAAGTTTCAACTTTAAACAGACCTCAATTAAACAATCCTCGATTGTTTAGTTGTTTGATATGAAAGAGATATAAATAATTTCATTCGAAAACAATTTGTCATTTTTTGTATACATTTTAATAATATCGGCTGTAATTAGATCATATGCTTTTTGCGAATATTTAATAAGTACATTGATCTCATTGTGAACAGGACACAAATTTACATCTCAAACTTTACGTACAGACATAAATGGCGAAAAGCAGTAGCGTGTACTGTGTTATATACAAACTGTACAGCTCGACGCAGACTCCTTCTGTCGAGATGCGGGTGTGGGGTTATTTCAGGTGGCGTGGGCGGGTTTCACGCGACGGTAGTCGGTGGTGGTTCGCGATCGATACCGGCGCGCGACGCCCGAAAGCGAGAGTGCGCGGGTTCATTGTACACCGTACGATGTACACGCCCGAATTATGCGTCCGGCTATCAGCTTTATAGCCGGACAGATTTATGGATATGCCGGAACGTTTAATGAGATTTGTGAATTAAAAAAGTAATATTAGGTATTCGAAACGTTTGTATAAATGGTAATAAGTAGTGTGAGGGTGTCGACGAAGACACCTTGCGTGATTTAACTGAATCCTTCTCATTGCAGTTGACATAGTTATATTTTATAGTCAAAGATATTCGAACATTTGCCAATTTAAAGTAGTATCACGGTTTTGATTGGATTTTTTTAATATATTTCAGCCGTTCTTTATTACAAACTGACTTTTTATATTGAACTAAATGAACCTAGAGTCACGTTTTAAGTTTATTTTAAAATTAGCATTCTGAAAAGTTGTAAACACTGCGGTGATTTTGTTAATATTTGAAAGATGTTTACAAAAAAACAATTTTTATTAAAATTACTGAAAATAGTCTACACAAATGAACTATCACTTCAACACCTACATGATAATTCATTTATGCGAAAGTGAATTTGCCATAATTTCAAAACAAATAAGAGTTTATTTTATTTGTCTGTCTTATTTGATTATTAAGTAATTATGCAAATTACAAACACTCTATATATTTACACTAGAAAAAGTTCTTTCTGTCTCTGCGACTACAAAATTTGTTCCATACCATTCTGTTTATTTTCTCGTAATTTTCAAAGTTAATTTTGTTTATTAATATTTACTATAAATAATATTTCATAAACTTTCCTTACTTTAATTTATTTCAGATTTATAATTTTATTCTTATAGAATTCTATATAATTAAAAAAAAAATTAAATATATTTATTTTTGATTTAATAAATAAAAGAAAATATAAACAAAAAATATTGTTTTGTAATCAAAATATTAATAATAGTATCTATGTTATTTTTTTCATTTTGCCTTAAGGGGTTATACGCAATTAGAAATTTCAAAAAATCGATTTTTTTTGCATTTTCGGAATGCACATATATTTGAGTATATTCTCTGAAAATTTGAAGTAAATCCGATAAATATTTTCGGACATACACCTGAATTTGTAAAAAAATTTTAACTATGTGTAAACTACTTCCGAAACTTCAAACGCGTTTATCTCAAAACGGTGTTTTCATAGTCGGTGATCTCGATATCTCAGAAATGGCTGAACCGATCGGTCTCAAATTTTCACACAATCTTCTCAAATATATTCCTCAGGTATTGAACGAAGGAATAAGGTTTACAAAAATTATTACTATTTTTTTAAAACAATTTGGAGCGAAAATTTTAGTAAAAAACGAAAAATTTTTTTCAAGTAGACGCCATTTTGTCAAAAATGAAAATTTTTATTATTCCTTCGTTCAATACCTGCATTAATCTATCCTTTAAAAGAATTGACTATATTTTTTGATTTCAAATAATCCAAACCGCCGATATGGAGATCACCGCCAAGCGCCTTTTTTTTAGAGGTCGTTCGGGACATCGTCTGCAGGAGCGGTGCACTTAAATATTTTTTTATGATCGACATGTTATTTTATTCTTGAAAGTAGGATCTATTCAAATAACCATAATTTGTAATTGCAAAATAAATACTGTTTCTAAAAAAAAATCCTAAAAAAACGTCGTTTTTGCGCCTCGCAAGTGCGTATAACCCCTTAACGACATTATTATTTAAATTACAAATAATTTTGCTTTTAAGTATTTCTTCTTTTTAATTAGAAAATAATATAGACACATATGTGTGTGTATGTATACACACACACACACACACACGCACACACACGCACATATATATATATATATATATATATATATATATAGAGAGAGAGAGAGAGAGAGAGAGAGAGAGAGAGAGAGAGGATGTTTTTCAAGCGTGATAGAACTTTAAATTGAATATCTATCGAAAGTTCTATCTAACCTAAAAATACCCTTTCACATACATTTATAAAATATATACATACACACACATGTATGTATATATATATATATACACACATCACAAATTCGCCTGTTCAGCGTAGGTAGTATGACTAAATGGCAGTGAGTGGAAAATTCAATGAGGCTTTCGCAAAACAGTAGGCGGATATAAGCTGACATCGTGATAATGATGATGATGTATATATGAATGGGTATGTTATATAGGTATGTATTTATAGACTAACTTCAATGGAATTATTTAAATGTTTTCAATATTTGGCTATCCTCACTTTTATTACCGTCTTAATCCTTATTGGAATATTTTAGATAAGTTTGGGATATGTCTTTGAGAAGATTATTACTAATTTTTGGAAAACTTTTTTATTTATATTTTGTAAATGCATTTGTGTTTTCTTATGATTTTGTTGAGTTCATTCTATAAGTGCTCGATTGAATTTAAATCCGATGATTGAATGGGTTACTTAAAAACACTAACTCCTTATTCATGGGCCCAATTCATCGAAGAATTTGTACCAACAATTTTATTAATAGAAGGCTCCAGAACTTGGTTTAACATCGAAGTGTAAGTGTTATTGTTCTTTCTGCACTCACAAACATTTATTATATATTAGTAGTAGTTATGGATCCTCATACCATAATGTTACTCCATTAAACTTGACTATAGGAAAGATACGGTATTCACGATAAACATTGTTAGTTCAACGGTAAGCATAAATCACATCACCCAAAGAACGCTGAAAATGTAAAATAATACTATGTACAATAATAAATGTAAAATAATATAATTAAGAGAAGATTCGCATTTCATGTTTCAGAAGGCATTATTTTTAATGAAAGTAACATTAATAAGTAATGTCTTATATCAATTTTCAATTTGTCTAATCAAATGATTTTGGACCAGCAAAAATCATTCCAATTTTGATGTGACTTTTCGCACTATAGTCTTTGTTTCTGGTTTTTCTTTATAAGCAAAGGTTTTTTTCTTGGTTTCCAACTTTTTACACCAGCTTCCAAAAAGATGATTCATTGAACATGTCGAAACTTTGGTTTTTTAAGGATTCTGATGTTCCTGCATCTCTAAAGACATTTTGAGTGAGTCATATAAACAGGAATGAAATAATTATCTTAAAGGTATTATTTTTTCGACAAGTTCTATCTTTATTTTTTTTAATGAAGCAAGAATGTCAAATCTTTTACTGGTGGTTTGAATAGTATATGTGGAGCATTTAATTTTTGCAAGTTTATTTCGCAAAACGCGTTTGTCATAAATATCTAAGATTTTTATTTGTTAATCTTCGATAAATTCTTTAATATTTGGCATTATCTCGATCACACTAATAATAACTTTACTGATATAGGATGTTGTAGAACAGCGTAATAGATCTTTAAATTGAATACCTATCGAAAGTTCTAACCTAAACAAAAACATTCTTTATATATATATATATATATATATATATATATATATATATATAAACATATATGTGTGTATGAATATATAAAGGTACGATAAAGGTGTTTTTTTAGCTTAGATAAAACTTTTGATAAAGATTCAATTTAAAGTTCTATTACGCTTTAAAAAATATCCTATAGAATGTCTTAAATTGAAAACAACTTCATAGTTTTTATTCACGTCCTTTTATGATTGTACATGAAAAACCAATAATTCAAAATTTGAATAATGATCTTAATGGGATTGCACATGATTAAGTAGACTCTTATTTACAATTAAAATGTCATGAGAATAATTAAATTTGTCTGGGACAAAATAAAGTAAATAAAAGTCAACTAAACGATTGTCTAAATGATTATTATCAAAATTTAGTAAGTGCCTAATATTTTTGATCATAACTACATATATGTACACACTTACAAATACGTGTATATATATATATATATATATATATATATATATATATATAAACATATATACATATATATATATATGGTATATATATAATATATATATATATATATATATATATATATATACACGAGGGTCGTTTTAAATTAACTTAATTAATTAATTAAATTAAACAATAAATAAATTTACCATATTTATCAAATGACCTCAATATATATATATATATATATATATATATATATATATATATATATATATATATATATATATATATATATATATATATATATAACGTCATCTAAATGTGACACCTAGATTTGTGTTTTATTAAAAAGAAACATGTGTATAGGGTGGTATATAAGAAAACATGTGTATAGTTTTTTTTTAATAAAACACAAATATAAGTGTCACATTTGAATGACCATATATATATATATATATATATATATATATAATTATATATACGAGTATATATATATATATATATATATATATATTAGGTTGGCAAGTATCTCCCTTCCGCTTTTTTTTTTTTTGTACATATGCGAAATCAAAAGACCAGAAGGCGGAAGGGAGATATTTGCTAACCTATATATATATATATATATATATATATATATATATATATATATATATATATATATATATATATATATATATATATATATATATATATATATATATATATATATATTTGGACCTCATATGTATATATATATATATATAGTCATGGTCAAAAGAATGTAGCATAAGAAATAGCAGATTATCTAATAAAATTTCAAATATTTGTAACTTTTAAAAAAATATTTTTTATTAATTAAATTTAGCTCCATCGGATGCAATGCACTCTTCCCATATATTCATATTATAGAGAAATAATTTTCTAAAGTTACTTAATTTTTTATAATCAATTGCATAATTAAATATCATTCTATATAATAAAAATGATTATTGTAAATTTATATAATTATTTCTTGGGTTTGTTATTGTTTTTTGTAAGTTTGATAAATTTAATTACATAAAATAATAAAAATACAAAACTCTGATGAAACCAATACTTTTTATCGAAATAAAATGAAAAATCTAAACAAGATAAAGTAGATTTATATTACTTTCTTAACTAATAATAATTCTAAAATGTGTGACAGAGATTTATAAAACACTAGATAAACATAATAGAAAGTCGAATGAAGTGGACAAGTGGAAAGTTCAAGTTAATTTAACTAGAACAGTAGAGTGATAGAGCAAGGTTTTTCGAGAGGGTAAGCCGACGAGTACTTAATGATATTTTGCTTATGCTTGTAATTCGAAGTTGCACGAAGAGACGACGTAAATCGCAGTATAAATGATAAAAGCTTAACAGACGCGCATAACGATTTAAATAGTTAAATTCTGTAGTCGAACATAAACATTTACTACGAGTACGGAAGTGTGATGTTATTCATGGAGAGATAACTTACGCCCCGATGATAAAACCGTCAGACGATCAATGATTTGTAAACGTATGCTTTTCAAACTAGATAGAGGATAAAATATCTATTGTTTACATGTAATATTCATTAAACATCGTAATAGATATAAGGTTGTATTTACTTTATTGACAACATAATTAATATTGTAAAATATTTGAATAAAAGAGGTAGACTGTGTCTTTACAAGACTTCAGTCGATACAATACTTGAATTTTTTTATTTATTTTGAAACAATATTTTTTTGAATATATATGTATGGTATTTTTTTAAGCATGATAAAACTTTAAATTAAAATAAAACATATACTAATTGATCGGATGACCATTTATTTGGTATTATTCGAAAGATCATTCTATGGCATTAATAATTAAAAATGATTTCGGGCATATGCGCATCACGGCTACCTCTGACATACCACATCAATGGAAAAAAGTTGGAATTTGTTAAGATACACATTTAGACAAATCTATTTGTATGTGGGATACATTTCTCTTTACGGATAAAAGTAAGTTTTGTATTTTCAGTCTAAATGGTAGAAGAATGGTCTGGAGAAAAATAGGTGAAGAATTTGGGAAAGTATGAAGACTGTAAGATATGGAACAAGGCAAATCATTAAATTTTCAAAAAAAAAAAAAACGAAATTTGAAATAAATAATATCTAGGCGCTGAAATAAATTTCGCCAGCGTTATAAAGATGGACGTTGTGAAATAGTTGACATTTTTCCCAGGTTGCGTAGCAGAAGACTGAAAAACTAGATAACAAGCAAGGAACAAATATGAAGACACATAGCTGGCGTCGGGGTTTACCTCCAGGGAAGCTAATTAAACTCAAGTCTAGAAACAAAACCGCCAAGATACGCAAACCAAAAACGCAAAAAAAAGAAATAGTTGACACATATCTACATCCCATTGGTCCTCCTATTATAACCTTGGTCATTTGTATCAGTAATGCAGGTTAGTAAGATTGAAGTGAGTAAAAAGGCGTACCAGTACGTTCGAGTTGTTTTCTACGCGTCTATATAAAGCAAGTGTTTGCTTTTTGATAAATTTAAGAAAGCAGATGACAAGAATAAAATCCAAGAAATCTCAAGAAAAACTACTGGGGGGGGGGGACAACACAACAAGAGAAGTAAATTCGGGTTTTGAAACTTTTCTCGAAATCAAGATAGAAGACTAAATTAAAAATATAAGAAGACAAAGAAAGAAAAATAAGAAAACGAATAATAGGCAGCTGGGGCGAATATAAATATCCCCAGGAACATCAAGTATAAGAAGACTACTGAGGAAACAGATGATAAGAATAAAATTCAAGAAATCTTGTTGACAAGTTCCTCTTTCGTAGGGATATTAATGTCCATATGCAAGGTGCTGTTCTCACAAAGTAATATGCGCTTCAGTGATGATGCACATTTATGCTAGCGCTATATAATGAATATTAGTAGGTACAGGATTTAGAGAGATACTCTAAACACTCATTACTCTCTCTTAAATTATTCCCATGAGGGCTACCGGAATCAACGGGATGGACGTCTGACGATGCGTCATCCACGTTCACGTAAAACAAGCGTTCCAGTGAATTCGCAATGAATACAATTTATTATTTAAATATTTTTGAAAAACAATGTATCTGAGAGTATTAACAAATTGTGTCTTTAAAATGGTTTTATTTTTCAGCAAGACAATCCTAAATATTGTGCTTATATAGTAAAGATATAGACGCTGTACAATATATCTTAAAACATTTCAGGACACTTCCCCAGTTACTCAAATTTTATGAAGTATCTGTAGAAATTTTTCATACGATGAGTAAGGAAGCAAAGCATCATCACTTTCAAAAATATGTTAAAAGAAAAGATTGCAGTAAAATAGAATATTATTAATTTTAATTATACTTTGAAATTGGTAAAACGGATGCGAAATTATATAATTGATGTTTTCTATCGAAACGAATAAACGATAAAGTATTAATTTTTGCAATTTTTAAAGTTTTTAGTTACTATACACATAATTTTTGGTACACTATTTTGTAATGTGATCAATTATTGTTTTTCATGAAATTATAGAAATCTAAAAATAATTTTATTTTTGCATTTGACAAAAATAAAATATTTGTGAAAATCGGATAATGAATTTTTAACTTCTTTTTACCATACATTTCACCGCTCTTCATCAAATTCTTTTGATGCAGAAATACGCAGAATTTTTAGGCTGACTGTATATATGAATTATGTATACACACACATATACATACATGCATACATGCATAAATGCATACATGCATGCATGCATGCATACATACATACATACATACATACATACATACATACATACATACATATATACATATATATATATATATATATATATATATATATATGTGTGTGTGTGTGTGTGTGTGTGTGTGTGTGTGTGTGTGTGTGTGTGTGTGTGTGTGTGTGTGTATATATATATATATATATATATATATATATATATATAAAGCACATTTTTTAGGTTAGATACAACTTTCAATAGGGATTCAATTTAAAGTTTTATCCAGCTTAAAAAACATCCCCCCTCTCTCTCTCTCTATATATATATATTTATATTTACACTTACGTGCGTAAGTCACGGTACACATGGGTAACATAAGCAATTTATTGATATAATTCAATGAAGTCGTTAAATTAAAAAAAAATATTTAATTGAAAATAAATATAATATTCATTCAATTTATTCATTATATAATATTCATTATATTTATTTTCAATTAAATATATTTTTTGAATTAAACGACTTCATTGAATTATATCAATAAATTGCTTATGTTACTCATGTGTGCCATGACTTAAGCGTGTCAGTGTATATATATTGGCTTATTTTCAAGCTTGCACTTTATTTATGATGGCAAGTATCACTAGTCATGGACATATTTCTAGTTTATTTTATAATAAATGATATTGGTTGTGAGTATGAGAGTAATATCTGATATTCATGATTTTTTCCATTATATTTGATTTCAACATATATCACCGAATGTTTATACAAAAAATGAACACCAAATAAGGGACACTTATTTAATTTTTATGTTGTTTTTTTTTAAAAAAAATATTTTATATTATTATATTTTTATATTATTAAATATTTTATATTTAAAATATGTTAAAAATATTTCTTTTAAAAAATTAAAATATTTGTTGTGTTTACAATAACACGATGAAACAGTATAATATTTTAGATAATAACGAATTTAGGTCAATAAATTAAACTAGATAATTAATCTGTAATTTAATAGTTGTATTAAAAGTTTTGTAAACTAATCATTACAAATAAAAACCGTTTTTCGATTTGAATTTTTTTTAGCCTTGTTTAGTACACTTATAAGGAGTTATTTTTTTTATCTTTTTTTCCAAAATTTCATTTACGGTCTTTACACATTTTGTTGTAATTTATATTCTTGTGCTGTATTACAAAAATATTTGATTAAGCGAAAGTTAAAATTGTAAGACAACTAATAGAAAACATGAACTTTTATTTTGCGATATGCTTTGAGACATTGTCTTGTTGATCAAGTTATTAATAAAAATCCATCAGAACGATTATATGTACATCATTGTCTGTTAACCATATTTCATTAGGACATGTATTAGGAAATGTCGGATTTTTATTTTATTCCTGATATAATAATCCGACATTTTATATTACACGACCTAATAGAAGTTTTGTCTTGTTTCAACAATCAAAAATTTCTGTGTCGTTTTTCTTCTAATTTGATAATAATGAAAGAATAACATACAATAATTATGAAATTAAGAACATAAAAATTGAATTGTGAAAATTTAATTTTCAGAGGCGCCAGTTCTAGAAATATCTATTATTTGTATACTCAAAAACTGCTTTCAATATATATATATATATATATATATATATATATATATATATATATATATATATATATATATATATATATATATATATATATATATATATATATATATATATAGACAGAATTAGGCTAGATGAAAAGGTAAGGAAAGGAAGACAGATTGTTATCTAAACTATTCATTGTACTTTAAATGAGGGAAGCAAAGTTTGAAAATAAAAATATAATAATAAAAGGCGGATATCTGTTGTATCTTTGATATGTAAACGATATACTACTTGTATTAATAAAACTAGAAGAGTTAAAAATTCTACTAAAATCACTTTTAGAAGAAAGCAGATGAGTTGAACTAAAAATAAATATGAATAAAATTAAAATCATGTTCAATAGCTTTGTTAAAAACTAAGATATATATTTAGAGGGTAAATGTGTGAAACTCGATAAAATAAAATAGCTGGAAAAATTATACAATATGAAAGTGAAATAGTGACCTATAGACAGAGAGATTAGGTCGAGAATCAGAGCAGTATATGAAAAGATGAACAATATAATGGAGAGTAAAATACCATTGAGCCTGAAATGGAAAGCGTATAACCAATGTGTGTTAACTGGTTGTACTTGCGGATTAAAAACTTGGACATTGAACGTAAAAATGAAATAAAAACTTTCGATAAGTTAATGAAGCTGGAAAGGATTATATTAGGAATTGTATAATGTGACTGAAAAATATGTAAAACGATATGAGAACAGATAAAAGTAATTGATATAAGATAATAAAGTAAGAAAAGAAGTTAGTAAGTGGATAAATATCATTATGAAATGGCAGCCAAGAGATAAAAGGAGATCAAGAAAGAGACTTTATTAAAGATTGAGTTTAAATTTGTGAAAAATAGTGGAGGCAAGGGTTGGATGAGATTACCTATGGTCAGGAGTAAGTAAAAAATCACAGGAAAAAATTAAGAACTAATAACATTTCATGAAATTTTTTCATCAGTATTGAGCTAAAATAAATTTTCAATGACGAAGATTTTATATATATAATATGTACTATTATTATTCTGTGCTATAAGTCTTGTAAGACCTTATTATCTAATAATGTTAACACAGTAAGGCTTTTCTTTGAATTTCATAATGGTAATATTAAATTTAAAAAGTACTAAATATATTCTAAACGGTTAAAACGATTTTTACTTTGTTTTCTAATTTTAACCTTGATGTTTTTTATCAAATTTATTTTGTGTCTCGTATTTTTTCCTTTTTTCTATTTTTTTAATAATTCAAAAATTTTATTTTACATTATATATTTATTACCTTTGTTTATATCTTTCTTTTTCTAACAAAATATTGTTTTTCATATTACCATTATAAATAACATTTTTTAAACATCATTAAATAGCATAAATGGAATGTTAGATTTTCGTGTTATATTTTGTTACGTCTGTATTTAGTAATACATGTTTTTGTTTGGCCGATTAACCAAACGACACGGTATATTACAATACAAAATAAGTAATATCTGTTAAACTAAGGCATGAAATTGAATATTCGTGCGTAGCTATTACTAGTCTTGTTAAATGTGTTAATCAGGTGTCTGGTATCGAGAATGGTATTTCAAATCTATTTGATTTCTGGTATTTCATCGTATGTCTCAAACAATTATATTACAATCTTAATTTAGCTCAAACAAGTATATTACAATATATTCACCGTTATTCACTAAATTATTTTTAGAAAGGTGTAATGTGCACTTTCGCACGATTAAAAATTGTTTTTTAATAACCTATTTCCACAATTTACCATATTTATATTTACATATGTAGTGACATGATTTAAGAATTTTAATGAGGTTTGATCAAAAAATACTTAGACCACGAATACAATTCAATATCTAGTAACTGGAAGTGGAATCTAATAATCTGATATGATATGATCATTTTTTACGTTGACTGCTGTTATGATAAATCATTTATTGAAAATTTTATAACAGTTTTTTCAATTTAATTTCCATTAGCCAATAACATTTTTGAGAAGTCGAGGTCATCCTCATTTTCAAGTTACCATACTCATTTGTTAAAATTTCGTGACTCTTCTTCGTTTCCAAAACTGAAGTTTGTTAAATACTTGTTGCTTTTTAATGATTTATGTATGTATGTATGTGCATATATATATATATATATATATATATATATATATATATATATATATATATATATATGCACATCGTATATATATATATATATATATATATATATATATATATATATATATACGAGGGTAGTCCCATAAGTACCCGGCCTGACCTAGAGATAGCGGTAGTTGTTTGAAAAATATCACTGTATTAGAAAGTACACAATCTATAAGCATATGTTTCAAGTTTGAGGACGCCACGTTGTTTAGTATTTGTTTGGCAGCCATCAATTGTGAACGTTTTCAGTGAATTTGTGAAAATGGAGAAAATTGGTCACCGTTACGTGATACAATACTTTTATTTGAAAGGCCTCAGCCCAACCAATATAAAAGCTGAACTGGATTATATTCTAGGTGAGTCTGCTCCTTCGTTTACAATAGTGAAATATTGGGTAGCAGAGTTTAAACGAGGCCGTACGAGCTGCCAAGACGAGCAACGCAGTGGTCGACCAAATGAGGTGACGACTCCAGAAATGGTGAAGAAAATCCACAACGCGGTACTGGATGATCGTCAATTGAAAGTGCGCGAGCTAGCAGACATAGTAGGCATTTCAAAAAGTGCGGTACATCGCATATTATCTGAAAATTTGGACATGAGAAAGCTGTATGCAAGATGGGTGCCGCGTTTGCTCACACTCGAGCAAAAACAGTGTCGTGAAGATGTTTCAATTGAGTGTTTAGCGAAGTTTCACAGCAACAAAGCAGAATTTTTGCGCCGTTTCATAACCATGGATGAAACATGGGTCCATCACTTCACACCCGAGACTAAAGAACAATCAAAACAATGGACTGAAAAGGGAGAACCGGCTCCAAAGAAGGCGAAGACCGTTTCATCTGCAGGCAAGGTCATAGCGTCGTTTTTTTGGGATGCGCGTGAGATAATTTTCATTGACTATCTTGAAAAAGAAAAAACTATCAACGTCGAGTATTATGCGAACTTATTGCAACGTTTGAGCGAAGAAATCAAGCAAAAACGGCCGCATTTCGCTAAGAAGAAAGTGTTGTTTCATCAAGACAATGCACCAGCTCACAAATCCGTTATTGCAATGGCCAAAATTAATGAATTAAAGTTTGAATTGCTACCTCATTCACCCTATTCGCCAGATTTATCCCCCTCGGATTATTTTCTGTTCCCAAACTTGAAAAAAATGGCTCAGTGGTCAAAGATTTCCCAACGATGAAGAAGTGATGTCGGCAGTTAACGGGTAGTATTTTGAGGAGCAAGACAGTTCTTATTATAAAAAGGGTATCGAACTTATTGAACATCGCTGGGAAAAGTGTATAGAGCTGAAAGGAGATTATGTTGAAAAATAAATATATTTTTTCCAAAATTTTTGTGTTTTCTTTGTTGGGTCGGGTACTTCTGGGACCACCATCGTATATATAAATATATATATATATATATATATATATATATATATATATATATATATATATATACAGTGACGCGCATAAGTCATGGCACATATGGGTACAAGTAATTTATTGATATAATTCAATAAAGTCGTTAAAATAAAAAAAATATTTAATTGAAAATAAATATAATATTCATTAAATTTATTCATTATATAATTTCAATGTATGTCTATAT
>CP092087.1:51912786-51962786 GCA_029203775.1 Neoneuromus ignobilis | reverse complement strand
AGAATTGCTGTTTGTTGTACAGTGAAGATAAAATCAATGTAAAAATTGTGAAGAGTATGTGTACAAGAAAATGGGAATATAGATAAGTAAAAAAATCGAATGAGTAGGAGAAAAAGGTTGCGATAAACCAAGGAACAAATTAATCAAAGAATTAATGATGTAGGTATGACTGTATCAGTACTGAATATATATTGTCTTTCTAAACGAAGATATCTTGAATTAGCTGATGAAATGAAGAAAGATATATATGCATATTATCATTTTTTAAACATAATAAAAGTCATAGTAATGAAACTTGGTTCACAGACGTAAATATTTGCTCAATACACTAATAACGAGCACATCAAAAAAGGTAGTAGCTATATAGCTTGGTTATATGAAAAGAAATTGGTATAGCTTGTTCATTGAAAAATCTAATCAGTAGGAATTGTCAGAGTATACTGGAAATATTTTCATATGCTTCTGGAGTAAGTGACTAGTTGTAATTATTTACATTTTTTAAAAAAATATAATTACTTAATAATAAACCAAAATTAAGACATCAAATTGTGTTTTCAAAATGGATATAATTTTATACGGATAATAGGGAACATATTATATTTTGAAAGAAATGAAATGATTGGCTTAAAATTGTGCACAAACATTCGAAAAATGTTTCTATTATACTGATATTGAAATTAAACTTTAATAATAAATATTTTTAACAAAAAATAATTATAACAAATTGTCAACTAAAAATATATACTTTTTTAAATCATTTTAAATTTTATTTTTTTATAATTGTAGCACCACAAATAAATATATTTATATAATAAAAATATTATTCATTTTTATTTTAGTTCTACGAGTAGAAACTTTTCTAGGCAATAGATTTTGGTATGAACACCATGTATTTTATTATATAGGGTCATCCAAATATGACGCCCAGATTTGTGTTTCACAAAGAAAAATATTTTTGATTTTTTTATTCGCCAAGTAAGGTACAATATAATAGTATAGGAGTATATGCTGTACAATTTTTAAAATAAAATATATTTTTTTTGATATCGGATATTAATAAATTAAAAGGTCATTAGACATTTATGAAACATTATCGTAAAAAGTTTATTAGTTTAATGATGTAATTTAATTTAATAGTAAGTATGAACTTACGATAAAAATTTTATTATTTGTTTTGGAAAAATCGATACGTTAATTTATTTAAATTGAAAAAAAATGATTATATTTTCTGATCTTCATCAAAGTGTTACATTTTAAAATTTAAGTTTTAAACCAAAAAAAAATTGTGGATGATTGTCGATAACTCACATAGTTATTGAGATAAACTACAATATTTTTTCAAAAAGCAATTTAAAGAGGCAATTTATCAAAAAAATTATATATTTTTTTACACAAAGTTACAATATGTCAGTAATAAAAAAAGAAAAATAACGACGTTTCAATTTAATACACATAAAATCAGAACAATAAAAAAATTCAACTTTGAATTTTAATCCACAAAATTATTAGCAGAGAAAATATAATTTTTATAAAATTTCATGTTTTTATCATTAGTTTTCATTATAAAAAAAATCAATATGCAATATACTTACAAACATTTAAGTGATTTCTACAGAGTGAAAACTTTACTATTTTAACTGAAGTAAAAAGCAATATTTAAAATGTAAAGAAAGGAAAATGAATATCATGTACATTCGGTAGTTTATATATAATAGTATCAACCAATTGGGAAGATAGAAAAATATATCGAGAGATTAAAAATATCACAAATTTTAGTAGCAGTTTTGAAAAGTTATGAATCGTTACAAAAAAGAAAAAAAAACTAAATTAAAAAACGAAATGGTCGAAAGAAGAAATTAAATAATAGTGACGAACAGTTCATACAAAAAAATAATATAGAAAATCCAAAAATTACTGTATCGAACCAACTACAATGCTAGATAATATTGTTATTTTGAAAACTGTTAGAAAAGTATTCTAGAACAAGGAATTCAATGGTCGAGTTGTCAGTAAGAAAATGTATTGTTATGAAATAAGCCCGTTGAGTTTTGGAGGAACGTAATTTTCACAGATAAAAGCAATTACAACATTTGGGATTGTGATGAACGGAAAAAAACTTTGGAGGCAAGTGAACAAAAAAAAATGGATCTAACATGTTTAGTCATAACAGTAAAGCAATAAGGTGAAATATGATTTAAAATTAATTTTTATAAATAATTAATTTTTATAAATAATTAATTTTTAGAAATTAATTTTTATAAATAAACGTATGAACAAGAGTTAATTTATTTTGATATTTTAAAGAAAAATTAGAAGATAAGTATGACCAAAATGGGAATTGAGAATAAATTAATTTTCTACTAAGAAAACAATAACCCGAAACATGACGTTTATGTTGTGAGGTAATGTCTATTATGCAATTGCTCAAAAGTTTTGGAGATTTATCCATAATCATCGAATATCATCTTAATTGAGAGAATGAAAAATACAGTATGAGACGATTTGTATGAGACGAACAAAAAATAAATTCCAGGAAGCAATAAATTTACAATAAAATGGATTTATCGTCAAGCTGACGGAATAATTAAGCAAAATCGAACATTCTTATATAAAAAAATTAGTAAATTCGATGTTTAAAAGGGTGTTTGATGTTATTAAATAAAATGGATATCTTACAAAATGTTAGTAAAATCACAAGTATTGGGATATTCGGAGAGTTTTCGCTGAATTTCCGATGAATTGCGCTGATCACTGTAGGGACGCTGAATTGCTGTTGTCAACTTTTGACATTATATACTTTCTGAAAGGTGACACTTTTGCCAATATTTGTGTCTATTTACTATCAACATTGGTTTAATCGTGTTTATTTGGTGTCAGTGTAAACATGGAGAAAGAAAAAGTGCATTTTCGCCATTTAATAAAAATGCTTTTTTACTATCGTAAAGGCAAGAATGCTGTTCAAACCGTGAAAAAGATTTGTGCTGTTTACGGAGACAATGCTGTAAGTGAATGAACAGTGAACGAATGGTTTATGAAATTCAGACAAAGCGAATTTAACGTTGAAGACCGACAATGCTCCGGTAGGCAATCCGCGGTTGATGTCGAAATCAAGGCGCTGATCACAAATAATCAACATATTATCACTCGTGGAATAGCAGAGAGACTCAAAGTGTCGAATCCGACATTTTATGAGCATTTGATGCGGGTTGGCTTCGTTAGTCACCTTGATGTTTGAGTACTTCACGAATAAACCGAAAGAAATTTAATGGACTGTATTTCCAAGTCCGATTTATTGCTCAAACGCAACGAAAATGATCCATTTTTGAAACGGATGATAATGGGAGATAAGAAATGGATCATCTACAATAATGTTGAGCGAAAACAGTCATAGAATCATTCAAGTGAGCCGTCATCAATCATCCCAAAGGCCAATATCCATGCTCCGAAATGCTCTGTTGCTGGTGGGATCGGAAGGGCATTGTCTATTATGAGCTGCTGCCGCATAACCAAAAAATTAATTCGGTTAAATATTCTAGCCAGCTGGACAATTTGAAGCAAGCCATTGACCATAAACGCCCAGAATTGGACAATCGTAAAGGGGTAGTCTTTCACCAGGATAACGCCAAACCACATGTGTTTTTGGCTACCCGGCGAAAATTGTTGATGGTTGGCTGGGATGTCTTACCGCATCCTTCATATAGTGCTGACTTGGCACCTTCGGATTACCATCTGTTCCGCTCTATACAAAATTCGCGAAACGGAAAAAAATCATTCTCTGGAAAACTGCAAACAGCACCTTAAGCAGTTTTTTAGCGATAAGCCAGGGACGTTCTATGAGAGTGGGATAAGGAAACTTCCCAAAAGATGGCAAACTGTTATCAAATAAAATGTTGCATATATTATTGAATAAACTTGATTATTAGTACAAAATTTTTGTTCTTCAATTTACCTCAAAAATCGGCGGAAACTTTCCGAACAACCCAATAAAACACGTACTCAAATAATATTTTTTCTATTTATGCTAATAATTTTGTAGCGCTAAATTTGAAGATAAGTTTTTGTTTATATTTTATGATTAAAGAATTTAAACACAGCTATATTTTTTCTTTCTCTATTACTGACATACTGTAATTTTTTGTACGAAATATTTTTTTATAAATCTTCTCCAAAATTGGCTTATTAAATTACTTTTTCATTTAAAATAGTTTGTGCTAGTAATTATGTAAGTGGCTGTATGAATATTAAACATTTATGAGCTAAGGTAAATTTAATTATTACTTTTATATTTTTTCGCCATTTATTAAATATATTTGGTTTTAATTTGTGTCAATTTCATTAAAATCTTCATTATTTTATAAATAATTCAATATTGTTAATTGGATAGAAGAGTTTAAATTACAAAAAAACTCACTTAAGATTCAGTTAATTAAACGTAAATTAATCATGGCGTACAAATACATACATACATGCATACATACATACATACATACATATATATATATATATATATATATATATATATATAAATATATATAAATATATGTATGTATGAGCGTATTTATATGTATAGTATTTATACAATATACGAACACATGCAGTTCTTTGGCCCGAATAATTAAATAAGTTCGAAATCCAGCATTGAACTCCAATTAGAAAATTAGGAGAAAGTATCCGTACTTAATCCGCTCTCTGAAATTAACGAGTGATGCGCATATAAACGCATTACATATCTTTTTACGGACTGTAAAGCAAATAGTTAAGTGCATGGTCATTTGAAACACGCGAGCCACTAATTTACTATGCAAGAGTGGAGTCATTGACAGTCGGTATATAAACCGTTTCGTATCGTTTAAGTATTAAGTGGAATTAAATCAAAGCAAATATTAATAATGTACAAACATTTAACATGGGTTTCTAACGGATAACAGTGTGTCAGAAGAGATCCGAGTTCATTATCCGCATCAATCAGTCGTAATTAATAAATTCGCTTGGTGCTTCTAACTAATGAAATCATTCTTATGTAGTTTTTGTGATTTGCATAATAAATAATTGGTCTTTAAAATAAAGAATATTCAACACATGACAACATATATGTATACAAGTATTTATTTTATATATATGTACGAGTATATATATATATATATATATATATATATATATATATATATATATATATATATATATATGATCGACCGATAGAGAAGTAACTTACATCTTCGTCTGTTATGCGGTAGAATGCGTTCGATCCACAGATGAATAGTTCTTCACGTTTTAAAGTTAAGGGTTGAGCAACTTTATTTCGTAAAAAATATAACTGTCTCGTGGCTCTAACTTTACTAGAAACCTGAGCTTTGATGAGGTGTTGTGTTTGTGGTTGTGATCATTCACACACACACAGATATATATATATATATATATATATATACACGAGGGTCGTTTTAGTATGGTAAAAAAGTAAAAAAAACTAAATTGAAAAATTAAATTAAACAATAAATAAATTTCCCATACTTATTAACACTCGTATATATATATATATATATATATATATATATATATATATATATATATATATATAAAAGATATATATACATATGTGTGTATAGCAAGTTCAGTGAGAATGTTTCCAATATATGAAATAATTTTTACATTATTATTATGCTCAATTATTATTGGATTGAAACAAAAGTTCATAACGTTTTTTTAAAGTTTAATTTAATAGAGCTTTCTACACAGTTCTATTTTTTAAAAATTTATTACACAAGTTCTATCTTGTCGTATCACCTTTCTCCAAAATTCAGGTAGTTTCACTATTCCCTTCTTCCAGAACTTGGTGTCCTTTTCTGTTATAAAATGCTCGAGATGATTTTTGTAATTTTCCAATGAACTGAAGTTATTTCCGTTAAGTGAATTCTGTAGCGACAGGAATAAGTGATAATTTGAGGGCGCTAAGTCATGGGAATACGATGGATAGGGTAGGACATCCCACCTAAGTTGCACCAATTTTTGTCGTGTCTATAAAGACACATGCGGTCTTGCGTTGTCCTGGTAAAAGACTACTGCCTTTTAAATTTGCTAGTTCCGGAGACTTTTGGCCAATCGTTGCCTTTAATTGATCAAGTTGAGATCAGTACTAAAGCTTTTGGTAGCCCAATGGGCCTTTCCACACTAGTCAACATTCATACAGTATTCACGGTCCATTACCACTCGTCTCACACGCTCTTACCCGAAAACTAATTTTTTTAGGTGAGAGAGTTTTTTTGATAAGAGGGTGAGACGAGCGGTAATGGACGTGAATACTGTATGCATGCTGACTAGTGTGGAAAGGCGCAATGAGTGCATTACGAATAGAAAACAAGAATGGAATAACCATATCGAAAGAATAAACAAAAATCATTTTTCGATTAGCAAGAAGATAATCGCGTGGAAGATCAGCAATAAGAAGGAAGAAATCATTTTAATCATAGAAAAAATATAGGCAGTTCTATAAGGAAGCAAAGAGAAAAAGAAATGCAGTCACGAATGCGTATGAATGGGAAAAAACTTTTGAGTTTTATTGAAATACATTAATGATTTCATATTATACAGTTTAATATTAGAATCAATATTATTATTTCGTTCCAAAACAATTTATTATAAAAATTAAAAAGTTTCACTGTTTTGTATTTGTTGATCATCCGTTATTTTTAGTCTATTTTACTACATGATCAATATCACGACATTCGTCGACCTGTAATAATTTTGGTTCATGTTAACCATACATTTCATTATTATCGACTAAATAATATTAAAGTAGTAGAGCTTTTTAGTGTCAAGAAGGTCAACGTTTTGTTTCTAGTTCAGCTTTAAAGTTTTTCGTATTTGCTTGACATTTATAAATAATCATGTTACGCTATGAATTCTATAGAAATCATAAATTGAGGTAATAGTTAATATCATAGAAAGTTCACAGGTTACGTAAATTATTAATTAGTATGTAAAGCAGTCGTAACCGACAATGATAAGACAGTACTGTGCTACAACGTTCAATGAAATTATTTCGATATATGTATAATATAAAATAATTAGATTAAATTAATGTGTACGTGACTATCAGTTTCAAACCATAGATTTAGATATGATATGAATTATTGAATACATCAAAATGCGTATCAGCAAATAAATTGGTCGACATATGATTATTGAACATTTTTATAAAAGCTTTTGGTGTTGAGTTCAGTGATCTGTTTATACAGAGTGATTTAAAAAATACACAACCCTAAAAATAAGAAGGTAGTACTTACGAGTAGGTAAAGTTATGTCAAGTTATTAGTCAGTTGGCATTACTGTACTCAAGGTTACCCCGAAGTAGGTAGTTTAAATGACCTTGGCATGCGCCAGTCTCGTTCAAGTATCCATTCCCTTGTATTATGTCAGTTATTTAGTTTTCTCAGAACGAACTTGTCTTTATTATTGAGATTTATTTCAATTATAAATCTTATAAAAGTGTGCAAGATGAGATTTAAAATTTTAAAAAGTATAAAAATTTTCTCAGTTTTTTAGTCCTTAATAAGTCAACAAAAACGTGTTTAATTAACACTTTCGTAAGAATGGAAGTGAGTAAGGCAAAATGAGATCTGATCTGTCATTGTGGTTAACTGTGGAAGTTCTTGATGATGTGTATGAAAATTTAATTTGCTCATCCAGAAAATCTCTTACAGTTATCTTCTTAAATTAGACTGTCATTAATGACTATTTATAGGTCTTCAGAAGAAGTTAAAATTTCATGCTTAGTGTGTTAGTGTCATTCATGAACTAAACGAGCCATATTATAAAAAATGTTTACAGTATTGTCGTTGGATTTATTTTTATTGATGAAAATGGAAATGAGGTGTTAGATTATATTTACTTTCGTGACGAAGTTCGGTTTTACTTAAATGACTAAGTGAATAGTTAAAACAATCAAATATATAGTAACGAAAATACACAAATTATCACGAACGATCGTTACAAATATAGAAAATCAGGGTTTAGTGTACCACTCTCCAATTGTATGTTATAGGGTATATATTTTGAAAAACTGTGAGTGGTGAAGTTTATCGTGATATAATCTAACATTGTATTACATTGTTAGAAAACAGTGAATGGTATGGGTTTCAATAAGATTGCGTGATTTGCTATACTATTAATAAAATGATGGTCATGTTACAGAAATTTTTCAGTTATTGCTGGAATTAAAAAGACTTCTGGTGCCAAAAATCCTTAGATCTTCTGCAGATATTTTTCTTTAGAAATATTTAAAAGGTGTCGAGTTTCAAAATAATCCTTACATATTTGAAGACTTGAAGCCTTTGGATTTTAATTAGATGTAAGTTTAGTTTCAATTTATTTTGTTTCGTTTTTAATACGACTATAATTATTTAATGAAAATATAACAATAATTTAAAAAAATGTTTTAGATTAAAAAAATTACTTTTTTTATTTTACATGTGTATTGTAGGTTTTTATTATCAATGTTTGGTTCGTAAAACTTATCATGCGCTTCGTAAAACTTAACACAATCGTCAAAGTGAACGTGCTATTTATCGAATTGTTGAAAAAATTTAAAAACAATTTTACTCTACATGATATAATAGTACCTGTAAGACTAAGAAGAAATACAAGAAGTGAGGCCAATATTGCTTCTGATAATGAAATTAGAGATCACATTACAGTAAATGGAGTGGGTTACCAAACCATGAATAATGATTTTTTTCCAAAAATAATTAAAAATGGTTTGCACGATATGTGGTTTCAAGAGGACGGTGCTACATGCCATACATATACGGAAACAATAAATTTATTGAAACAGAAGTTTAATGAGTCCATTATTTCATGAAATGAACCCATCAATTGACCACCAAGATCATGCGATCTAACTTCATTAGATTATTTTTTGTGGAGTTATGTGAAATCATTGGTTTATGCTAATAAACCATAAACAATAAAAGCATTGAAAATAAATACTTAACGTGTAATTCATGAAATTGGGCAACAATTACGTGAAAAAGTGACTAAAAATTGAACTAAACGAATGCACTATGTCAAGCGAAGTCGTGATAGTCATATGAGTGAAATTGTGTTCCACCATTAATGCCATAGAATATGCTTAAAAATAAAAAATATAACTAATTTAATTAAATACTTTTTGTTATATCGTATTTCTATTTAAACTTCTGAAACGCTTATTGGAAAACCCTATATACTTCTATATATTATTGTTATTAGTTTCTTTATATTTTCTGATGGATGAAGATATCTTCTAATATTTTCTACATCAACAAATCCATTTTAATGAATTTTGTCAGGTCTCTGTCTCATATATCTTATATATAGGGTAACCTAAATTAAACTGAAGGATAGTAAATGATAGTAAGGAAGTAAATGTATGTTCAAACTCTTTAGCTTCATTTGAGTCATCTGTGTATGTATGTATATATATATATATATATATATATATATATATATATATATATATATATATATATATATACACTTACGCAGAGGCTTATTGATTCACTACTTACGATTTTATGCAAATTGTTGTTTTGTAAGACCAAAATATAATTATTGTGCATTGATTTTTTTTATTTAAATACTCTTTTGCTCCTCAATACATTAAATGAAAAAATATATTTTTCCTTAGAGATAAAACAGTAATAAAATAATTTATTCAATTTAAAAATTAAAAAATAAATTGTTGTGGTTGCTCAAAAATGTATAAAGAGATTTGGTACGATTTTCATTCATTTAACTGCTTGTCTTTGATTCTCAAGGTTTTAAAGCAAAACAGGTTGATGTAATATTATTGAAGAAGATAAATTATCATTTTCACTTTATAGGCGGTGTAAATAAAACATTAATTGCAAAATTAATAAATAAGGGCGAATTAATAATTCAGTTCATAATTAAATGATACAAACTTGAAAACTGTATAATTAAGCAAATGAAGAGAGGCACCAAATAAAATTATTAATGAACAAGAATATTGAATCACACAGGAAATGAAAAACTACTGATACAAAATTAAATATCGAAAATAAAGATTAAAAAATATATAATGCAGAAACAGTAAAAAAAGCTATTGAATAAAGAGAAAAACCTTTCAATAATTTAATAAATCAGCGTTTACGTTTACAGTCTACTAATGAATACCAAAGTAAAAATAATGATTTTGGAAAGATGACATTCTTTCTGTTAAAAGAAAATTGAACATTTTTTGTTCGAATAATAATGTAAATACACAGAGAAGAAAAATCTAAAAATTCTTGTGGCCGATGATTAAGTACAGTAAAGGATAATGCAATGATATGAGGTTGAACATATGGGGTTGTATAACGATGTGAAAACTAATAATTTTTGACACCACTATAAAGAAAAATAATTACTTAGGTTTTTTAAGAGAATATTTAAAAAGCAGTGCCGAAAATTGGTTATTGGGAATATTTTTTTTCTATAAAGATAATTATCCCAAACAATTTTCAGATACTGTGAGGGAGTGGAAGATCGATAATTACCCATATGTTATAAAAACTTCCACTTTAGTCAACAGACCTTAATATTATTGAATATTCTTGAGTAAAATAAGAAACAGATTTTAGAATATCAAATAATGACAATAGGGATCTCAAAATCACTTTAAAAACAGAATGGTATAATATAAGTTCGGATTTTATGTGCAAAATGGTGAAACTGCGTCAAATAGATAAAAAATGTTATTCAAAAAGGAGGTTTGACAAACGAGTAAAGTAATAAAAACATGAATAAAACTTCTTTTTTGATCCCAATCGATAATTTAAAGTGTGATCTGATTTTCAAACAAAAATTATTTTGTTGGTATTTTTTATGTTTAAAGAAAAAATATATTAGTGTTTAATAAAAGTGATTAACAACAATGCAATTTTTAAATAAAATATTTAACTGAAAAGCTGGGAAATTTCAAGTGTATCATTTTAAATGTGAGCCATTGTATAACTGTATATATAGATCTATTTACATATGCATATATATATGTATATATATATATATATATATATATATATATATATATATATATATATATATATATATATATATATATATATATATATATATATATATATATATATATATACACGAGGTCGTTTGATAAGTCCGTGTAAATTCCGAAAGATGGCACCACTGGTGCATATCGAGGTTATTTTTAATTAGTAGCACCTCTTGGAAGAACACACATCAAGTTTCAGCCATATCGGTCTATTCCTTTGTGTTTGACAATCGTTGGAATCAAGGAAATCGAGTGATTGTCAAATAATGGACGAAAAAGAATTTCGCGTGTTGATTAAACACTACTTCATTAAAGGCAAAACGCCTCAGGAGACAACAGAAGCTTGATAAACATTATGGTGACTCTGCACCTTCGATTAGTGCGGTTTATAAGTGGTTTCAAAATTTTCGGAGTGGCCATATGAGCACAAGAGACGCTGAACGTTCTGGACGCCCTGTTGAGGTCACCACTCCAGAAATCATTGATAAAATCCATGATATGGTGATCGATGACAGAAGAATGAAAGTGCGTGAGATTACTAGTGCTGTAGGCATCTCGTGTGAACGGGTACATAATATTTTGCACCGACATTTGGACATGAAAAAGCTATCCGCCAGGTGGGTGCCGCGATTGCTCACGATCGACCAAAAACGAGGTCGTGTGAAGTGTTGCAAGAACGGTTTGCAGCTGTTTCAGCGAAATCCGCAGGACTTTAAGCGTCGTTTCATCACTGTAGATGAAACATGGATACATCACTACACTCCTGAGACCAAAGAGCAGTCTAAACAATGGGTTATCAAGGGGGAATCTGCTCCGAAAAAGGCGAAGACAATTCCTTCGGCTGAGAAGGTTATGGAGACTGTCTTTTGGGATTCGCAAGAAATAATCTTTATCGACTATTTGGAAAAGGGTAAAACCATTACAGGTGCATATTATTCATTGTTATTGGATCGTTTGAAAACCGAGTTGCAAGAAAAACGTCCCCGATTAGCCCACAAAAAAGTCCTCTTTCATCACGACAACGCACCAGCTCACACCTCAGCAGTTGTGGCCGCAAAACTAATGGAAATAGGGTTCCAAATCGTTTCACATCCCCCCTATTCTCCAGACTTGGCTCCATCGGACTATTATTTGTTCCCTAATATGAAGAAATGGCTCGCGGGAAAAAGATTTTATTCGAACGAGGAGGTGATTGCAGGAACGAATGACTATTTTACAGACTTGGACAAATCCTATTATTCGGAAGGGATCAACAAACTAGAGCAGCGTTGGATGAAGTGTATAAGCCTAAAAGGAGACTATGTTGAAAAATAAAAACGATTTATTCAAAAAAATGAAGCAGTTTTTATTTTTACACGGACTTATCAAACAACCTCGTATATATATATATATATATATATATATATATATATATATATATATATATATATACACACACATATAATCTTATGTATGCATATGAATAAGTTAAGTCATGTTTTATTAACTTCAATGATATTTAAATTACACACTGAATTGGTTTTCAAAGTTGGGTAGACATAGATTGAGCGTAAAAGGTTAATGTTGTTTGTAAATGTTTTAAGTGCAACAATTTTAATTGTTTGGAAATATTATTAATATGTAAAAAAACCCTTTCACATTCTAATGTTATTTTTAACACGGTAAATTATTTGTTTATTTTAACATACATAACTTTGCTCCATTTTAAAATATTTGTAATTTTAAGGTTAATTACATATGTAAATTAACTACATATATATACAACTCATACGATACGTTTTATCTGTATTTATTTTTTAAAATTATAATAACTATTTGAAATTAGTATTAAACAAAATGAATATATGCTATTTGCCAAAAATGATTAATGAGACAGATTGAATTTAATTAGTAGAAATAATTTATTTATTGTATCTACTACTTGTAATTACTTGTAGTAACTTAACGAGATTTACTATTTGTTTTGGAACTGTGGCGAATTCACATTTACAAAAATTAATAATCATTCCACAACTTATTGTAAAAGTATTCAATAATTATTTATTGTTCTTTCTCGTTTTTTAATAGCTGATGCTTTGATGATGGAAACGCAATCATCATCAGAGCACTTCGTTATAAAATCTTATATTGAGATTTTATAACACAGCATGATTATAATGGTATTGCCATCGAAATGCGCATTAGCTTAAAAAAAGAAAGTGAATAATAAATAACAATTAAATATTTTTTTTCAATATTTTGTGGTGTTGGAGTGATAATTCATATGTGTAAATGATAACTGTAATTTGAAGATGTTATAAAGAAAATACTTTATATAAACTAGGTCCTAATTTACTCACTAGACACCAGTTGTATATTTCAGCTACTTTACATACATTTCTAGTGTATATGTATTTTGAAACAGTACTTTATTTACATTACCAATTTTTATACACTGCCATTTTCATAATGTTTTTAAATTACTTTTTTTGTTTTATATATGCATATATATATATATATATATATATATATATATATATATATATATATAACTATGTGTATATATGTGTGTGTGTGTATGTGTATGCTTGTCTATTTCTGTATATGAGAATATATACTTACAGTCGTTCATTTTTATTTACAACAAAAACAATTTATATGTAAAGCTACAATTGAATACATTTATACTACACAGTTATTATATTCTATCCCTACAGTTGGCTAAATCATGCGTTTAAAACAATGTATCGTATAAAAAAAGTAAATTGTAAAAACACTTACCATTTGCTGCATGTCCTGTGGGTGATAAAACGTCGCGATCCTTTTTTGGTTCTTTACCAGAATGACCTGCAAATAATTATTGCCTTAGTAGAAATTATATAAATACATAAACATATATATACAAAATGCATGCTCAAATTATTATGAATATATTTTAATATTAGATTTTTCCGATGTAATATAAACTTGAGCCTATATAAAATAACTACGTTGGTAAATATTGCTATTGTATACAAAATATAATAAAATAGAAACATTGTGGAAAAAACATTTACACTTTTGTTGATTTGCGGCATTTTAACCCATATTTATAAAGCCTGCATCAATCAGAATGTAACACAGGAAATTGGTATTCCTGTTTTCTATAAGAAATTGTGTAAAGCGTTGAACTACTTTCTATGATTTTCTTTACAAATTGGTCCTTATTTTTCACTCATTTCTCGCTTTTGTTACCATTATATATATATATATATATATATATATATATATATATATATATGAATGTATACAAAGAAAATCGAGTGGATCAAAAAGAAAAACAATATTTATAAACGTTAAAAAAAAGTGATAAATTTGAAATGGAAATAGGTCGGTTATTTAGCAAAAAGAGAAAACTGCTGATGGACATAATAATATAATTTATTGATTTGGAACCCAAATATATAATAAATTCTAGGAATAGACCCATGTGTGATGAGATAGAGACATAAGAAAATTCATCGGAATGGACTGGAAAAGGAAGGCACTAAATCAGTCGAAGTAGAAAGTTTTGGAAGAGGTTTTTATACAGCAATGAGTAGAAAGTAGTTGATGATAATAATGATATATATATATATATATATATATATATATATATATATATAAGTGTGTGTGTGTGTGTGTATGTATGTATGTATTAAACATCAGTTTACATAAAACTTCAATAAAATTTAACAATCTTAACTTTTTTGGTTTATTTTCTTTATAAGTGATCTCTCAAATATAATTAAAAAGTTATCTTACAATGATATTTTTTTCAAGAAAATTAGGATAAATGACACCCTTTGAATCCCAAAACACAGTAGTTATAATCCTGCATACCGAAGAAAATATTTTAGATTTACTTGAACAAGGAAATTAGCTATGCTTCCACTATATGCTTCATCTTTCATATTAAAAAGTATAACGGAGGACTCGGATCTCATTAAAGGTTATAATAGAGTTCAACAATTCATCTCCTTCACCAACATATTGAAGAAGTTAAGTAATAACCGTTAAATGTCTTTACTTGTGCTTTGCTGTAATGAATCATGTAATCCCTTTTACATATACTTCACTGTACATTATTTCCATTTGCTCTTTTCCTCAACATTGCCGATACTAATTTCCAACTCCTAATGTAATTAAACAATCGTTATTTGACGATTGGCTCGAACAATCTCTTCCATTTTCGAAATATTATCTGGGTTAACAGAAATTCTTGGTCACCGAGCGTGAGGTTCATTTATCACACGGTGTCTACCTTCTCGAAAGAATTTCAGAACGCTCAACTCCTTCGTTCGTGAGAAATTTGATAATGATTTCTCTATACTGATTGGTACTTTTCAGACATCGTAACAACGATTGACTGATGAAGTGATGAAGGCACGAAATGCTATGGCTACAAGCTTAAACATGTTTGAAATGATCAAAACGTGCACGATAACACTGATTGATTATGGCAGAAAAGGAAACTAAATTCTTGTTTATATTCGAATTACTATCGTGTATTTAAAATATTTATCTAATATCTGGCATAGATGATACTAATCAAAGAATAGTTTCTTCTTTTAATATAAGAAATAAATTACATATTTAAGAATATTTTTTTCAGTATTATAATTATTTATACTTTATATTAAATAATATAACAAAATTGATAAATAATTTAAATTGTCAAATTGTTGATACGTCAAAAACTTAAAAACTAGTATATATAAATGATCTTATTATTTATGTATGGTCCCTTTAAAATAACTACTATAACATTTTTTCATAATTTTTAATTTTCAAATGTCATATGTAAAAAAATCATTTATTTAAACGGTTTTGAAGTGTATCTACATAAAAAAGTTTTTTTAACGTATATATAAGTACTAAAAAAGTATTCGATAAATAATCATTTAAAGTAACTTTGTTATTCTCATTTAAGATTGAATAATTAAAGACAACCTACACGAAAAAATCAATTAAATGATATATAAGTATATTAAATTAGCCTTTCACGAAAACGAATAAAATTATGAAATATCAAACAGCAATTAATTAAGGTAAGTATTTTAAATAAAAATTTAATTATACACTGCTTGTATTATTTACACTATATTTCATTAGGAACTTATACAGTTAAAATGATTTTCTGAATTCAAAAAACTTTTTTTTTTACAAAAAAAACTTCTCACTTGTATAGTTAATTCGTAATTGCATACATTTTAAATATTGATTAGAAATGAAAGGAAATATTCTAGTGTAAATATAAAGTCCATAGAATTATTTTTTATAATATTTATATAATACAGTTGAAAGTACTTTTAGTTATTATTAATAAATTTATATTGAGCTCATTTCTTATTTTCATTTTGAAATATTGTTTAAAAATTACAATAATGTTATATATTTTGTGCTTTAGTAGCAAAATACAATACTTATAATGCCAGTTACGTACAGTAAGAAATATATTTTGAAAATTTAAGGAAGAGCTATTCGTATTATATTACAAGTTCAACATATCCGTCAAATTTATAAAGAATGGTAGCACAAATTTCTTAAATGTCAAGCTTATAGAATTATATGCAATATTTATTTCGAGATTTTTTTTCGAATATATATATATATATATATATATATATATATATATATATACAATATATAATATTAGTCAAAATCTTTTACAAACAATTTTACTCTTATCTATTACTACAAATATGTATATTGAAAGAAAACGTTTCTTAATTATATTTTTTTAATCTTTTAAATTTCGAAAATTGTCGCTTAAAACTGTTTAAATATATGAAAACAAGTAAAAACTATGAAAATTAAGTATACTTTTAAAGGTTTACCCATACATTAATTATAATAATAAATAATTGTTTTTCACAAGTTTTTACAAGAGAGTTTAGGTAATAATTAATTAGTAAATTTGATAAATTAGCGTTGTGATGAAGTATCAAAATTAACGAATACATATTAGTAATTAAAATGAATATTATGTGAGTATTGAATATTTATTTAAAATATTGCGGTACTAAGGTAGGTGAATGATTTATGTAAAACTAAATTAGCTAAAATATCAAATGAATAAAAAATTCTTATACTGTAGATTAAAAAGTTTCGTTTATTTTAATTCACATCACAAGTATAAATGTTAACATCGTACTTAAAATCTAACTGTTTCAATACTTGAAATTGCAGTTATAATTTAAAGTTTTTTTTTTAATTGCTTTGTAACGAAAACCTACCAACTGAAATTTTTATAATGAAATTACTGAATTTTTTTATTGACATTTTTATAATGAATTCTATATTTTTTACCTCTGGATTGTTTAATATAGTGCTGTTATGATGACGGCACAGTTATAGAAATGTGTATCAGCGAATAAAGTGAACTATAAATGATTATTGAACATTTTTATAAGATTTTCATTAAGGGGAGGTTCAGATCTGGAACGGTAAAAAGATCATTTTTAAGATTTTTTTTATAAAAAAAATAATCAAGGTAATAATCTGAGATTTTTGTATTATGTTATTTATACTTTAAACAAAAAAAGTAACAAAATAATGTAATAAATAAATATATTATAAGAGTTAGTGTTGCGCTTCGTACTAGCCCTTTAAATTATTTTGTTTAGCAATGAGACGTCTAGCTCCTCAGCTATTAACTTGAAATCAAAAAACTAAACATATTTTCAAAATAAATAAAATTTCTGAAGCAGTAAAACTACGAAAGTTAATTTTTTTATTTTTATTTTTTCCGACATTTCAAAATCAAACATCTTTTTTAATGAATTTACACTCAGTTTTACACTCCTTAAAATTAGTAAATTCGAATAAATTCAATTAGAGGTTCACTGGCTATCAAAAAGTATAATCTTTAATTTTAACAAATAATTCAAATCAGTCAATAGCTTTTAAGGTATTTGTTCCACCATTTCGAAAATGATATTTCGAGAAAAATGCGTTTAAAGTTTTATATGATGTTAGTTGATATGATAGTCAAGTATAAAACCCATGCGGCGGCTGTCACCTTTAGAAGCTTGTAATCTTGGTAATTTTTATTTTTTTTAAAAATACACATTAATAAAACATCAAAGAAGTGAAAAATGTAAAAAAAATCGATTTTTTGAAAGTTCTAGACCCGAATCTCTCTTTAAGTGTTTCATTTATGTAAAAAAAGTTGATTGTTCACCTTGTTTTCAAAGAGTTGTTTCGCCTTTAGTCATTGTATGATGTATGATATATATATTTATATATATATATATATATATATATATATATATATATATATATATATATATATATATATATATATATATATATATATATATGTATATATACAATAATATGATATATACAATAATATTGATATACAACGGAATGAACACAAATAGGTTCAGTCTATTACAATAAAAGATAAGCTTTTCTATTTGTGAAAATATATAAATTCTTATTTCTTTTTCTATAATTTATCATATATATATATATATATATATATATATATATATATATATATATATATATATAAGAATATATCAAACTATATTTGTTGTTTTTGAACAGGAAATAAAAATGGTAAGTTTTCAACAAAACAAAATTTATTCCGGTAAAATATGCTTCACTGACTTAAATCGTTTCTTTTCCGATGAATATATAAGGTTATCATAAAAATATATTCATAAAATATTCTGGTTTATTTTAAGAATTGATGAAATGTTCGAAAGTTTTACCAAAACTGAAGTACTAGTTCTTAATATATAATTTTTTTCCCAAACTATATTAAGATGAAATGTCAAAATGAGCTTAAACAAATTCAAACATGGCTACCACCAGCTGACAAAGTTCTGACATTCTTATTAATTTTTTTTATATATATATATATAAGAATTACATATATATATATATATATATATATATATATATATATATATATATATATATATATAATTGTTAATATAATATAAGCTTATATCAGTTCACTACTGGACAAAAATCTCTGTCATCGTTCATTGATATTTTATTATTTTCACTACGCTGACTAGATAAATTAGTGAGGTTTTTCTATTTAAAGTTTATTCTCTTAAGCTAAGAGCCTTGTCTACCGTATTTCACTGACTGAAGATCGAATGTATTCTCTCGCATAATAGACAATAATTCAAACCACTCCTCCATGAGTCAATTGTATACTCGTATATCAGCATCACTATTTTCATTTTATATCAGCCCACAGCAGGACGAAAGTCTCAATAATTCACTGATATTTAGTCATCTTCACTACGCTAATAAGGCATATATATATATATATATATATATATATATATATATATATATACGAGGGTTGTTTGATAAGTATGGTAAAAAAGAAAGGAAAACTAAATTAAAAAACTGAATTTAATTAAACAATAAATAAATTTACCATACTGATCAAACAACCCTCGTAGATATATATATATATATATATATATATATATATATATATATATATATATATAAGAAACCCTCGTTTAACATGATATTACTACAGTACGGTTAGATAATTGGGGAAACCTTCTTGTAACATGACATTCCTACAACATTGTTTCCATCTAACACAGAAAATTGTGGAAATCTCCGGGGACATCAACGTACGTGATGGAAATGTTCAACTGCAAATGTGATCGATGGATAAATCGATACTTTTCACTTGAGTAAGTAAGTTTTTTGTATCAAAACGATGTAAGTTTCTATTTCAGACTATTAAAATTTGAAATTCGAAATAAAGTGTTGTTCGTACTTTTTAAGATCTTTACTAAATGTTTTGTTCTTTGTTTAATTTGCGACTTAAATGTGCGATTATTTCGCTAATAGATGCGTTACAGCTAGTTACGTTAAATTGGCAGAATTTAAATTGAAAGTGATTTATTTGGCTGAGCATTGCTAGTCTCTTTATGCTGTATATGATACATACAGAGTTTATTTTTTTTAGATATATACTCGTATATATGAATAAGCATTCTTAAAGAAATGTTAATAATTTATTTGATTTGGTAAACTAAATTGCAGTTTTGAATTATGTCTAACAGAAAAAATACCTTTTAAATGAAATTTCATTACGCTTGAATTAAAAATTGAAATTTGGAATCGTCTTAAAAAGAGAAGAAAAGTGTTATATATTGCAAAAAAACTTTAGATTTGAATGAAGCAATAATTCAGATCATACGAAATTTGTTCTTGAGGATTATATAGGTTGTTACAATTCCGTAAATATAACAACTCGTCACAGAATGCCAATAATTGTGAAGATGGAAAAATCAGTATTTAGATTGATGAAAGCTCAAGAAAATAGAACTCACTAAAAACTAATGTTATTTTTTTTAAAAAAAATACAGTAATTTAAGCGAAGATGGAGAACTTTTTGTTAATCCGGATTTTATTGCTGGTAAAGGTTGGTTTGGTCGTTTAAAAATGCTTTTTCACTACAGAATATAAGAATACAAGAGAAAGTGCATTAGTTGATAATGAAACTCTTAAAATATATCCAAACGTATTACAAAAAGATATTTAACAGCATGGATATATAATACATCAGAGGCTTTTAATGTCAATAAGAAAAGCCTTTGGTGGAAAAAATACTCAAGGAAACATTTGTTTCAACACAAGAAAAAATTGCATTAGATTTTAAAAGACCGTGTAACATTATTTAATTGTAATAACGTCTCAGGTGATTACATGGTAAAATCTATGTTAGTTTATAGATTCTTCAATCCTCGTAAAAATAAAAATGTAAACAGAAATGCTTAATCAGTATATTGGACTACAAATAAAATGGTTGCGTAACTAACGATTTATTTAAAAAATGATTTCTAAACTATTTTGTATTAAATGTAAAAAATATTTAAAATAGAAAAATAGATTTTAAAGTTTTACTAATGTTGGAAAATTAAGTCATTAATTTTCCAACATTAAATTAAATTTTAATGCACTAAGTCATTGTAAAGATTTAAATCGACCAAATGTTGAAATACTATTTCTACCTGCGAATAAAAATTCACTGATTTAGCATTTAGATCAAGGAGTTATAGTCAAACTTAAAACTTATTATATCAGGAAATCGTTGCAATGGGTTTTGGAAAAATCTAAGATAAATCTATTGAAGTCATGGAGGCATAGAAACTTTTTTAGATTTTGGACTGTGTTAATGGTATTATCGCTTCTTTATCGTTCAAAAAATAGTCATCAATATTAAATGCCGATTGGAAAAATATACGACCAGAATCAGCTCAATTCGGAAAACTAATCGAATTAACAGAAAGCAGAATCAATGCGATAGCAGAACTTGTTAAATCTCTACGAAGGAGATGTTTAAATGATATAAATCTTGAAAATATTCAGAAACTATAGAAAAAGAGGTTGATGGAGCAGATTTAGTGGAAATTGTATGAACTGAACAAAATCAATAAAAAGGACGATAGCACAGATGAAAACTATGACCTTAAAAATTTTCACTTTAAAAATATACAGGAAGGTAGAATTTAGTCGAACAATTGGAATTCAATTTTCTGAATACAGATCCTTCCAATGAAACAGGCGTAAAATTCAAAACAGAACTTTACAAATGCTTAGCTCCATATTATGAAATTTATAAAAATCTACCAAGAAAATGTAAACAAAGGAAAATAAAAAAACATTTTTGGAAAAAGCAAAGGATAGAAATCAAAATGTTCTAGAATCAAGTTAAGAAGATGCCTGTTTTCTGTCGGGGAAAAAAGCATTATCTGGTGATTGGCGATGATAAAGAACAAAAAAACTAGCGTGTATTAACATTAACATGTGAGCTGTTTTTTTGAAAGTGGTATAAGTCCATTTTTGGAAAAAAATGAGGACATTTTTAGTGAGACATAGATGTCCTCTATTTATATTTATAATAACACAGTCAAGGGTGTACAATATTGTAATAAATTAATGAAAAGAAATTTACTGTATTATTTTATCGCAAGAATGATATATTAGAAAGTAGAATAAGTCCATTTATTCATACATTGAGATATTTAAAAGTTTGCGTTTGAATTAAACAAAAAATAGACTTGAAATATTTTTTGTTATATTACATAAAAATGTATAAAAATTATTGTTTATTTACAAATTTTTATATAAGTATAAATAAATAATTTATTAAAATTAAAAAAGATGAAATCAAAAGGTTTAAAAAATTACATTTTGAAATTATGATAATTTTTTGGAAAATTTCTTTACAAAGTTTTTTGAAAATTTTTTGGTAATTTTTTTGGAAAATTTATAAATAAACAAAAATTGTTTATTCACTTTCAAATATATCGGCTCATATGTTTAATACATTTGACTAATTATTGATATTTTTAATAAACATAGTTCTGATATTGTTTGTTTGGAACTGTGACGGATTCACTTAACACGAAATCTACCACGACGGGTCAAATGACCCATTTTAAACTTTTTGTCAGAATTTCTTGTAAATAACATTATCACATCGCCATTTTCCTTTACTACTTTTATTAAAAAATACATCGAATGCATTTTTCAATATTTACTCTTCTCTTGTTAATTTTTTTTACCGAGAAATATATGTAATCTGCCCTAACTACCGCAACGGTCATTTGACTCGTGCAAAGATTCATGTGATATCATGAAGATTTGTATGTGTGGTTGTGATACAATACCATTGCATTAGACATTTTTGCTATTGCATCATATATTTTGCTGTTTTCGTTATATTTGTTGTTGGTTGACGAATGAATAGCGAATTTCACTCTACTCCAAGCGAGCATTACAGTAAACATTTCAAGTTATAGTGCTATTTTGCGAGTCAAGAATTCTTATTTCATTATTTTACTAATAATTCTTATCCCAAAAATGTCGAAACATTCAAGATATTTGAAATCATTGGAAATTATAAATAACATAGATGAAGAGTGTTCGGAATTTAGTGAAGAGAAACTATCATATAACATAACATATAACAAAAAAGTGCTTCTACTAAGCTCAAAGTATAAATCTATAAGCATCGAAAAAAATGGTAAGCGTATACCTGAAACGATCAGATTCTACAATAATACTAAATACGGTGTAGACATGACGGATCAAATGGTAAGAAAATACTTCGTGAAATCGAAATTGCAAAGATGGCCTGCGCAGATTTTCTTCAATATTCTTGACCCGGCTGGAATCAACTCATGGGTTTTATACAGAGAAACAACCAGCGAAAAAAATTCTAGACAATTTTTATTCCAATTAGCTGAAGAACTTGTCGAAGATTTTCAACACGAGCAACAGGAAGAAAGAGAAATTACACAGAAAACGTCAATAAATTCAAGTTCGGATTCTCGTGTGAAAATGCGAAAAAGGTGCCAAATAGGTTTTTGTAAAGAAAACAAAACTACAAAAATCTGTTTCAAATGCAACAAATATGTGTGTGGAAAATGTGCCTTCGAGAACCCAATAATTTGCAAAATATGCGGTGAACATGAATAAAGTTAGCATATTATTTATTTATTTTCTAAATTTAGGATTCAATTGAAGAATATTTAATTTTTTCTTGTATTATTTTTATGTTTTTCAAATTTAATAAATAAACAATTTTGAATTGTTATTTGAAAAAAATTGTTTTATTCATGTACCAAATTGTGCTAAATGATATATTTTTCGCTATACATAGTAATATATATAACATTTTAAAGACGGGTCACTTGACTCGCTGTGGTAGGAATAGGTATACATGAAGTATCGGTAGGTTTAGTGTTAAACACAAATAATATCTTGTCCCCAACACTACAATGGTTATGAAGTGTTCAATAATCATTTATTGCTCACTTTTTTTATAACAATATTTGGTTGATGCTGCATATTTCGACCAAAAGGCTCTGACGATGATGGCATCGCCATCGAAATGCTCATCAACCGAATATTGTTATAAATAAAAAGTGAACAATAAGTGATTATTGAACACTTCATACCATTGTAGTATTGGGGATAAAAAATTATTTATGTTGAGTATTTCTGATAGTTATGAAAGAAAAAGTGTAATTTTATTATTTTTTTGATCTTTTGTATTTGTTTTTAGCTTCGTATAACATGAATTCATATAAATTGGCATTTTTAGGACCTAATTACCATGTTATACGAATGTTACCTGCATCTATGTATATATATAAATATATATATATATATATATATATATACATATATACATATATAAGTTTTGTAATATTTTATTTGCAATCATTAGAAGTAATACACGTCAAAATGAAACAATAATTGGAATTAAAAAATACATATATCACGTTTCGTCACGGTTTGTGTACTTGTTTAAACGTAAACATAATTTTTAATAACTTGTATTATAATTGAATTAAATTAGTTGTACAACTACACATTTATATAGTTCATATATTTAAATTTAATTATCATAAAGGTAAACAAAAACAAATATAATAATAATGTATTATTGTTGTACAAAATAGGTTTATTATGTTATTATTGTTTCTGTCATCAAATGTTTAGATAAACATCAGTTAATATTATGTTAAATCTTAAAATTAATAAATGAAAATGATTAATACTCAACAATATTATAATTCGATAGTGTAGTAATTATGCAAATATTTTAAATTACAACTAGGAATAAGCTTTTCGTATGATTTAACGATACCTTAGTCCTTGACATTTTTAAAAAATCTTTACTACAGAAAGTGCAATACATTATTTTAACTTGGAAAAAAATTATCTATTCTTAACTTGCAAATATATCTATGAAAGATTTATTATTTATTAATCAATATTTGTAATTATCTAATTTTATAAAACATTGTTTAAATTCAAGAAATTACTATTACAAAATCACAATTTTTCTGTTAATATTTTTTTTTATTATACATATATTCAATGGAAATATAAGTGCAGGAGATAAAGATGTTATCATGGAATGTTTAACACTTCAACAACGTTTAGTAATTGTAAAAACTTCAATAAACTTATTGAAACAAGAGTTTAATGAGTCCATTATTTTACGAAATGGACTCATCAATTGGCCACCAAGATCATGCGATCGAATTCCATTTGATTATTTTCTGTGAAATCATTGGTTTATGCTGATAAACCACAAACAACAGAAGTATTAAAAATAAACAATGAATTTGTAATTCATGAAATTTGACCACAATTATGTGAAAGAGTGACTAAAAATTGGACTAAACGAATGCACTATGTCAAGCTAAGTCGTGGTGGTCACATGAGTAAAGTTGTGTTCTGTCATTAATGCCTTGCTTAAAAATAAAAAAAAGTAATTAATTAAATATTTTTTGTTTTATTTTCATTTAAATTTCTGAAGTGCTTATTGGAAAACCCTATATATTACGAGGTCAGACAATTAAGTAATGTGACAAAATTCAAAAATCGAGATTTAAAAATTAAGGTACATCGCTGCGATCCTTCAAAGTAGTCCCCTCCCGCATCTATACACTTATTCCAGCGAAAGTAACAATTCTGGAACACTTGTGGGACCTCTCCGAGTACCCTCGTCACAGATTCTTGGATATCTTAACGGAGTCAAAATGTCGAACGAACATATGGGGGAATAGGAAAAAGTCGCAGGGTGACATGTCCGGTGAATAGGGCGGTTGTGGTAACGTTGCGATGCCTTTAGACGCCAAAAACTGAGAGACACTGAACGCACTGTGACAGGGAGCATTGTCGTGATGCAGAACCCAAGTCTTCGCGATCTCTGGACGCACTCTGAGCACCCTTTTTCGTAATTTTTCGAGCACACTGTGGTAGAATACTTGATTTACGGTTTGTCCAGATGGTACGAACTCTTTGTGAACCACCCCTTTGCTGTCGAAGAAGCAAATCAACATGGTTTTCACTTTGGACTTGCTCATTCTCGCCTTCTTTGGCCTTGGTGCTCCAGGGGACAGCCACTGTGTTGGCTTTGTCGTTTAGTTTCGGGGTCATATTGAAAGAACCAACTTTCATCACCAGTAATCTCGATCGAGAAGATTCATTTCAACCTGCTCGAGACAATCTTGAGCGATGTTCTCTGTTCCATTTTCGTCATGCACTACTCGCGCGTTGTTTACAGCTGGCGAAGAAATGATCGTACGAGGGTGGTTAAGGTCTCAATCGAGAGAGTAGGGATCTGCTATTACGGTGGCGGAGTTACAGGTTCGCAGTGTTACCACAGGCCGAGAAAAAAAATCGGTTGCATTACTTAATTATCTGACCTCGTATATATACGATTTAGAACCTCGATATATAAAGAGACCCGGAAGAGACCCACGGATTCCACAAATTAACTAAAAAAAAACAAGATAACGCTTTTAATTTTTACTGTATTATTGTGAAAATTTCTGTTTTCCTCAGTCTCAACAGTTCTATTGTTTCATACTTTTTCTTCTATTTTCTAGTTTTTCTATTTCTTCTGCTATTATTCGTAGAAGATTTAGTTCTTCATATTTTTTATCTTTTGTATATCCTTCCATATTTACAAATTTGTGTAAAAAATTAGTTTATTTCTTAATTATTATGAATCTATGATACGTTTTGTTTCCGTTTTTTTTTCAATTTAAAGTAATTATTTGTTTTTCCTACTATGAGATTTGGTTTTATTTCTCAGTAGCTTTCATTTTCTTCAAAATTTTTTCTTAACAGTTCACTATTATGTTTCCGAATATCTTCTATTTTAAAATTTTCTTATTATTTTACCTAATTCTACATATTCGATTTTGCTTTTTACATTATTTGTTGTTTTTATGTCTCTTTGTTTTTTCATCAAAAATTTTATACGTTCTTATATTTTTATTGCTTTTTCTATTTTTTATAATTTTTATAATTCCTTCTATAATTTGGACTATTTTATTACCTATACTTTTTTATTAACTCTCTAATAATTAAAATTTATCAATAAATTTTAATTTCCTAATATATATATATATATATAATATTAACGTTCATTAAAGCATAAGATTGTTTATTTGATAGATGACATGTTGTATTTTCACAATGTATTTGTAGCTGATATCATTATTTTTTGTTTGCTATACGAGCTTTGTTTATCGTTAAATACTGTCTTGTTTAAATAAGCATCAGTCCAAATATAAACACGTTCGATCCGATGAAGTGAATAACATTATCCTGAACATGTTATGAACCTTTGTAAAGCGGACGTGAAAGCAAAACCCAACGCGCTGAAAAAGCATGTCAGACGCTTTTTCGACATGTAAAAACACATATTGGGGTATCGTTTCACACTGAAACTGTTTTCCGCATGTCGAACGAATTGCTGAATTGTGGCGTTCTAGTGTTTCAAAACAATCTTTTTATTGACCCCGAATGTTTGGTAAGTATTTGATTTTTTTAACAAATGTTTCTTATAACGTGTATTTATTGAACGTTAATCGAATTTAATATTTATAGTTAAAATATTTTTAAATATAGTTCAAAAGTTTTGTTTAAATCTAATAACATCCAGTGTCAGTATCTATAATATATAAATCAATTATACATAAATCTTAATAAACTGGTAAAAAGGCATTAAAGGATTAAATTGTTAAATAATAACGTAAGCAACCTTTTTTCTAATTTAATAATATACCTATTTGCCAACTAATATTTATTTTTGCAATGAAAATATTGGGTTATCAGAAAGTAATTTCAGATTTTTGTAATATATGTTGCTTGTCTATTTTTTATAGTAGAAGCATCATTTGCATCTATATAACTATTATGTTGTTTGAGAGTTGACACTTCTTCCTTCATTCAGAAAAAAAAACTTGAGCGATTTGGTTGAGTTTTATAGATTTTATAACAAGTTGAATGTGGAAGATCAAACGGTGCATTTTCACCATATTTTACTGTTTTATTTCTGTAAAGAGAAAAACGACGGACGGGAAGGCTTGTGATAAATAGCGTAAAGTTTACAATGACCATGCCCTACAAAAACGTCAGTTCCAACAATGGTTTGCAAAATTCCGTGCTGGTAATTTTAATGTTAATGATACTCCTCATTCAAAAAGTCCAATCGAAGTTGATGGCGACAAAATAAAGGTATTGATCGAGTCAAATCGCGAATCTCAGAAAATCAACTCTCAACCCATTTTTTCAAATAAAATCACGTAAGAATAGGCCAAAAAAATATACAAGAATTTAGAAAATTTTTAAATAAGAAAACAGACAGTTTATTTACATATCTTTATCTGATCAACCAAGTGAATTAAATTTAAACGTAACTGTGTGAATTCCATCAGAGACAGTAAAGAACAATGTTTTTAGAACGCAGTAAAGAGGTTTCGAAGCAAACAAAAAATATTATTTTTCAGAAAGGAATTTGAAATTCGACTTCAGTCAAATTAGACACCTGATGATTGGACGAAAGTCTTTTGGTCGGATGAAATTAATATTAAGTGAAATTAAGTGCTTAAAAATATTAATAAAACCAATATATTTTTTTTAATTTTGCCACAAAGAGTTTTTATAAGACACACACATAGAGAAGAATAAACTCCTGAATGTATCGTGCCTACTAATTACTTATATTACTAGTGTACTTCATGAACCTATCTTTTAGCTGTTACATGGATCGATGAAAATTTAAAAAGAGGTGGAGCATTTTGTTAACGTCAAATGCACCCCGTTTAGTGATTATTTTACCCTCAAAGGCAGTTTCTTGTTAACCAACCAGGGGTGTAGAACATGGTTTTAATGTTTATATATCAAAAAAATAATAATAATAAGCCTGCTTAGGATTTCACACCCGGTAGCAGAGGTTCTACATTTTCAACTATTTTTACTTAATTAAATATTATATAAGGTCATTTAAATACGACGCCTAGTTTTTTTTTATTAAAAAAAATAAATTATACAAATGTTTCCCTACATACATGGTTCTTTTTAATAAAACACAAATCTAGACGTCACATTTGATTGACCCTATATCTCTTCTAAATCTGATTTTCAAAGTTTTCATTAAGGAAAACCACTGAAAAATATTGAAATGGGAAGTATTTTAAGTTTAAACAATAGTTGTATAAGAAATTAAGATTTCATTAACCAATTTTTTTTCTTAATTTTCTACTTTAATTTTAATACATGATTATTTTTAATGAACAAAGAAAAACACAATTCTTTGATTAAAATATTGCTAAGCTAAATACCTTATAAATGCTTTGAAATGCAAATTAAAGCTGCGAAGTTTCATTTATTTTTTAAATGTTCTCTATCAGTTTATTATTTCACTAGAACTATCCATTTTAAAATATCTATTAAGTACGAAATGAGCATTTTTTATCTACATTGGTTTTACGTTTCATGCTTTTATTACTGAAAGTGAATTTGATACATCCATTATACGTAAGCAAAGATCGTACTAAAGATAAATATATTTTTTTATTTAAATATGGTATAATATTCATTAATTGCTTTTTTTACAGTTTATAATTTTTTAAAAAAATACTTTTATTTGAAACGTGACGATTAATATAATTATGATGTGATTCCGAAAATTTATATGAATCAAATAATAAAATTTCTTTTTTTTCGTTCGAATAGAATTAATAGATAAAATTGCGTCTATAATTAAATGCACAAGTTAGAAGTACATGCTCAAAAAAGATGGCATTAATATATATTAAAGATTTTCTTTCTTTCAATAAATGTATTTATTTTTTTATTATTAGATATCATGAGAAAGAAAATTAAAAGTGTTATATCAGCGTTGTTTTACTGAATATTACAAAAAATAAAGCGTAGTATAAAATATATTCGACAAGTATTCTTTTTATGTGTGATTAAAAGAAAAGTGCTTTAAAAGAGGATAATATAATTTATGAGACAAATAGGAGGAATCATGTATCAGTTAGTAGTTATGAATTTTTATTTAAAAAATTAGGACGTGGTAATTTTAATTAGAAAAATCTTGCTTAAGAAAAAAAATTCAAAGATGTTGAATTATAAACGTTATTGAATAAAAAAAATTGTTCAATTGACTATCGATTCTGTAAATACAATAAAAGTTAATAAATCTACTCTTCATGTTTATAAGCTATGAAAAAGTTATACGAAAAAGAATACATGAGGCGTTCAAACATTTGCAATTCCCTGATTTAAAAATAAACAAAGAAAATTTTTTTGTATTCAGTTATGATTGAGAATGAAAAATGGATATATTTTAATAATCAGACATGCAAAAAAACGTGAATAGATGAACAGACTCTGACCATGAATCATGTATATCAACACAGAAAATATCCACGGTCTGAAAAATTTACTATGTATTTGTTAAGATCAGGGAAGAGTTATTTATGTAAAACAAAATTTATAAATATAGTTAATAATTACACATTTTAAAACAGATATTGGACAAAAAATGATCGTCAGTAGTCAGTAATCAACACCAGGTTAAAAAATCTTTCTCTAGGATAATGGCAGGAGGTATAAAGAAAAGGCAATAAAAACCGCATTTTTAAAAATGGAAAGTCTTTCCTACCCTGTGAATTTTCTAGATATTACGCTTTCCAATTATTATCTGCTTAGATCAATGAAATATGGTTTAGAGGATATATATTCTCGACATTTATGAATACATAATTTTATCGCATCCAAACCCAAAACTTTCTGTCGACGTGGAATCGATCTTTTACCAGGAAGATGGAAAAAATTACAGAAAATAATAGAAAATAATTTGATAAAACGTACGTCTCATATTTGTTTTAAAATAATATTTAATTTTTTAAAAAAAATATTTTCAATACATACTCTTAATAATAATTCAAACAGATATTTTTTTAAAAAATCAAAAGAATCAAGCACTTTATGAAAGGTGTAGCATCATCATGGAATAATTAGTGAATTAGTTAAATTAATAATTAAGTTTAATAAAACTCTATGCTAAAAATTATATAGATGTTAAATTAGGTCAACAACTATTGAAGACTCTTATATCAACGAAAAAATTAGGTCAGTATTGTAATCTTTTGTTATCTTTTTGTAATATAAAAAATGGATACAAAGTTATCCAAAATGACGATCTGTGTAAGTGACAAGGAATTATTCACGTTAAATTTCGCCGATAATGAATAATTGAACGAACTCGATTTAAAATTCGTGATTAGAGAACTAAATTGAGAATACCAAAGATAGTGCTTGTGCATACACTTCAAAAAAAACATTATTTAATACAGCAATGGATGCATAAGAAATATATAAGAACTGCATATGTATATAAAATTAAACAGTACATCATACAAAACAGAATATGCTGAATATTTAGAACGTATGTTATATAAAAATAGGCTGGGAAAGGAGGAATTGAGAAAGAAAATTAACCAAAAAATCGGTTATGTCACTAGTATTTAGTAGGGATGACATGTCTTTAATAAAATAAAAAAAACGTATAAAAACTTTTTTATTAAATCTGTTCTATCTCATGAATATAGGTTGTGAATATTAAAATAACTAGATAAAATCAAGTTAAAGCGGTAGAAAGTGGTGATTTAAGATGAAATATTTGTATTTCTAGGAAAGACAGGATAATGAGAGAAGAAATAAAGAGATCAAATACAAAAAGGATATTAAAAAAGAGCTAAATATACTAAGTTAGAATGATTTCATTATTGTCACGAATAAGTGAAGAGAAATGGCCAAAAAGTATATAAAGATACAAGAAAGGTAAACAAAAGCATTAGACGCAATGTGTATATTAAAAAGATTTTATCGTTTTTATCACATTTATGGATTGAATTTTTATGATCAACTTGCTCTGAACAAATATAAGTATGAGATGATTTTATGTTAATTTTGTATTTTTTTGTTATTCACAAAATAATGTTTGAAATTATTTGATTTTGAAAAAATATATTGTTATATAGAATATTTGAGAAAAAGAATCGATAAAAATATTAATATTTAATGAAGTGTATTTTTAATTCGCAGCTTACTAGTGTATGAATACGTTTGAGAGTTACCTTGTATAATTATATACTTATATGAGAGATTGATAATCAAATAAACTCAAAATATATTTTAAAATTATTACAAAAAAAACTATCATATAAAAATTAGTTTTTTTTTACTTTTTATATAGCTATCAATATTGTTAGAATGAATTTGTCTATAAAAATATGATAAAATAATATTCAATATTATGTTAATTATTTAAAAATAATTTTGCAGGGAGATAACTAGAAGAGAAGGATACTCAGAATCGTTTAGCAGGGAGGTTGAGAACGAAAGAGATAATTAACTGTTTAACGCTATATAATATATATGTCCCACCAGGAGCGCACAATTTAAATTGCGTGTCTTTTTTTCCTGTAAGGTTCACGGCCCTCAAACTATAACATTTGTCATCTTCTATTATTAAGATTATTAGTCATGTAACACTACACGAAGGAATAACGCGTTATTATTGTAAAAACGCATTACAAATATAATGAAAAAATTATATAGAGAGTTCGAAAAGTTCGTGCAATTTTTTATCGATGCACCAAATCGAGAGACAATTTTAAGATTGATTAAGAAATTCAAAGAAACTGGGTCTGTTATGAATAAAGGAACTCGAGTGCGTGTTCGTCCTGTTCGGTCAATGGAGAACATCGACGCTGAATGAAAGTGTCGCTGAGAATCAGGGAACATTGATTCGGTGTCGTACATAACAATTGGACATTTCGAGAGGCTTTCTGCAGCGAATTATACCAAAAGACCTGCATTTCTATGCTTATAAAAATCAGTTGAGACAGGAAGCAGATGTATCCTCAATGAGCCACTGTTTGATGCGGTTTTTAGACAGGAATATTGATTGGAATGGAAATGCAGTTACCGTGAATAGCGTTAATTGTCGCATTATGATAACCGAGTTCTTGTGTCCTCATTTTGTCAGTATGGACCTTCATGATATGTGGTTCCAGTAGGATGGCACAACCGGTCACACTATACAAGGAATAATCGATTTATTGCGGCAACAATTTCCAGGTTAGGTCATCTTGCGAAACGCCGACATCAATTGGCCAGCAAACATGTGCGATTTGACGCCGTCTGAATTCTTTTTGTGTGTTTTTGTGAAATCTAAGGTCTATTACAGCAAACCAAAAACAATTTTCGAGCTCAAGACAGAAACACAATTTGTGATTGACGAGACTGAGGCCTTATATTTACGCAAACGTCATTCAAAATTTCATCGAAAGAACACAGGAGAGCAAACAGAATCATGAAAGACATTTGGCGGACATTTTGTTTAGAAATTAATCGCAGCTTGTTTATTTTATAATGAAATAAAAACAGCATCCCTCACTCAAAAAAAGAGTTTCATTTAAAAATTAATTTGTGCGCTCCTGATGGAACACCCTTATATATATATACATACAAACACACATACATACACACACACATACATACACACACACATACATACACACACACATACATACATACATACACACACATAAACACACATACATACATACACACACACATACATACACACACACACATACATACACACACATACATACACACACATACACACATACATACACACACACACGTACATACACACACATACATACATACATATATTTTAAAATTGAAACATGATAAATATAAATTAAGTAAAATTAATAATAACAAATAATTTCTTAATATTTAATAACAAAAAAAAACCTTTGTAATGTTAATGTAACATCTTTTTCTTGAAACATATATTTATCCTTAACACTAGGTTTACGGACGTTTCATGTATACCCATCTTTACGGATACGGATCAATTTGACGCATAAACAAAATCATACATTTTCTTTAAATTACAACTTAAAAACAATAATTATATAATATTAACTTATAAATGAAACTATAAGATATACATTTATATAAAATTTATAATATTTAACATTATATAATATTACATTTATTCTGCGTATTTTTTACACATATATACTGGTAAAAAAATTATCAGTTGTTATATTCCTGCCTTGATGTAAATATGATTCGGCTAACTTTAAAACTACAAAATCCGCCCAAAAGTGTTGAAGTTTGCGTTTCATCTTTACCCAGATTAGGGAAATCATTTTTTAGATATTTTGAATTTACATCTACTGTCAACCAAATCTTTATGTCAAATGTATATGGCTTATTTGGCATATATTGCGTGAATCTGCATCGGACTTTCGTAGGGAACAGTTGCTCATCTATTGAAATATTTTCGTGAGGTTTATAACAGGATTGACTATTATATATAAATTTGTTCCATATTTCAGATATCAATGCAAATTTATCTGTACGTAAACGTTCGGATCGTTTTGTTCTTTTATCAAATCATATGAATCGAAGAATTTGTGTAAATTGATCTTTAGGCATTGTGCTCGAAAAGAAAGCGGGTCCTCATTTCTTCGACCATAAATAAAAATATTTTAGTGACTTTTCTTCATATGCTTCCCAAGCATACCAAATTGCCTTTTCTGTATCAGGGTTTTCCAACTAGCATTAATGTTTATTTTAAGATTGTGTCAAATTGACCCGTATCGTAAAGATAGGTATACCATATACATAATTTCTAAATTAAAAAGTTTTGAAGAAAATTAATTTCTCTATTTTATTTATCTCGTTAAATGGATAAAAGTCAGTACAAGTGGTAGAAGAACAATGTAAACGGTTTCTGTAAATTCTCTTATGAAATTCGAAATGTGTCAAAATGACGCGTCCCGTAAACCTAGTATTAATGTCAATTATTAAAAATAAATATCGAAAAAGAAATAATTAAAAATTAAATTTAAAGTCTAGTAGAAGTTTAATAAATGCAATCATTTATAGAAAAAGAGTTTAAGCACATTTTAGCCAAATAAAATAAAAAATAAATATATAAACATATAACCAATTTTATTACATCAATATATAATATATAGAAAATTTGAATATACACATATATATCATCATTATCATAAAAAACCTATATTAACACTCTCTAGAACGAAAGTTTCATCGAATGTCATAAGATCTTCTTAAATGTTTTCTCAAGATTTTTCTAATACACACACACAGATATATATATATATATATATATATATATATATATATATATATATATATATATATATATATATATATATATATATATATATATATATATATATATATATATATACAAGTAAACAATATGACAAAAATGCATTATTTCACAATTATGAAATATGCAATTTAATATAAATATATGCAAATATACCCATTAAAATCTAAAAATACACCAATCAATATTCCGAGTAAATACAATTTTATTATAATCAAACTGGAAAGTGAATTCATGTTAGAAATATTCAAAATATGTGTAAGTGTCAATGTAGTAAAGTGACTTTTTTTGTATGCATTCGTTGATTTTTTTACTTCTAATCGAATGCACGCGTATCACCAAAAATTTAGTAGCCCGTGACCGTCTCGACATCTAATTATAAGCGCATGTACAACGCCCAAGGGGTCACTGAGGTTTAAATATAGATCCAGTGACGAGATATTATATCGCACATTCACACTATTCGATCATAAAAATACACAAAAATGTATTATGCGTACAGATACGCGTGTGTGTATATATATATATATATATATATATATATATATATATATATATATATATATATATATATATATATATATATATGCACATAGCACACAGTTATTCTCAATCGTATTAATACATTTTAGTAAGCTACGGATTAAAAAGCAAATACACTTTTTTAAATATTAATCTGTTAAATATTAATTTTAGTCTTATATATTAATATGTTCTTTTTTCAAATATTCTGTGTAACTATATATCAGATTTGAAAATTTGAAGAATAAATCCCAAAAACTAGGCATATTAGACAATTTAAAATTTTATCAGGATAATGGTTCAAAACACAAGACATACAATGTATGGAATTGGTTCCTATATATTGCCCAAAAGTATTTGAAATGCCCCTATAATCGCCAGAATTAAATGTGATTGAGAATTTGTGGAGCGATTTGGAAATTTCAATAACAAAATATAACATATCTAATAGAAATGATTTAAAAAACGCTTTACAATAGGAATGGGAGAAAATTAAGATTTTTTTAATAAAAAATTAGTACAGTTAATTCCAAACCGATTAAAAACAGTTAAAGCCAACCATTATTACTCTATTAAATACTAAATTTTATATAAATATTAATGTATTAGTAAATAAATATAAATTTAAATAGGCGTATGAGTTTCATTTTAATTTGTTTTTTGGTAACTTTTTAGAAATTTTTTTTCTCAAAATCAAAACATAAAATTATATTGGGTTGCCACAAAAGTCATTGCGTTTTTTTCCGCTAGATGGTTGTAGTCATTCTAAGTAGTTATTCTCCATTGAAAACTTCAGGCCGTATATGGTATTTGACAGCTGATATTTCATAGATTATTCAGTAAAAAAAGTTTTAAGTTTTGTTGTTTATTTAGTGTTTTACATTGATTTGAAATGGATATTCCAGACGGTCATTTTCGCCATATTTTACTTTATTACTTCCGGAAAGGTAAAAACGCAGTGCAAGCTCAGAAAAAAATATGTGCGGTTTATGGTGAAGACTCACTAAAAGAACGTCAATGTCAGAATTGGTTTACTCGTTTTCGTTCCGGAGATTTTAATCTCGATGATGCACCACGGTCTGGACACCCAACTGAAGTTGATGACGACAAAATAAAGGCAATGATCGAAAATAACCGACGTAGTACGACACGAGAGATCGCAGAGAAACTTCACAAATCACATACAAGCGTTGAAAGACATTTAAAACAACTTGGTTATGTTGATAAGCTCGATATTTGGGTTCCCCACAAGTTGAAAGAAATTCATCTCGCCAAACGAATTTCCATCTGTGATTCATTGCTGAAACGTAACGTTACTGATCCATTTTTAAAACGAATCATAACGGGCGATGAAAAACGGGTTATTTACGATAATGTCGTGCGAAAAAGATCATGGAAAAAGCGAGATGAGCCTGCGCAATCGACATCAAAATCCGATATTCATCAAAAGAAGGTTTTGCTGAGTGTTTGGTGGGATTTCAAAGGTATTGTTTATTTTGGTCTGCTACCAAGGAACCAAACCATCAAAACTCGGATATCTACTGTCGCCAGCTAATGGAAATGGATAAAGAAATTAGGGAAAAGCGGCCAGAACTGGCAAATCGTAAAGGCGTCATCTTCCATCACGACAACGCCAGACCACACACATCTTTGGTCACTCGCCAAAAATTATTGGCTTTAGGCTGGGAAGTGATGCCTCATCCACCGTATAGCCCTGACCTTGCACCATCGGATTATCATTTATTCCGTTCACTTCAAAACCATTTGAATGGAAAGACATTTGATTCCAATGAGGCTGTCAAAAATGAGTTGGTTCAGTTTTTTTCCTCTAAAAACCAAACTTTCTACAAAAGCGGAATTATGAAGTAGACTGAAAGATGGCAAAAGGTCATCGAACAAAACAGCCAATATATAATTGATTAATGTTTGCTATTTATATTAATAAAATTGCTTTGAAAATCATAATAAAAAACGCAATGACTTTTGTGCCAACCCAATAATTAATTATTTTAGTTACGATGAAAGCATTTATAATAAATACATAAGATATAAAAATATTCCAATTCTATTTATTGATGAATTTTCCTCAGTAAACATATAAAATATCATACCGTATGAGTTTCACTTTGATTCACTGTATAAATTTGTACCCAATATATTGCAATCAATTTTTTTTTTGCATTTGGAAATAATATTTTAGTTTGAATTGAAAATCGATATTTTTTGAAACTGACTTTCCATATCATATTTCATGTATCTAAATTTTAAAATAATTGTTATTTTACGCAATTGTATTCATAATTAAGAGAATTATTTTTACAGTTGACGTTTTTTTAATAAATATTATAATTTATACATTTAAACAAATTTAGGAGTATATAGTCAAGTCTCTATATAAGTAAAAATATAAAGAATAAAAATACAAAATTTTTCAATAGTGTAATAATTATAAGGTGACTTTGAAACAAAACCATGTTTACTGTTGACCCAATTTTATATTCACCACTTATTTAAATCACATTAATAATTGTATAAAAATTACAGAATTATAATTCATAAGAAAGTAATAATTTGATTATTACAATAAAGATAATAACTGCCTACGTAACCAAAACTACAAAATTACTCGTTTACCTAATATGTTTTATCAAGATCCCTCTATAACTAACTAGAAGTAATTAGATTTGTTACAAGATTCTAATATAGATATGATATTTATGAACATTTCTAAATTAGGTCGGACACCTGAGGATAAAATAAATGAATGGTGTAGACAATTTCATGTGATCATCGTGATTCTGGCGCCAGTACTTTTTTGATGCGAATAAATATTTATTGATGGAATTACAGATAGTTTTTACAGTTAAATATTAAAGTTTGTATTTATTGAAAAAAAATTTTTTTGAAGACGCTAAAATATCACAAAAGACTGATAAATTAAAAAGAGAAATATCATCCACACTATATATAGATTGGTAAGAAAATATTATATATATATATATATATAAATTAAATAAAGAAAGTCAAAAGATAGGTTTTGTGATGAATTTCGACAAGATAAAGGTAATGGTTCATGAATTTTCAGATCAAAAATAGATCGAACTAAAAGGAAGAGAAATAGAAGAAATTGAAAACTATGTACATTTGGGACAATTTATTAATATTAAACGAACATTTATAGATGAAATAAACAAGAGAATATAAATAGGATGATGTCAATTTGGTAAAAATTTGTATATTATGAAGTTAGATATTTTATGTTTGAAAAGAAAAAGTTTTCGATCAATATACGAGTACCCTACTGTTCTCACTTATGGTAGTAAAACATGAGTTTTGAATTCCAGATTGATTCAGCGGCTCAGAACAACACAGAGAAGTATGGAAAAATATATAGGGTTTTTCAATAAGAATGTCAGAACTTTGACAGCTGGTGGCAGCCATGTTTAATTTTTTTATGCTCATTTGGCATTTTAACTCAATATAGTTTGGCAAATTATTATGGAACATTTAATACTTCAACAACGCATAGAAATTATAAAAACTTTAATAAACTTATTGAAACAAATGTTTAATGAGTCCATTATTTCACCAAATGGACCTATCAATTGGCCATCAAATCATGTAATCTAACTCCATTGGATTATTTTCTGTGGAGTTATTTAAAATCATTGGTTTATACTGATTAACCACAAACAACAAAAGTATTAAAAATAAATATTGAAGGTGTAAATCATGAAATTGGATCATAATTATGTGAAAGAGTGGCTAAAAATTGAACTAAACGAATGCACTGTCAAGCGAATTCGTGGTGGTCATATGAGTGAAATTGTGTTCTATCATAATTGCCATAGAATATGCTTAGAAATAAAAAAATCACTAATTAATTAAATACTTTTTATTTTATTTCCATTTAAACTTCTGAAGCGCTTATTGGAAAACCAACTTATATAATAGGAATTACACGAAAAAATAAGAAGAGAAATGAATAGATCATCATTATTTAGTCGATTTAACAAGGTAATACTTGTATATTTACTTGATCGATTTCGTTTTTTTCTGTCAAAAAAGGAAATATTCATACACCGTGCTTCAAAATAATTTAAGTTTCTTTAAAAGCCGAAATTTGGTCAATTATTTAATTTTTACTTCAGCTTCTTAACAACGTCTTTTGTAGAATTTGTGTGTGGATATTCATTAAATTATGCACAATATGATATTTAATATAAGAAAACTTTCAGACCGTAAATAGTCGTTAAAATTGAAATAATGGCGTTTAAATTTAGATTAAGAGTTTTTCATAGGTTGGAACTAGTTTAACACTCTCCGAAATATTTTTGTTATGATATTTAAAATACTTATTTTACTTCGAAACACAGATATCATTATTATATGTATTATATATGAAGTTTTTCGATAGTTATTTTCAATTTTATTCAAAAACAGTACAAGTTACTTGAACTAATTAAATACTTATTCCTGTCAACTGACAGTGTGACCTTTCCATTGATATGTAATATATTAACATGGCTGACAATGTTGCTATAAAACATTATAAATGATATCTATTGAAAATCCATCATCATTTGTGCACTCTTACCAATTTACTTGTAATAATCTTGAGAAATGTCTACAGATGTATCATTATGTATTGTGAAATGGAAACGTAACAACAATTTGAAAGACGCACATAAAATATACGAAACATATATTTAGTTTATACGATGTCTCAAATCCAATCAATGTCAGCATGTCTTTAGATAAAAATTAATTGATTTTGGTATAATTAATTAATAAGTTAGGATATATTTTTAAAAATTACAATCGATTTTAGAATATTGTGATTCATAAAATTTAAAAATTATTATTTAAGAAAATAACGAAACGGCTGAAACTAGATTTTATCAGTCAAAGAAAACTTATTTGATCCTTATTAATATCAAATTACATCAAAGAGAAATTGTCGGAAATATATTGAAAGAGCAAAATTATGAAATGTTCGTACATTATTTAGTACTATCTACGAGTCACAAAATACTTCATGTTTTCAATTCTGCACGTTATATACGAATCACAAAATCTTTCGCATTTCCAATTTTGGTACTCATTCATGAATTATAGATTTCATATTATCTCAAATTTATAATTGTCACGTAGAATTATAATAGAACGTTAAAATTCGCATAGTACAATTTGGATGATATCAGTGATAAACTATTTGTAGACGAATTATGAAATTATTCAGAAAAATATTCAAAGTAATAAAATAAAATGGTAAAAAATTTTTTGTAAAAATATTTTTCTTTATTCGTAAATTTAAATAAAGTATTACTGAATGAAAAATATACGTAGGATAAGGATATTAGAGGGATAATTTAGGCATTTTTTTAATATATAAAACAAGTTTTAGTAGAATGGAATGTACATTTTAAAACAATGATTGAGAAATTGTTTTATTGGATGAAAATATTTTCAAATATTATAATCACAATTTTTAATTTTATTTTAATTTTATATTAAAAGTGAAACATTATTATTGATTTGATACAGTAGATAATATACTTCTATATAAATGAGTTACTCACATTAATAAAGTAAGATTTTAATCATTTTAGAAAATAATGCGCACTGGAGTGGATATAAAATCATCTTCAGAGTGAAATATTTTTTTTATTACTGATTATTTTTATAATATTTATAATTTATGTAAAAATGAACATTTTGACGATACTATAATAATTTCATTTAATTTTATAATATTATCCACCTTTTATTACTAGTTTGACACCGTGTAACATCACAAATAACAATAAAAAAAATTTATAAAAGTGTTCCATAACCACATGTTAATTTTATTCGTTGATGTGTATTTCAATAGTCGTGCTATTATCGTCATCGCAGGGCATTATATAATTTACATTTTATAGAACACTTCTATAGTATTTCAAAAAGAAGCAACCATAAAAATTAGAAATTAGAACTTATGGGTAGGTAAGTTTATGTCAAGTTATTATTCAGCTGGCACTATTGTACTCAAAGTTATCTGAGGTAGATATTTGAAATGACTCTGGCATGCGCCAGTCTTGTTCAAGTATCCATTTCTTTTATTTGTATTAGCTATGCTGTTTTCCCGTAATGAACGGGTGTTTATTGTTGAGATTTATTTTGTGTGTAAATGTTATAAATATATCCAAAACGACTTTTAACTGAAATTTCTTCAGTCGATAATGTTGCGTTTGATTGAAAAATGTCATGAGATTGCGATGTGTAAGATAAAAAAGCATCAGGCCGACCATTACTGCTAATTATGGAAGTACTAAATGATTTGAATAAACGTTAATTCGCACGATTAAAAAAATTCTTTAAAAAGTTATAGTCTTAAATTGGACTGTCATAAGCTACTGTTTTCTTAGCTACAAAAAAGTTAAATTTTCTTGCCTACCGTGCTAGTTCCGTTCATGAACTGAAAGAACCAGACCATTAAAGATATTTATATGTCGTTGGTTTCGTTTTTCTGTTGATGAAAATGGAATGGAGGTGTTGGATTGTACTTATTTCAGTGGGAAGGTTCGGTTTCACTTGAATGGATATGTAAATAGTCAAAACAGTTGAATATGGAACAAGAAAATTCCACACGCTTATCACGAATGACCGTTACATAAAAAGAAAATTGAAATTTGATGTGCTATCTTCTGTCGTTGAATTCACAGGGTCTGTATTTGGTAAAGTTTATCGTAACATAATCTAATAGTATATTGTAATATTGGAAGAGAATGAATGAGTGTTGATTTCAACGAGATGGTATAACTTGCCATTATACTAATAAAATGATGACAGTGTTATGGGAATTTTTCGATCATCGCTTGATTTCAAAACAGTTATAGTTTTCAAGATCTTTAAATCTTACTCCTTTAGATTTTTTTCTTTGGGAGCATTTAAAAGATACCTTGTTTCAAAGCAATATTCACACACTTAACCTTTGGAAGAATAATGGTTCCACGGTGTACCACCTCTTTGAAAACGATTTTCAGTTTACTGTACAAATCTTTCATCATGAAACCTATCTTTCTATATAGTTCTATTTTTTGCCTCCAAGAATCCTAGCAGTATAGTGATCCTACTGTGGAACCACGCCTATAAATTAGTATTAAACTTTTTTTTAAAAAACAAACAAACATGTTCTAATGAGTTCAAATATATAATTAAAAAAATTAATGTTTTTCAAAATTTTCTAGTTGCATGCTTCAAAGGGTTAAAGAATTAAATCCTACCACTGAAAGAGATATTTTGATTATACGCGAAGAAATATTATAGAAGGTGGTGGCAAAAGTCATGAAAAGGGTACGAAACAGGATCCAGGTTAAAAAAACCTTATTCAATACCTTTTGTAAAATTATAAATATATATGCAATTCTCTTTTTTGTGTAATTTGTTTTCTGTAAAGCAAAACAGTTTAAATATATATTATCAATAATAGAGTTGCAAACTTTTTGAACATCTGTATAAAATATTGTGTTATAAGAGTGAATAATTTATGTGTATAAAAAATTCATGCCTATTTTTCTTATTTTTAATTTTATAAATCGATTGATTAATTTATAGTATGTAATAATATGAAATATAACAAAATTAAATTATAATTAATAATATGTTTTATTCTATAATATATATATATATATATATATATATATATATATATATATATATATATATATATATATATATATATAAAGATATTTAAGATTTAATTCATGATGTTTACAAGTTTATAAAAAAATAATAGGTATTTATAGAAAATTTCAATAGAGATAAATTATTGCAAATCTAGTTTGTTAACAACTCCGTATGCAAATACACTTAACAAGCTAATATTAACGTTAGGTTTTTAAAATAAAAAAATATATTATAAATGACAGTGAGATAAAATTGATTGATTGATTGTTTGGGATTTTACGTCACGTCACCACCTAAAGTATTTAACATTCGATTAGATATGGTAATTTAATGGAATTTAATAATCAGTTCAATCGTCTAATTTCAGTATTTATTTCAATATTACGAAAAAGGAGAATAAATTAAAATAAAGAAAGAATATTGAAAATCCAATTTGCGAATGAATCGAGTTTTTATTAATAAATTGACTAGCAACATGAAATCAAATATAATTTATTACTTCAAGTGATTGATATATAAAAAAAGATAATGTTTATTTGATGAGACTAAATAATGATTTATATTCTTATTTGTTTTTTTATATAATGTGATAATTATTTGTTATCGAACGCACTTTAAGTTAAAAAATAACAAGTTATCTGAAATATTTTGTACGCAAGTAAATAAAAATTACAAATACAGATTGTATATATTCTACAATTTAAAAGTACTTTTTTACTCGAGAAAAAATGAAATATTAAATAAACAGTATCTTTTTTATAAAAGAAATCATCTATTTAAAGTCTTTTCAACAACGTATGAATTATTTTATGTTTTATAAACTGGTTTGATAGTATGTGCTTGTTTTTTTTAGAAAAAACAATATATTTAAATACAAATATAAAAAAATAAAGTAAAAAAATGTTGAACTTTAAAATATGAATCGAATTGTAAAAAATATACGAATGCACAATACACATTTTATGTAATGAAATAACGTAAAAATAAAGGTTCAAAACAGATACCAAACATTTTTTAAAATACAACTAAAAGCAATTAATCATTTGATGTATTCGTTTAGAACAATTATTAATACAATATGAATATAACATATATCAAATTTATTTATTTTTTCAAAAAAAGGAATAATAATAGTTTATTCATTTCTTCTTTAAAACGTATTAAAAAATATAATTTCCTTTATTAGTAACTTAGCGTCATGGCTAATTTACTTTTACAAAATTGAGGTTGTTAAGTTCAGTGGAGAAAATCTGATATGGACATGTAAGGTAATCTACAAAAAAATTAAAGGTTGTATGAGAGTATATACCAATTTTAAAAAATGGTTCGAAATATAGTTTGGATAAATAATAAAAATCTGTATCTAGTACAATTTTCAGTAGGCTAATGACTTCAAATCCATGGAAGGGAACACCAAACAATGGCTCAATGATGAGTGTTTCTAGGTGATTGATTGTTTCTATCAATCAGAAGAACTTAATCCAATCAAACAACTCGTGATACATTTAAAAATGTCTATACCAATATAACAGAGAGATTGGATGAAATATGGAAAAATATTAAAAAAAAAATAGGTCTCAGTTCCTCAGATTGTATGTGAAAATCTAATAAACAGTATGCCTCGAAGAATTAAATTAGTTTTAGCTGCCTGCAGTGATCACATAAAGTATTAAATAATATAAAATTGCACTATGTACTGACTCACATATTTGATCATGTAGAACTATTTGTTTTGTTTTTTTGAAAATGAAGTACTTAAATTTCTAAAAGAAATATTATTTATATTTGTGATATTATTTGTAACAAAAATGTATATATAAAAAGAAAACTTGTTTTTCTTTTTTGTCGAAAAATATTTTATCTTTTATAGTAACATACTTTTGAATGCATGAATTACTGTATGTATTTATGTATGTATGTATGTATGTATGTATATGTGAGTGTGTGTGTATATATATATATATATATATATATATATATATAATATAATGAGTAATATTTGCTTGAACTTACGAGTCACAAATTTGAACACTGAATGCAAAAATGAAGCAAAAACGTGAAAACCTAGCGAAATATGGAAAGGATAATGTTAGGAATTTCTAAGCGTGATCGGAAAACCTGTAAGTGGATACGGGAACAGACAAGAATAAGTGATAAAATAAAGTCGATGAAATGAGAATGAGCAAAATACGTAACAAGAAGAGAAAATAATAGATGGATAAAAAGAATTATGGAATGACGACTAAGAAACAAAGAGATACAATATATAAGAAAGATGGCTTATCAATGATAAAGGGATTAAATTGTGAAGTCTAATGGAGGAGAGGATTGGATAAAATAAGTTACGGACAGATAACAATGGAACAATCTTGGAAAAAAATTTAAGGAAAACTAGTAACATTCTATGAGATCTTCGTATAGCAATGGGCGCTAATGTAAATTTTGACGATGATGTAATATATAAGGTGTTTTTAGGTTAGATATACACTTGAATAACGTTTTATAATTGTGGAAATTTAGTTCAAAAATCAGTATTCTGTTCATCAAACTTATAGAGCAAAAAATTTTGTTAAGTGATGAAGAACTTATCGAGTACGTTAATGAGCAAAATTGCCGCATTTGCAGTTAAATCTATCTTGAAGTGATTTACGAGAGCCTGTTACATCTAGAAAAATCCGCATGATGCAGATTGTACATTGGTGACATCATTGGACCTTATTTCTTTCGAAATGAAGCCGGAAAGCGCGTTACCGTCAATGGTGCAAGTTACAGAACGATGATCAATGATTATTTGTTTCCAAATTTGCATTACATCGATCTGAAAGAGGTGTAATTTCAGCAAAATGGTGCCACGTACCATACTTTGACTGAAACAATCAAATTATTGAAACAAAAATTCGGCGATAACGTTATCTTAAAAAATGGGCATGTAAACTGGTCTCCACGATCGTGTGATTTGACATCTCTGAATTATTTTTTTTCGAGATATGTGAATTCTTTGGTTTATACTGATAAACTAGCAACGATTGAGGCATAAGACGCCAACATAACTCACGTTATTGCGGACACAAGGCTCCAATTGCTAGAAAAAGTGACCTGAAATTGGATTGACGGAATGCGGTATGTTAAAGGTAGCCGTGGAGCACAATTGCCCAAAATCATTTTTAAATATTAATGCTATTATATAATCTTCCGAATAATACCAAATAAATGGTCATCTAATTTAAAATGTATTTCATATTAATTTGAAGTTCTATCACAATTAAAAAACATATATATATATATATATATATGCATGTGTGTGTGTGTGTAAATAATTAAACAACTGATATTAAAAACAATGTTAAAACGGCAACTGTTAATACAGTTTGACAAAGAGGTATTTACAACGTATCGTAGTGCATATGTCACAAGGCTAAAATTGTGGAACTTAATTTACTGTTAAATGTTGATATAACGGCTTGTTGTATCTAAATTGTTATTTAATGTGCATGTACTTCAATATATCTGTATATACAAAAAAAAACTATTGTACAACTGATAGCATAGTATAGTATTACAACAACGCATCGATTCTATTTTTACATACAATAAATAGTAAAATATACAAAGAATCATTTATTGTAGTATAAATATTTAAATATTATACTAGAATTATTTACTTGAAGTTTTTGTAAAATTGTATTTTTCATATTAATCGTTTGAATCTGAAATAGGATAGCAATGAAGAGAAACTATGAGAAACCGTATATTTTAAGTGGTTTCAATCAAATAAAATTAAAAATATAAACAATAATTCAATGTAAAACATACATCATAAATTAATAAAATTAAATTATAAAATATTATTTGCAATATATATTATCTACATGAGAGTATTTCTTTAAACAGGTATGTTTTATAATAAAACTTTCAATTACAAAATTTGGTGAAATGTTAAATAATTTATTTATTTCAGAAACTTTTTCCACGAAAAAAATATTTTCAGCAAAAATTGATTGAATAAAAGAAATAATTATTTAGATTAATATACTGTATTTTAATATCTCGTTCTGATTTATTTAAAATAAATACTTTTAAAATCGTTCATTACCTACATATAAGCAAATTAGAAATTATATACAGTATTAAAAATAATCAAAGAATGTAATAAATAAGAAAATTAAATTTCTTACGGAGGTAAAAGTCGAGTACGGCTTTTGATTCTTTTTCAAGATTAAAAAAAGAACAGAAAGATGTAAAAAAGACGAAAATAAAATCATGATAAACGTGCGTTGAGGGATTATATTCCCAAGATGTCTTCTTATATTATACAAAAACGAATACTTAAGAAGAATGTGTATGTATATATATATATATATATATATATATATATATATATATATATATATTTAGATATAAAATAATCATCTTGTCAACAATATTTAAATAAATGTTATATAAAACATTATGCGTGTATCTTTTCTTGTTTTAAATTATAAGTTGTCATTTGTTGCTAGAAATATTCTATTAAATTTATTTTTAGAATCATTACTTTTATTATAGGATATTTAGTATTCTAAATACTTAAAATTACTTACTTGTTCTAAAATTTTGTCATTTATAACTATTTTTGTCTGTCTTCATTCATTATCTACAAAAGACATTTTGGATTTTTCAATAGATATGTAAAGGTTATATTTTTAATAAATCTCATTTAAAATATGTATTTTACGTTGTAGTTAATATTCAGTTTCTCCTAGTAGTGCAACGTCATCAGCATAGAGTAAAATATCAAAGATTATATTTATATCAAGCCATATTCGTGAGCAAAAAGTAATCTCAATTTCTTAATGGCATCGTTGATATAAATATTATATAAAATTACAGAAATACAACAAAATTTTGTCTAACCTTTCTAATAGGTCTTCATTTAGCTTTAAGATTATGTCTGTTTTAATGATACGACCCAAATAGTTTAAATCAAATGTTAGAGGTAATTTCTGTCATTATTACCTATAATTTTTCTTTTTCAATGCTATCGAAAGCTTTTCTTGAAAATCAATGAAAGTTAAATGAGTTTTTTCACTTACTCTTTTCTTTTTCTCATTATTTTCTGTAGTGTGAAAATTGTATCCGTTGAGGAATTTCACATCTAAATTCCATTTTTTCTTATATGTTCAGCTATCGATTTTAATCTTTTATTTACTATTTTCGTATATATTCTCTAAACGATTTAAATTCAACTCATTCCTCGTAATTATCTCAGTAATTTAAATTCCTTTTTTTAAATCTAAATTATAACAATTAGTCAATTTTCAAAAATTTGCATGTTCTCTAACAATGATTGAAAACATGTAATAGTTTTTATTATGAAATAGAAACTGAGCGCTTAAAAATGTTAAACAGTACACAATGAACGTTTCTGTTAAATGTCTATTCGTGTCAATCGCATTCAAATGATTGATTAATTTAATACATTTACTAAAATAAGTACATTAGCTCTTTTGTTATTTAATGTGAAAATATTGAATAAATGTCATTTATTTGAAAACTATATACAATATAAATAGTGTTCTTAAATATAAATAAATTATTATATTTATTCTCATCTGCCTGTAACTTAATACATACATGTCTATTGTTTTATGAAGAGTCTATTTATATAGGGTTTTCTAATAAGAATGTCAAAACTTGGACAACTGGTGGCAGCCATGTTTGATTTTTTTAAAATCATTTTGATACTTCAACTCAATATAGTTTGGGAAACTATCATAAAACGTTTAACACGGCAACAATGTTTAGAAATTGTAAAAATTTTAATATACTTATGGAAACAAGAGTTTAATGAGCCCATTATTTAACGAAATGGACCCATCACTTAGCCACCAAGATCATGTGATCTAATTCCATTACATTCTTTTCTGTGGGGTTATGTGAAATCATTGGTTTATACTGATAAACCACAAACAACAGAAGAATTAAAGATAAACATTGAACGTTAAATTCATGAAATTGGAGCACAATATGTGAACGAGTGGCTAAAAATTGAACTAAACGAATGCACTGTGTCAAACGAAGTCGTAGTGGTCATTTGAGTAAAGTTGTGTTCCATCATTAATTCCATAGAATATGCTTAAAAATAAAGAAAATTGTAATTAATACTTTTTATTTTAGTTTTGTTTAAACTTTTGATGCGCTTATTGGAAAACTCAATATTATTTCTATCAATAATTTAGAACATAAGAAGTTTATAAAAAACGAAATCTATTGAAAATATCTCAGAAATACTTAAATAATAAGTAATTACCTCTCACGATATAAATTTAACGGAATTTATGTACTATTTAAATAACACAATAAAAATTAATTATTTTCATTTCCATAAAGCATTTATTATAATATGTAGATATTTTACAGATTATTTTATTATACATTGAAAATAATATGTACAATAAGACTATATATAAAATATTTGATTGAAAATACAAAATCTGTTAATATCAAAGGTTAATTTTAACATTTAAATAAATATTCAAGCAGTTTTTGTCTTTCATTTATATATATATATATATATATATATATATATATATATATATATATATATATATATATATATGCGTGATAGAAATTAACAATGAAATTAATTTAAATTTCTATCACTCTTAAAAAAATAAAATATATATATATATATATATATATATATATATATATATATATATATATATATATATA
>CP092087.1:51707786-51905286 GCA_029203775.1 Neoneuromus ignobilis | reverse complement strand
GGTGGGGTTATATGGCCGCTTCTGGAGTTTGCAACCTAGTTTTTATCGACGAAACCATGAATAAGTTCCAATACTTGAATATTTTAAAACAAAATTTAAAAGAAAATGCTAGAAAATTGTGTTTGAATAATGAATATTACTTCCAACATGATAACAACCCAAAGCATACTGCTCATATATAGTGAAGCTTTAGGTTCTCTACAGTACTCCCCATACACTGAAAACACCACTACAATCTCTCAATCTAAATCCCATAGAACATTTTTGGGATTTATTAAAGAGAAAAATTCGACAGCACCATATTACCTCCAAGAAACAACTTAAATCCTTACTTTAAAATGAGTGGGAAAATATAACATAGGAAGCAACAAAAAAATTTTAATCAATGCCAAATCGTTTAAATGAAATAGTAAGAAGAAAAGGGAAACATACGAGATATTAAACTTTTTTTAAAAAAAATTGTTAATATTTCTTCTGTATAATATTAACACTAGAACTACCAAGCGCGTCATTTTAACGATTTTCAAACAGCATAAATTTCATATGGTTTATGTATTGTTTTAGAATTTTTGAACTTTTAATGAAATATAATACAGTTAAATATTATTCAATTTTTAGCTACTTTAACTTCCATAATTAGTATGACCTATACCTATTTCTACCAATTCAAATTGACGAAATTAGCAATCTCAAAATTTATATTCAAGTGAATGTAAATACGTATGATATCCATTGCATACACATATATCGCTTTCAGTACATTTCCTGGAAAAATTTTAGGTACATTTTTCCTATGAAACATGTATTATTGAATGATCCAAAGTGTTCGGCAGCCGTTATAACCTATTTTGTTCGGATTATACTTTTGTACTAAACTCTAACATGCATGTAATCAGGTTGCAATCATTATAGTTATACTTCTAATATAAATATATTGAAATAAATGTACAAATATAAGCGATTGCGAATATAGATACTGAATCGGATAGCCGTACAGAAACCGAACCAAGACAGCAAAAATACATTGCTATCGATATGAATGGGAAGAATTAGGGAATGGCTGTGTTATAGATTGCCATTACGTACTATATTCAATGACATATGGTTATGCGAAGCGAAACATTATGCTTGGTAATGTTAGTAGTGCATTTCGGCTTATAATTGATAATAGAATATGAGCCACATAAAAGCTTGCACTGATACAGGCCAGAAACATTTTACAGAACGACTGGAAAATTACTATGGACGAAGTATATGCCTTTATAGCCATTTTGTATGCTTGAGGAGCCTACGAAGCAAGAAACATGAAGTTATCGTATTTGTGCCCAAAAAATGGGGACCTTCTTTCTTTGCCGAAACTATGAGAGAAACAGATTTTCGGAAAATGAAATTCATTCGTTTACGGAGAAATTCGCTTACGAACTGACTGGATTAGTTTCCGAAAATGGAACGCTTTTATTGATAACTGCAATTGTTACAAGCCAGAAGAAAAGCGTAGATGAACAATCCCACAAAGGCAGACAGATTTCTGCAGTATATGTTCAATAAACCGGACAAATTTGGAATTAAGTTTTTATTAATGTAGACGTGAGTTATCTTATAAATGGCTTTCCGTACTTAGGCAAAGATGAACTTTTCAGGAGTACCTTTGAGTGAATTTGTAGTTTTTAATCTTGTAAAAACTAATAAATTGTGGAAGAAATATAACAACAGAACTTTTTTATAACAGAAACAAGTATAGAACTCGCAAAGAAGCTACTGGCCAAAAAAACAAGTCTTGTTGGAACTATGCGAGCAAATAAAAAATTGCGAAAATAGCTAAAGCTAGAAAAGATGATGGCTGTTTTCTCCACAAAGCTCTGGCCAATGATATTGTTCTAACGATTTGTAAGCTCGCAAAAAGTACTACTTCTTTATCTAAACACAAATCTGAAATTGCTTCTAATCATAAATTCCTGAAACTGTATCGTTTTACAATGAGACTAAGTTTGAGTAGATATAGTTGACTAAATGGCCCGCAAATACAGTGTAAAAGCAGGGTCACGTAGATGGCCTTTACATAATAATATTTTGGACTTGGCAGCAATCAATGGATTTTATATAAAGAGACTTGCGATAAAAATATAACAAGAAAACAATTTTTGTTTCAATTATCCGAAGAACTCTCCAGTGCATATAGTTGCTGCAGAAAAGAAGCCTCCTAAAAACAAGAACGGAAAGCAATGGATTGTACTCCAGAAAATTCAAAAAAATCCTTATGACCGCAAATCTTGCGATATTCGATTGTGCAATAGAAACAAAGCGATTTATACCTGTAATGCATGCAACAAATATGTTTGTGGCAAGTGAAACAGATGTATTTGTAAAATATGTTTCATAAATGCAAATATTAGGTTGGCAAGTATGAAATAGCTGCGAAATTCAAAAGACCAGAAGGCGGAAGGGAGATATTTGACAACTAATATTAGGTTGGCAAGTATCTCCCTTCCGAATTTTGATATTTTATTTTTTTTGTACATAGCTGCGAAATTCAAAAGACCAGAAGGCGGAAGGGAGATATTTGCCAACCTAATATTATAATATAAATGCAAATAGAAAGTGTTTTTGTTTGTTTTTTTTGTATTAATAATTAATAAATTATTATATTAAGTGTTGTTTTTGTTAAATTATATTCTTTTATTTACATAAATTAAGTGAAAAGTTAAAATGAAAGCCATGATCAAAAATACGTCAATTTGACGCGTGCGGTAGAACTAGGTATATATGTAACATCGGTAGTTCTAGTGTTAAAAGTGGCAAATACTTTTTCTCAGCATAAATGTCACCTATTGTTTTTATTTTAACAATTACTATTATATAATAGAAATAGTTAATTTTTTGTATTTTTTTCTAATGAATATTATATTTATTATGAATTAATTATATTTTTTTTAATTTAACTGACTTTATTGAATTATATCAATAAATTGCTTATGTTACCCATATGGCGAATACTTTTGGAAATTAGTATATGTATGTATATACATACATACATACATACATACACACACACATATATATATATATATATATATATATATATATATGAATGTATGTATGTATATATATATATATATATATATATATATATATATATATATATATATATATATATATATATATATATATATATATACAGACAATGTGTTACACTTCAGGATGGATGTTACTAATAAATGTTTACATAACGTTTCATTACCCGTGAGACAAAAAGAAATGATTTTAAAGAAAATTGCAAACTGGAATGAAAATGAACATTGTACGCTATTGTTTCACAAGAAATGAGGAAAAAATCAATTCAGACATCTACATTATTGTTGAATTAAGTTAATATGAAAAGATTTATTAATTGTGATTTGAATATATTGTTTCCAATGATATTCTCTACTAAAATTAATCAATATACAACTTAAATATAATGATTATCATATAACAGAAATTTATCTGAAAAAGTAACTATTATCGATAAATATATATTATCAGAAATAAAATTACGAATGTACACAAAAAATGCAATTATTGACTTTTATAATAAACATTTGAGCTAGTTATCTTATCAATTGAAATTAATGTAAATACACTTTTGATGTCTAGTAAAGGAAAAAGTGTTATACACTCTATAACAAAAATTTAAAATAATTGTTTTTAAACTAATGCGAAAATTAAAACAATTATTTTTCTAAAATTTCATTCATTATCGGAACGTTTAATATGTATGTGTATATATTTCTAGCACAGATATAATTAAAATACAAAATAAGAAATAACACAACGAACACATATGTTATAATAAAATGAAAAATTAATCATGCATCAAAGAAACGGGGAAATCCTTGATTGAACTATTTTTTAAATTTTAAATACTAAAAAATATTTTATATTATACCTGTGTTGTTTAATATGATTCTTAACTTTTAATTTCAAATTTTGTAACCACGAAATATTTCTTTTTAATTTAATTCGTTTTTGTGTAACTGACACTTAGATATTTTTTGAAAAATCAAACACTACTATTCAATGAAATACATTGTTAACCCTTTAACTGTTTATGTCGAGTATACTCGTCAGAGCGAAACGAAAATTTTTCGCATAATGTCGAGTATACTCGTCGTGAAGATAAAAAAAATCGTATTCGTATTATTATTAAACGAATCAACTGTATTTTTTTCCTTGAAAAAGGGCAAATAAAGATCTTTTAAAAAATGTACATTTTAGAATATTCGTTAGTCTGGCAACCTTATTTATTTTAATACACAATAGCTTGTATTAAGCTGAAATAACAAATTCTGGAGAAGTACCGTTACAAACGATTTATCAATGAAATAAATTGGAACCATTAACAACGAATAAAAATATAATTTTATAAAAACCAACACGCAACTTTTGAGTTTTAATCAAATTTCCTACTTTTATAGGCAGAAACATTTTACTCTGTTTATGTCGAGTATACTCGTCTTCGCTGGAAAATAATTAAGCAGGCAGAAAAAGTTTTTCGAAACAAAATTAAACAGTTAAAGGGTTAAAAAATCAGTGCGTCCCACAAATTTCAAATATAATAATAGGTCATTCAAAGATCCCTTTCTAATTTTTGTTTTTAATTTCATAGCTATGTACAAAGCGTTACAGACGATGTATCGAGCAACACTATACATCATTTGAAAGGTCTTTAGATACCTACAAAACGAATTGCATGATTAAATTGATACTGCGTTCAAAAGTTATAGACGTGTAAACAATGGAGTTCACTAACAAAACATTTTATTTTGAAGTTTTAAATTAAAGGCAAATCCGCAGAGAAACGTTCCGTGAGATTAGAAAGTTTTGGGGGATAATACTTTATTCACTTCGAACCGCGGAGGAATGGTTTCGAATTCACATCGGTGAAAACGACACCATGGATAAGCCAGCCGGCGGAAGAATTGTGACAATTACGAATACCGATCAAATTGGAAATCAAGTTAACCGGCATTGATATCATGACATTACCAGGAATGGCAGTTCTTTTAAAACCATTTTAAACCATCTGGCTGATACAAAAAAAAGCTTGATGTTTGGGTGCCGCATCATTTACTATAAAACCTTCTGAACCGAATCAACGTCTGCGGTATATGTTGCTGAAACGGAACGAACTCGACCCAATGAATTATGTTGACTGGCGATGAAAAATGGATCACATACGACAATATTAAGCGAAAACGGTCGTGGTCGAAGGCCGGTGAATCGTCCCAAACAGTAGTGTTATTTGACGTTAAGGAAGGTTTTAATGTGCGTTTGGTGGGATTGCAAAGGAATCATCCACTATGAGCTGCTAAATATTTACAGACGCTTAATTCTACCATCTAAAATACTGGACCGCTTTATATTATCGACCAGAAGCGTCCAGAATTGGCCAAGAGGTTGTAGTGTTAACCAGGACAACGCCATTCTTGGTGACTTCAGAAGCTTAATTTCGGATAAAGGTTTTATCGCATCAAAATAAGCCCGGACATAATTAAAAGTGATTTATTTTTCCTGTCCATGGCGAACGCCCTTGGCGGTGTAAAGTTGGCCTCGAAAAAGAGGCTTGTGAAAAGTGGCTGTCCGAGTTCTTCGCAAATAAGGAGGGAGGGTTCTACAAGAGGGGTATTATGAAGTTGCCGTCTAGATGGAACCAGATTATCGAACAAAACGGCGCATATTTGAACTAAATCCGATCACTGTAACACTTTTTATAAAGCATTGAATAAAGAGCAAAAAAGCGGAGGGGAGATACTTGACAACATAATATTATTAAAGTGTTCATATCACTGTCTCAATCAATACTGAGAAATTCTGTAGAAATAATATGAAAAATATATGTACAATATTTGAATTATATAAGATTTTACATTATCAATTTACTAAGAATTCTTTTACAATTAATATAAATAGATGCGAAAAACTGTTAGATTTATAATACTGTAAGTGTTCTTACACTCCAAACATAAAACATTTAATATATAACAAATGTTACCAAAGAGTTCAAAATTTCCATCTTTGTTATAATAGTGGAACCATTAAACACAAAATGTAAACTTATGCCATACGATTGTACGTCACAATTACAGTTATAATGTCAAGTGTAAATATCGTAGGCTGTAATTGTGAATAAGTTTATGTAAATGCATCAAATCTAATAGCCAAGTTGATGTGATTGCGTACAATGCTTTATAACGTGTTTGTTACAATTTAATGGATACATATACATGATGCACTAAATTTAATAAGTGGTGAACAATGTATCATTACTAAAGATGTTGTTTAAGATACAACGCAATTTAATTTTATAGACTGTTTAGATTATTCGAATGGATCGCGAAAGAAAATCAATTATTTATATCCGAGATGTAGTGCGATAAATATATAGTATTTGAATAATAAATTGATAGTTATTAGCAATTATAATAATTTATAACAGTGCAGTTTATATCAAAACATTTGATTAATTTTTATGCACTATTATAAATTATATATAATGATCCAAAAAAAAAAACAACGAATAGGAAAGTTTTTGAATGACTAATACTTTATTGTAGCCACAATTGCATATAAATTACAATTACATTTGAGTGATAATTTTTCTGTAAATTATTTTCTACGAATAGTTAATTTTAACAATTAACAATGTAGTTTTTTTTTAATTTTTTGATCAGAATAATTTATTAAACGGATTAATATTTTTATTTAGTACTAAAAGTAACTTCTTTGTTAAAGTAAATTTATCACCACTGGCAAACTATTTTATTAAAAAAATTAAGTTATTTTTTTATCAGTTACTATATGAGTCCTAAATTAATTACTATATAAATTAGTTATTTAATGTGTTACTCAGATAATTATGTTTTGTAGAAAAATGAATTATTTATCCCCAATGATATAAGATTATATTAACATATTCAATAATTATTTATGTTCACTTGTTTAAAAATTACTAGTGTTCATTTTATTCGTTAATTCATATTTTAATGGTCATTTTAAAGTATAATAGTCACAGCGTTGCATTTTAAAAAATATTTTTTACAATGTTATATACGAGTATGTTAATATTCATTTTAAAGATCATGCAATTACTGATAGAGGGCGGTAATATATCTGTATCTAGCAATGGGCCTTTTCACACTGTATTCATACTTACAGTATTCACGGCATATTACCGCTCGTCTCACACCCTCTTATAATAAACTCTTCCACATAAAAAAATAGTTTTCTGGAAAGAGGGTGTAAGACGAGAGGTAATGGACTGTGAATACTGTATGCATGTTGACTAGTGTGAAAAGGCCCATTGAGTATTAATGAAAAAAATGAACAATAAGATTATTGAATTGAATTGAATATTGATTTTTATAAATCATGTGATAATTTGTGCATCTGATTTATTAGTACGAAATAATCTACATTGCTAAACAATGACAGTAAAAATAATTACCTATTACTAATTCTTAAAGAATATTCATAATCGTTATTTTGTTCTTAATACTACTATTGTCCTAGGCGTTTTATAAGATTTATTTTTTTAATTTTGGCAAAAGATAAGTATTTATTATGTATTAAAATACAGGGATTTTCAATAAGAATGTCAGAATATTGACGGCTGGTGGCAGTTATGTTTGAAATTTTTAAGCTCATTTTGACATTTCAACTCAGTATAGTTTAGCAAATTATCAACGAACGTTTAACACTTCAACAACGCTTAAAAATTGTAAAAACTTCAATAAACTTATTGAAACAAAAGTATAATGAGTCGATTATTTCGAAATGGATCCATCAATTGGTTACCAAGATTATGTGATCTAATTCCATTGGATTATTTTCTGTAGGGTTATGTGAAATCATTGGTTTATACTGATAAACCACAAACAATAAAAACATTAAAAATAAACATAGAATGTGTAATTAATGAAATTGGACCTCAATTGTATGAAAGAGCGACTAAAAATTGAAATAAACGAATGTACTATGTCAAGCGAAATTGTGGCAATCATATGAGTGAAATTGTGTTCTATATATATTCTTAAAAATAAATAAAAAATAATAACTAATTAATTGAATACCTTTTGTTATATTTTCATTTAAACATTTGAAGCGCTTATTGGAAAACTCTATATATGCTTATTATATTAATTAGGTTAAGATTTACATCTTATAAAATATTATTAAACTATAGTATCAGTTTGTAATTTATCTTCATTGTTTATTATTTTATTTACCACATTTTATTTTTTATTTGTGACCCATTATAGACAAGTATTTTACTGGAATATTCTATATGCCTTCATGTGCAACACTACTCAAATTACAGTATTAAAATATATCTACATAAGAAATTTTTGTAAAGCAATCGCATTTTTTGAAATTTTATTTAAATTTTTTTCATAAACATAAATACAAAAATTATTAAATTATTTTATATTTGTGTTACTTATGATATTATGACTGATAGAAATTGAACAGCATTATTTCAAAAATATGATAATAATTGACTACTAGAGTTGGATAAACAGTATAAAAAACATAAATAACGACTTTTATGAGCGACTATATATATATATATATATATATATATATATATATATATATATATGTATATATATATATATATATATATATATATATATATATATATAATGTGCTGAAAAAGAAACCGAACTATTGTATTTAAATAAAAAAACTTCTTTTTACTTTATTAAAAATACAAACATTTATTCAAAACAGCATCACTACATCGCTGGACACACTGAAATAACGCATGGATAAATTTTAGTGTCTGTTTTTGAGATATTCTCGATGACCCTCGTCATGGTAGCTTATATGGCTTCAATGTCATTGTACAACTTTCTTTTTATCACCGTTTTCATTTTTGAGAAAATAAAATAGTCGCACAGTGATTAATCTGACAAATATGGTAGATGTTGGATAATTCACACTTGTTTTTTGATCAAAAATTCATGAATAGCAACGTCTGTGTGAAGTGATATATCATATAACCGTTCAACAAGCTAACTTTCCTACTTTCGATATCTTAGCCAATTTTTACAATCCTCCACCACAAACGTACTCGTAAATGATAGTTTAATCTTCTGGAACGAATTCATGATGAATGATGCCTTTTGAATCGTAGAAATGAATAAACATTGTATTCGTTCACGACTTCTGAAAACGCAACTTCTTACTTTCGATAAGCCTAGCGACTTTTATGATCTCTTCTGGCGTTTGGTTTGCGGGTTGTACTTGAAATACAACGTTTCGTCCTCAGTAATAATAGAACTCAAGAATTTGGGATTTGCTTCGGGTGCTTTAATGATGTCTTTGTAGTGGTCAACGCGTACTTTTTCTTGGCCTTTTATTAGTTCATGTGGAACAAACTGAGTTGAAACCTTTCTTTTGTTTAATTTTTTTGATAATATCTTACAAATTATATTTTTGGATAAGCTAGACTGTTCATTAAGCATTCTACATATCATATTTGAATTAATAGTAATGATTTCAGGCTTTTTTCAATGCTTTCATCGGTAATCATGGTTTCAGGATTGCTTAATCTTGAATCATTATTGATGTCTTCTCTACTTTTTTTAAAACGTTCATACCATGTAAATTTGTGTGTGCGATAGACAATTGTCACTTTTTAAAGCATCAATTCAAGTGTTTCTATAAATGTTTTACTGAGCTCAAATCAAAACTTAATATTTGCGTGTTGTTCCAATGTGTTCCATAACAACTAAATAGTACTACCATTTCAAACAGCACATTTTAAAAACTATCTGTTACATTTTGAAGAAATTTCAATAGTTGATAGAGGAGATAGGTATTCATAAATGTCACTCTTTAGATCTTAAATGGTGCTGCAAGTTTAAACGGGAAAATTAAAGTATAATTTATTTTTCAACACTTTATATATATATATATATATATATATATATATATATATATATATATATAAAGCAAAAAAAACTTTACTCAATATCTTTAAAAGTTGAATTGTTAATGAGAATTTCACCAACTTGAAAATTTTATACAGAAGGGGTTTAAAACTTTTTTCGATATGTGGCAAAACTTATAAATATCACATTTTTCTTCATTTATTATATGTAGACTTTTATGATGTTGTTTTACAAGTGAATAGGAAAACTTTTCCAAACTTACTTCAAAGTTATAATCATTAAGTTATCATTCCTTAACAGTGGTACAAAGTTTTGTTGGCGGTGTCAATTAACTTTTTTCTTTCATTGAAACCATTCGACTGCAAAGAATTGACATTAATAGTCGAATTATTTTCATTAGTATTTATTACATTATATACGGTGGTCTAAATGAGACTGAAGAAAGTAAAGAATAGTAATTGATAATAAGCAAGTAAATGTATGTCTAAATCCTTCAATTTCATTTGATTCTTTCTCTATCCTCTCTCTCTCTCTCTCTCTCTCTCTATATATATATATATATATATATATATATATATATATAAAATCAAAGTTTATATCGACTCACTCTTGGGTGAAAACCTCAACAAATATTACTGACTCTTCTTAAACGTCTTTTCAAAACATTTTCATTTTCTTTTGTCTGCTGTCAATATTTTTCAACTCTTGCTTCTACTAAGCTTCAAAATTATACTTTTTTATCTTTGATGAAGTCTCTTTTTTAATTTTTTATTTCTTGGTCTCCATTTCATAATGATTTTTGTCTACCTGTTGGTTTCTGTTTTTACTATGTACCCTTGTTATGTATATTTCAATGATTTTATTTGATCTATTATGTCATTTACTTTTGTTCTCGTATCCATTTACAGATTTACAGTTGCATATGAAAATTCTGAACACTATATTTTCTATGCTTTTTTTGGTTGTCAGAAGTTTTTGTTTCATTTTTGCATTCAATATCCAAGTTTATGATCCGAAAATACAGGCAGTAGCATACACTGATTATAAGTTTTCCGTTTCAAGCTCAATGATATTAGTATTTCGCTCTTCATTCGGTTATTTATTCTTTTATAAGCTGCTCAAGCTTCTATGATTCTAAATTTAATTTTTGACTATAAGCCACCATCACATCGTATAAAATTATCTATATTTATTCTGTACTTTATTTTCTAAACTTGATTCAAGCATTCGTCCTCTAAATGCAAATATTAGTTTTACACAAAACTGTTAAAAATGATTATATTTTTATTTATGTTCATTTTTAGTCTAATTTTTCTGCTTTTCTCTGAAAGTACTTTAAGAAGCATTTTTAGATCTTCTTGGTTTCTACATATAAATAATCGTCTGTAACTCGTAGATAAGACAGATTTTATAAATACAAGACAGATTTTATAAATGTATTTTTACACCTTTATTGTCAAATTTAGATGTTTTTTTAATATATATATATATATATATATATATATATATATATATATATATAACTCTTATTTGAATTAAATGTGAAAATATATTATTTTCATAATTTTTTCAACTATTAAAACGTACTTTGTATTCCTTTTCACAACATGCATGTATTTATAGAAAGAATATATATATATATATATATATATATATATATATATATATATATATGCGTAAGAGTGTGTGTGTGCGTGTGTGTATAAATACATTTCTTTATGTCTAGAAAATATTTCATGAATACATTGTTTGCGAATCAACGCCCTATTTATAAAATGAATACGTTTATATGTTATTGCTATTGACAAACCTTTATTTTTAAATGTCTTAATTTTTTTGTTATTGGTACAAAGCTCGTCGAGCAAACTGGAACTGTTTTCAATGTCACCACGCTTATTACATACTATTTCCATTCAAAAATAAACGTATTGTGTTTATTTAGGGTTATTATCGTTAAAAAAATTGGCATCTGTCTCGATATCTCATTAAATTAAATACTTCCACTCCTTTATTATAATGTCATATTTATTTTGGTTATAAGACGTCCTTTATTTAATGTATATGATTCAATAAGAATTTATTTATTTCATATGTTTTCTTTTTAAAAAATATATTATTTAAATTTAAGTTTATAATGATTTATGGTTATATTTAATATGTATCATTTTTTATTATATATTAAGAAAATTATTAGAATTAGTTGCAGAATTTGTTGAATTAAACAAATATTTTAAAATAATCTAATAATAGTTATAAGTTACACCTTTTGTTGAATTCATTTTTAATTTTTTGTGTATAAGTTCGATTGACTAAAATGAATCACTCATCCTGATAGGCATTTTGAAAACAATTTTTTCTCACTTAGAATATATATTTAAAAGTAGATAAATATAAAATTAAACAAAAAAAGTACGTCTATAATTTGATAATTTGTGCATTTCTATATTCAACTGTATTATCATTATAGATGTATAGATTTTTTTAAAAAATAAAACGACTTGAATAAAAATTAACTGAAACGAAAGAAACTGAAAATATAATGTCTCAATTGAGATTATTATTTCAATAAGTTTACATAATTCTATCTCTTGGAATAAGATTTTTTAAAAAAATGTGTAATAAAGAAATACAGTTTAACGCCAATGAATTTTTATCCCCAAAACCACAATGGTTATTAAGTGTTCAATAATCATTTATGGTACACTTGTGTTTATAACAATAGTCAGCTGATTGGTATTTCGATAGCGATGTCACATCGTCAGAGGTTTTTTATTATTAATGAAACATTATGTCGTAACTGCACTGTAATTCTACTTAAAATAAATATTAGAAAATGAATTATTTCAATTAAATTTTATAGAATTATGTACGTATGTATACAGAAAAGATATCTTTCGTTTTATATATAACAAAAAGGCTCTGACGATGATGGCATTGCCATCGAAATACGTATCAGCCGACTATTGTTACAAACAAAAAGTGAACAATAAGTGATTGTTGAACACTTTATAATCATTGTGGTGTTGGGGATAAAAATTCATTTGTGTTAAAGTGAATCTGCCACAATTCCAAAATAAACAATAAAATAAATACATTTTGCATACACATTTTTTAAATTTTGACTGTAAACTTCTCAATACATAGAGTTTTATTTATAATCAAATTCCAAAAAATTTTTTTTGAATTTTAATTTATAGAAATAAATATACATATGTTTTCTTATAATAGCGAATTAGGTGACAAGAATGAAGTTAATGAATAAGACTTATTTTTTAGTTTTCTTTTTTTTATATATGTTTTAAAAGTCTTTATTAAGAAAGGCAGTGGTTTGAATAAATTAGATTTTTCAAGCCTAACGTTTCTGATTAACTAAATTCTCATCATTTTTTATAATTTTTGAATTTAATTCCTAACTATTAGTTATTTTATCGTTTTATTTTTTTATAATTTGATATTTTTAGATTAAAATTTCCTCATACTGGATATTACAAATGGTTAGTAAGAAGCTATTTATATAGGTATTCTGGAATTTCACAAACCAACCAAATTGATAATTTAAATACGTGCTAACGTCTAAGAAATTTATATAATGAAGAATCATAATTATAGACTTGGTACTCGAGTGCTTTTGACTTACATATGGAGATTGACTATTACTATATTAACCCCAAATTTCTTTAAAAATGTAAATTAAGATCATATTTGTGTTTTTTTAAAAAAATCCCATCCGGGATCTTTTATTATTTTCTTTAAACCACTTAATTTGGTATGTACAGTTAGGTCGAAATAATAAGTTCAAATTCAATGATGGTCTAAAAAGGATCAATTTATAGATACCTCTATTTTAATATTATGTAAAATAATGACATCCGGTTTGGAAAACTTAATGATTTCGAAAAATATTTTTATTTTTAGGAATAATATAGAAAGGGTTGTGAAAGTATTGAAATAGTCATTAAACATAAAATATCTCATAAAATTTATCAAATTTAGATTCATGTATCGAATTAAAAAAATTAATATAAATATTTATTAATATTTTCTTAAAATATAGAGCATTCCAATTAAAATTAATGAATAGTTTAGAAAAAAATAATGTATGAAAGTGAATATACACGAAAAAAAAACATCATTTGTATGATAATTTTGAGAGCCGGTACATTCATTTTATACTTGACAATACAACAGCCTGTTATGTAAAACAAAGATAAATTATAACATCAAAAACGTATATATTTTTAGAATATTTTAATATATTTCTGAAAACACGCTATGTAAATATATATATATATATATATATATATATATATATATATATATATATATATATATATATATATATATATATATATATATATTACCAACCTGTTTGGTTAACATTTATTCGGGGTTTAGTATAGTATCAAGTACAAGATGAATGGCCTTCATATTTCTGAAAAAACTCGACTTATATATATATATATATATATATATATATATATATATATATATATATATATATATATATTACCAATTAACATGAGAGTATAGTATGAGTGAATGATGAGATGATGATGATGTATATAATATATATATATATATATATATATATATATATATATATATATATAATAAAATTTTAGCGATAGAAGATAAAACAATTCGACATTAATCATACTTTTTTTTAATCAATATAATACTTAATATATGCTTCATATATTTGTTTAACCTTGCCATTCCCAAGGATGGGAGGATTCGTTACAATCAGCATTGTTAGTTTTTCATTTTTATCTCATTATTAATTTGTAACTCAGTTTATATTTTATATATAAAAAAACATTTTCCCAAGATACCATAAATATTTCTCTCAGATTTGATAAAAGTGTATCAGGAAAAATTAATGAGATTGAAACATTGTATCGACGAGTTCGGAGTTTCTGAATCTTTAATAATGCACCAACTGTGTTTTTCTTGGAAAAAAAGATTTTACTGTTCCTGTTTTTTTAAAAAAAATGTTCGTTGTGTTACGTGTATGTAAAATTAATAAAAATATTAATGCACTTATTGTAAATAAATTGATTTTGAAATAAATTACATACAATGTACGTTAGAAAATAATTATTGCAATTTTTAAATTTAATTGTATAGGGGTTTTCAATAAGTGTTTCACAAGTTTAAATGAAAATAAAACAAAAAGTATTAATTATTATTTATTTTTAAGCATATTTTATGGCATTAATGATGGAACACAATTTCACTTATATGACCACTATGGCTTCGTTTGACATAGTGCATCCGTTTAGTACAATTTTTAGTCACTCTTTCACATAATTGTGGTCCAATTTCATGAATTAAACGTTCAATATTTATTTTTATTGCTTCTCTTGTTTGTGGTTTATCAGCATAAACCAATGATTTCATATAACCCCACAGAAAATAATCCAATGGAGTTAGATTACATGATTTTGGTGGCCAATTGATGGGTCCATTTCGTATAATAATGGACTGATTAAACTTTTATTGCAATCAGTCTATTGTTTCCGTAGATGTATGACACTTTGCACTGTTTTGTTGTAACCACACATTATGCAAATCATTTTTAATCATTTTTGGACAAAAAAATACATTGATCATTGGTCCGGTAACGCACTTCATTTACTGTACGTGATCTCTAGCTTAATTTTGAAATTTCATTAACAAATGCCAAATTAGTCTCACTTCTTGTATATCTTAGTCTTACTGGTACTGCTGTATCATGTAAAGTAGAATTGTTTTCAAAGTTTTCAACAATTCGATAAATGGCACGTTTAATTAGTAAATAGAAAATAAAAGACAAATTGAATGGTTACAATGTATTGAAATATATGGGCATTTTTTTCATAAATGAATAACTAATCACATGATTTTATAAAAAGATTTACTTTTTATTTACTTAAGACTTTATACTGCCTAAGTTTTGACGATTTTAGCATGGTCATAGAAATGCGAATTAGCAAATAAAGTGAACAATAAATGAACATTGAACATTTTCATACAAATAAATTTTCATTGCAACATCATAATATATTATAAAATTGTCCAATATTCACTTATTGTTAAGTTTATTTGTTTATAAGCTAATATGCATTTCGGCCATCATGTTAATAATTCTACAGAGTTGTGAAATCTTACAGATTTTAAGATTAAAGATCATATTTAAGATTCTATAAGTACATATAATCTATTTCTCTGACAACGATGGTACGATCATTTTGTGTGTGTGTGGAGGTGGGTGGGTGGGTGGTGGGGGTTTAAAATTATTTTGTGTGAAAGTGAATTCGTCAGAGTTTCAAAATAAATAATAATTTTTGACATTTTTGACCAAAAAATGAACAGATTTATGAACTTTATATTAATAAACCATTGTTTCCACCATCACAAGAATTTCTAAATATTCAGTAATCACTTATTTGTTATTAGTATTAATTTCAATGATTATTTCATCAACATATTAATATCATTACGAAATTTTATAATTTATATGACAATTTTACAATATGTGCTTTGAAGACAATGGAATTATTATAGAAATGCGTATTAGTGATTAAAGGGAACAATAAGTAATTACTAACTACTTATAAAATATTGCTAGTTTGGGATGACGAATTTATTTATGTGAAAAATTGTACACTGTAGTATTGTAATAGAATTTCTATCTACTAAAAATGTAATATTTCTTAATAACTTTCTTTTCTAATAATACCGTTTATCAATTTTCTAACTCTAATTTTAATTCAAGATCTTTTGTTAATTTCTTTCGTGTTACTCTAAAAGGTATTCACTTTACTGATTTTCAAAATATAATAATATCTAAAGAACATTAAATTTATAATTGATAATATTATTGAAAATGAGAAATCAATAATCTGCGTCTCAATTCAGTAAAATTAAAAAAAAACACACAATCGTTTTTGTGAGATTATTTCGTTAACATTTTTTTCGTTGGATTATTTTTATAATTGAATTGAGTTTCAATCATATAATATTTTATTTTGTTATGTACATTATACTAAATATCCAGGAAATTTATTTTCCATTTATTATTTTTTTGTTACTAAACACACTTGGTTTGTGAGGTGATTAAAAATAAATAAATATATGATCTATCTCGCAATTCCTGTACATTAATTAAAATCAGTTTTAAATGTTTTATACAATTTGTTTTATAAATTAATATTTTAACAAAATTTAGGTCATTTAACAATTTTTTTCTCCTCGTATTTTAGCGTGACGTTGACAGTCTACTTGACATGATATTGTGTGTAACATATGTGGTTGTTCATACCGCTTGATATAAAATCTATATTTAATGATATTCATACATAAAAATACTGTACAAATACTCGTTTATTACTACTTATTTTTCTATCACATTGACAAATATAAATAATTAGGTTATTATTATAGTATGTAGTTGAAACAATTCTTTATATATATATATATATATATATATATATATATATATATATATATATATATACAGTGCCCTCCAAAAGTTAGTTGGAATGAAAAAAATATTTAAAAAATTAAAAATGTACGACAAACTAAAAATATCTCCAAATGAAACACTGTTTATTAAACCTTAATTAATAATAGTCATTTTGATAACGAATTAGCAATCATGCTTCAAATAAATCGTAAATTATACAAAAACTACTTTTAAGTCTAGTGCCAAAAGTTAACTGAAAATTATAAAGAAAATGATGTAAAAAATCAAAACACATTTTTTTAATTTTTTAATATTTTGTATGACTGTCATTATTCCACTGAACAATGTTAGGCTTTCTAAGTATTGATTCTATCAAGTTCTGTAAAGCACTGAGAGGCAAACAAGACCACATTTACCAAAATTTTGAATTTAAATTGAATATTGTTGTATCTTGAAGATGTTGGGATCTTGCGGTCCTATACGTCCCACAAATGTTGTATAGAATTAAGTTCAGGAGACATTGAAGGTCATTTCAGTACATCTACTTCATTGTTTGAGAAAAAATATTTAGTTATTCTAACCGTATGCTTCGAGTAGTTGTCCTATTGAAAAGTAAAAGCCGATAATCTTATTGTTTTAGCGGATTGGTGTCAATTTTCTTATAAAATCTTACTATACATAGCGCCATCATTTTGACCTCAATAATATGTAATTTTTCCATATCATATCAAGAAAAACATACCCACACCATTGTTTTGCAGTTGGTTGAGCTATTTTGTTACTTAATTTTATTCATTTCAAATTTTCAATTTAATATTTTAACAACTTCTTTTAATGCCATTCTAAATAGTTTTAGTGACATTGTATCACCTTGACTTAAAAACTTTTTTAAATATTTGGGTTCTCAATCAATAACTTTTCTTTGGACATCGGTGGAGTCCACTTCTTCTCATTTTACTGTATGACTGACTCATTTTCATTTAAAACTTCGTATTTTTGCTGTTATGTTCGTATCCTTTGTTTCATTTTTGATCCACTTGGTTCTCTTTCCATCTATTCCTAACATGTATCTTTCCATGATAAATTATTCTAAAATTTAAAATCTGTTTCAGTATTATAAGTGAGAATATGTACATTGAACAAAAACTTTTTTCTTTAAATGTGTACAAATATCCGACTAAATAATATTAGAGTTTGTCTTGAATGGACATCATTCCATTCTATATTACCTTTTCATATCATCTTCTATTCATTACATTTATAAATGTTCTTTTAGTGTTGATGAGTCGTTTCAGATCATAGTTTTTAACTTCTTCTATTTATATTTTTTTAGTTTGATTCGAAAAATACTTGCACATTAATATTTTTTAACTGAAGCTCATTATATGCATATATAGATTTTTATTAAGCGTGATAGAACTTTAAATTGAAATAAAACACATACTAATTGACCAGATGACCATTTAGTTGATATTATTCGAAAGACCATATTATGACATTATTATTTAATAATAATTTCGGGCACATATGCACCACGGCTACCCCTGACATACCGTATTCTGTCAGTCCAATTTCGGGTCACTTTTTCAAACAATTGGGGCCTTATGTCTGCAACAACAAGAGTTATGTTGGCTTCTAATGTCTCAATCTTTGCTGATTTATCAGTATAAATCAGAGACTTCACATATCCTCAGAGAAAATAATCCAGAGATATTAAATCACACGATCGTTAAGGCCAATTCATAGGTCTATTTCTGTAGATAACGATATCGCCGAATTTTTGTTTCAATAACTCGATTGTTTCGGTTGAAGTATGGTAGGTGGCACCATCTTGCTGAAACCAGATCTCTTACAGATCGATGTCATGCAAATTTGGAAACAAATAATCATTTATCATCGTTCTGTAAAGTACAACATTGACGGTAACGCGTTCTCCGACTTCATTTCAAAAGAAATAAGGTCCGATGATTCCACTAGCGTGTAATCTGCACCATACGATGCATTTTTCTGGATGTAACGGGCTCTCGTAAATCACTTCAGGATTAGTCTTACTCTAAATGCGGGAATTTTGCTTATTAACGCACCCGTTAAACTAAAAATAAGCCTCATCATTGAACAAAATTTTGTGCTTTATAAGTTTGGCGAACAGAACACTAATTTTTGAAATAATTTCTACAATTTGGAAACGTTGCTTAAGTGTAAAATGTTCCATAATGATTTGTTAACGTCATAATGAAGTGTACTGAATCCAAACGTCACTCATAACCCGTAAACTGGCAACTGACTTGACAGATATCTCTATCGAAAGTTCTACTCAAACTAAAAAAAATACCCCATTTATATATATATATATATATATATATATATATATATATATATATATATATATATATATATATATATATATATATATATATATATATATATATATATATGTAGGCTGACCCAAATGGGATTGAAGGAGAGTAAAAAATAGTAAATGATACAGTATTAAGTAAATGTACGTCTAAACTTTTAGTCTCATTTGGGTCATTATATATATATATATATATATATATATATATATATATAAAGACACATATAAATAATTTATACTTTACACTGAAATATTACGTATTATCATGTAATTTTATAGTTTTTTTTATCACAAACACTATAATCGATTGTTTATTAAAGCTGAATGAATTGATATGCAAAACGGAATAACGAAGTCTTGACATATGGAGCTTAATATAGAAGAATATTCAAGAAACAGATTGGTATAACGAGTGGGGTGCTTTCGCCTTATTATATGATAGCTACGAGTACACTATATATCATATTTAGAACATCGATACATGATTTCAAGAAATATTTTATGATAATATTACATTTTGTAACGAAAATACCAAACGGCCAGAACGGAAAATTAAGTTAGTGGCGTATGCGAGAGATGTAATATAGTAGATGACGTGTTAATAAGTATTATTGAATATTTTTGCAAAATCTTGTGATGTTAGGGTAAAAAATCATTTATGTAAAAATAGTTTCATTAGTATAAGATTTTAAAATAAATACATATCACTTAATTCGTTTATGAAAATTTTAATTTTATTTTTGAAAATTTCTATTTTGAACAGTATTTCAATAAGAAATATAAATTGTGTCATTGTTCGTTTTAATACTGCACTCAATTCACTTTATTTGAAATGAATCACTCACCCTAGTACAATAAGATTATATAAAAGAGTTCAATAAACAAAATGAACAATAAGTGATTATTAAACAATTTAAAAAATCTGATGGTGTTAGGGAGTGATTCATTCATGTTAAAATAATATAAGGGAGTGATTCATTTATGTTAAAGTAATATAAATTATGTATACGAAAATAAAAGTTTATCAGAAAATTGTTTCTTTTTAATTATAATGAATTGTTAATAATTCTGTTATGAATTTACAATTAACAATACAGATCATTTTAGTCATTCAGAGACATTTGAACGAGAATTTAAAAATTAGTTATAAAGAATTACTTAAGTATTAATATTATTTGATTATATTTTTGTAACAAGAATTTAAATTGAAAAAAACAATCAATTCATGAACTGTACAACATTTCATTCAATCATTACAAAGTAATAAAAAACATTTTTCATAGGTCTAATTTAAAATTGGCAACTTCCTACGCGATTGTTTACTATTGTCACTATTTCAAACTGACCGCTCGAAGCTTTGAAGTTGTTAAAGTGGTGAAGGTCATTAGCTATTTTTAAAGTGTTTTTTCTAATTATTAGACTAGAAATATCTGTTCTCTAGTATCGTGTCCTAGTGAACTAATTAGATCTCATCTGTTGTTTTTAGTTCTAGTTTTCTTTTAAAATTTTCCATTCTTTCAATAGCATTTATTATTTTAATACGTATCATTTCTATATATTTTCTTTGTTTTATTTCGAAGTATTCTAATTTTGTGTATGATAATCTAAATATTTAAGACTAATTAACAAAATAAAAAATGTAATTTTATATCTGATTTAAATAGTAGTGCAATGAAAAGTTAAAAAATTATTGTGTAAAAGCAATGACATGTAAAAAATCAATTTTAGATTAATGTTAAAATAAAAGAAGATACAACTTAGTATATAAGAATAATTAATATTGTATAATATTTTACAATAAAATTTATAATATTAAAGAATTCTAACTTTGACTATAATAATAAGTTACAAAAAATAAAACTATTTTTAAGTTAATTACAATTGGCAAATGTATTATATTGTATGATTTTTTGAAAATTTTAGTACATGTATTTTTTTTTAATTGTATTCCAAACTAAATCCGAATTGTTTTCATTATATAACTGTATATGAAATATCAACTACAAAAAAAATATATACTTTATATTATTCAAGTCTATTTTCACGATTCTCTTTATGTTTAATTAATTCATGAAGTTGAGTTAAATATAATTTCTTTCGTGTTTAATATAATTATTAATCGTAAGGGTTATTTGCCTTGATAAATATTTCGTTAGAACTAATTTTGACTTCTTGAGTCATCGTTAATTTAATTTCTGATAGTGAGTATCAGAAAGATAATTGATGATGATTCAAAAAGTCAAAAGTAGTTAATACAACATACATTGAGATAAGTAATCTTAAGGTCTCGTAAATTAATAAATTATGAATAGTTTATGTTTATACAGTAGTATGATTTTGAATTGAGACAAAATGATGTTGTGGTTATTATAAAAAAATAATATAAAAGAAAAGTCCATAATATAATTTTATTTTATATTTGAAAAAATTAAATAGTAATAATACGCTTAAATAGTATGCCAAGTTCGGTAGTAGATGGTCCAATTTTGAAACAATCTTTACATTAAAAGTTTTAATTCAAAAAGTGGCATTTTGTAAACACCAAAATTGAAATATTACACGTTTGAACACTTTCATGAAAGATGAAAATTCCTAAAACTTAATTCTCGTGTTTTTCCAATTTAATTTTTAACGGGTGATTATTTCTATCATAGAGAGAAAAATCATTTTTTGATTGAAGTATTCATAGGCGGATAGCTCATAAATTTATTAAAAATGCAAAGTAAAATGGCGAGCCTTTATCTTTTTCTAAATTCTTACAACCAAACTTCTTTAGCATGTCAATACAATATCTATTTATACTGAAATGTCTATTTGTCATAAAATACACATTTTTTTAGATTATTTCTACATTTCGCCTTTTATTATTAAATACAAATCTTAAATATTTAATCAGTACTCAATCAAAGACTGTTTAAAATCAAATACGCTTTTATACTACGATTGTTCTACATCCCTTAATAATGGTTTTTATAAAAATTAAGGTTTTCTGAGCATTGCTTATAATACTTGAAATACATATGTCAATACAAAGATAAAAATGATTGCAATGTGGTTTCAAAATATTTACATGAATCATATGATATAATTTGTATTTCATAGATAAATGAGGGCAAATAGATAAAATTTTGTTCATTGATAAATCGAATGCATGTTCTTTTCTCGGTATTCAATTTTATACCGTCATTCTTCGTCTAATTAACATTTTTTTGTATATTAAACTAACAGTGTCGAATATTGAACTATGCCATAATTTCGTTATAAATAACGTAATTACCCAAAAAAATGAATTTTGTAGTTCTATTTGGAAGATCATTTTTATCGCCATCTTCAGTGTTATAGTCCTTGTAATGTTCTAATCTCACTAATGCTATAGTAGCACTTTTCTTGTTCGAATTCTATGACTTTTTTTACGAGATAAGGTTGTCAGCCCCATGTTAAACACATAATTTGGGAGCTCTACAACCAAAGATCAAATGTGATATTTTGAATGCAGGGCGATGATGTATGTTAGACACCATTAGTCGAATATAAGATCATTTATAAAAATAATACAAAGAGAGAACTAATTACAACTATCCTAAGGTACCCATAAACTTACTATTTCATCTGAGAGCATGTTTTCAATTTTAATCCTTTGATTTATTTTTAGTAAGTATGCTTAAATTCATCGAATAATTTCATTATCAAAATTAAGGAAATGCAATATTATAATGCATTTATTAACGATTAAATAATGAGAAACTTTATCAAAGGAGTTGGAAAGTTCAAGAAAAATAGTGTCTGTTTGACCTTCCGTATTGAGAAAATTTGGTAAATTTTGACTAGACTTTGATAGTTTAGATTCACATCAATACTGAGATTTAAACAAATTGATTTTTGTACAAAATGTTATTCGACTAGTAGAAGTTGTTTACCAATTATCTGTTCTATTACTTTACATATCTGAGTTATAAGAGCAATAGGACGATAATTTTGGAATGACAATTGCACATTTCCAATTTTTCGAAACATACCCTCACCTAATAGATTTATTCAATAATTCCATAAGAAGTTTAATAACACTAATAAACATCTCGACTATCTCGCCGATTCCTAATCTTTTACGAATTTTAATTTTGTCTATTGCATAGTACATATTTTATTCTTTATGTAACTTAGACAGTTTTTATTATTATTTATTAAATTATAATCGTTTGTATTAAATACAAATTTAAAATGTTGGTTAAATTCATCAGTTTTAAATTTATTACCAAAAAGCACTATCTACCATTGATTACCATCATAACAAGTAAAATCCACTCTTGCTACCTATAAATAATTCTATAATTTAAGAAAAATTAAATGTATATTATATTTGTAAATTTCATAATAAATTTAGGAATTTCCATTATACTTGTTTCTCAATACCTCTTTCAAAAAGAAAGATTAACCAACCTTGGTCGACCATCCAAGAACATTTGCAGCAGATTGGTAAAGTAAGCAGAGTAAGTGTTTAGGTTCCGCATATCTGTCCGAAGAAAACAAAGCTAACCAATCCACCACATGCAACTTATTGCTTCAGCGGCATAATACAGAAGCATTTTTTGATCGCTTGATCACTGGAGATGAAAAATGGGTCCTCTATGATAATCCAAAACGCAAAAGGCAGTGGCTCTCTCCGAATGAATCGCCACGAAGTACAGCTAAGCCAGGTTTACATCCCAAAAAGGCGCTTTTGTGTGTTTGGTGAAGTATTCGTGAGGTCGTTCATTTTGAAGTGCTGAAACCTGGATAAATTGTGAATGCAGACCTTTACTGTGAACAATTGGATCGAATAAATCAATCTTTAATTGAAAAGTGCCCAGCAATTGTCAACAGAAAAGGTGTTATTCTGCAACACGATAATGCAAGACCGCACTGCGCAAGACGAACCCTGGAAAAAATTAATGAATTGGGATGGGAGGTATTGCCTTACCCACCATTCTCGCCCGATATTGCGCCATCGGATTTCCATTTATTCCAATCGCTATAACATTTTCTAAGTGGCAAAAAATTTGAAAATTCGGATGATATCCAAAATACCATCTCCAGATATTTTGCTCAAAAACCAATTGATTTTTATCGATCCGGCATTGAAAATTTGCACACTAGATGACAAAAGGTTGTTGATAACGAGGATGATTACATTATTGATTAAAAATAAACACTTGGTAAAAATTTATCTGTTTGAATTTAATGTAGAAAAACGACATTACTTTCCGGTCCCCTAATATTTGAAAATGGTATATAAATATAATACATACATTTTATATATTCCTCACCTTATATAATTTGCATACATATTTTCATAATTAAATGCAATAAATCAATTTCCATAAAAACGAACAACGTTCTCCAAATATATGCCTGACTCATTTAATAATTTTTGTTATATACTGGCTGAGTTATTTTGTAATATGTTATAATAATTTCAAACTTTACTCTTGTTACATTCACAATTTATATTTCATTATACTCATTTTATTTTCCCCTATTCTTTTAAATATTATTAACATATATTTTGCATGATCCCCTAAATTGTTTGAAACTAGTAAATAATTTCAGAATGAAATGAGTCATTTTCGTAAATAAAACTATTAAAATATATTAATGTTAATTTTTTTTCTATTTTATTTATTATACATTTAAATTATTTAAATATTCAAAAATTTAACGCAAATAAAATCACATTTTTTTTCATTATAAACTTTTTAATAGTCAATTCGTCATTGTAAATAAATTAAATTGATTACAAATAAATACATTTTTAAATTTTCTTAATTTTTAAATGAAATTGTTTATTTTTTTTAAATTATCTATAATGTTTAATTTTGATATCAATGTCAATTATATAAACGTATTGTTAGATTGTTTGCTTACAAAACTTCAAATAATATAACATAAATTTTAAAAAACTCTGTATAATATAGAAAAAGAGGATCACACTAATTTATTATATTTAGCTAATTTTCGATTGAAACTTTATCGTTATTCAAAGTATTTTATTTTATTAGAACTGATTCTTATATTTATATCAATCCTAAGTACATAATAATCTTCATTATTTATTTAACCCGTTAAACGTTTATGTCGAGTATATTCGTCATGAAAAGATGGCATTTTTTTTGTTTAATGTCGAGTATACTCGTCATGTGAAAAATAATCGCTTTATCATTTTGTTATAATTTAACTCAATCTTACAGCAAGTGAATTTATTGTGTTTTAGTCGAGTATACTCGTCATCGCCTAGAAATAATTAAGCACACCAGTGCACATTCTCAAAATAAAACAAAACGCTTAACTTGTTAAATAGAGTGTTTTGTCTGTAGTTAGAATATTTTCTTAATTATTCTTCACTAGCTAGATAAAAACGATATCAATTTTTGAAACTGTGGCGAAATACGACAGTTCGAATAATTATAAGATAAAAAATCTGTAAAAAGTTATTTATTAGATAATATGGCTCTAAGCCTCGATACTATAATGAGTTTGTTGTTTTAATTTTCGTTTTATTACATTTTTTAAGCAAATAAACGAAAATTATTTTACTATTATTATAATTCGTTGAAAATATAAGGAATTTATTTTCGATAAGCTTTGTTTAATTTTATTCTGAAAAATTATATACATATATATATATATACATATATATATATATATATATATATATATATATATATATATATATATAAAGTATACATTGGAAATTATATACATACAATAAGCTCTTAATTGTACATCAAATAAATTCATAATAATATAATTCTCGTACATTTTCTTTGTGATTCGAATATCTCGCACATGAATAATAATATCTTAAATAGATTCGACATTGAAGGTACATTTTTATATATTTAGATAACCGTAGGTTCGAGATAAATTCCATGAGCATTAAATTGGTTTAATGCTTCAAGAGATAATGTTTCATGCGTGCTATATATAGTATTCAAATAGAACTATATTGTATTGTATGTTTTTTATGCAAACATAAAATGATTTTTTTGTAGAAATGTATACACATAAACATGTGTATGTACGTTCGTGTTGTATATTTACATATATATATATATATAAATAGAAATAGAAATATACAAGCAAATTTGAATTTTTTATTATTGTATTATAAAAAAATGTTTTTCTATTATATATGAAACTAATAATGATAATATTCAAATTTCTTATGGAAAAATAAATATAAATATTAAGAATACAAATTAACTATTACAAATTACTATTTATATATTGATGATTATATTTTTTTTATTGTACTTTGTTGAATCACGGTTTTCTTATTGTTTTACAGTTAATTATAGTTTGAATATCGTTAAGTAGATGGATTTTAACCTTTAATTATTATTAAAAATTTTATCAAAAAAGATAGAAGTCCATTAATAAAAAAGTATATTAATTATAATCATCGGCAGAAAGTGATTTTTGAAATATAATTTTAACTGAAATTACAAATTCAAAAAACATATATAAATACTTCTAAGAAGTGGAGAATGAACATACTTTTGTTTTACTTGAATAATAATGACAATAAGAGTTATAATAATATTTTTAAATTATACTAGTTAAATTATTTAAAATTATGGTTAATTTATTTTTACACATATAAATCTTAACAATATCATAAAATTTTATTGAAATATTCAATAATCATATATAGCTCACTTTTTTCTTAATACGTGTTAAAATATTCGCATAATTCCATCATCAACATAGATTTAAAAAACTAAATTTTATATAGGGTCATCCAAATGTGACGCCTAGATGTGTGTTTTATTAAAAAGAAACATGTGTATAGGATGGTGTATAGGGAAACATGTATATAGATTCTTTTGTTTCTTTTTGATAAAACACAAATCTAGGCATCACATTTGGATAACCCTATATTACTATATCTAATAGCATAAGTCTCACAACTTGTTTTTGTACATTTTATTCTATTAAAATTTTATATTGGGTTTCATAAAATTAGTCGAATATCACAAAGATATTAAAAATATCTCGTACTTAGAAAATGACTACGAAAGTAATTTTGAAAAGAATCCTTGAAATATTTTCAAATGTTTTCTTAATATAATTTGAGCAATTTAAAATTTGGGTACACGAAATTTGATAAAAAAAAATATCCAAACTGTATGCGTAGCTCAAAATATAATACCCTCTTCACTAGTTTAAAAATATTGAAAGAAAAATTAGTAATAAAATCTGTAATAGCCATAACTTGTTAAAAATGATAATGGGTTTGTTACAATAAGTTACTTTTTCAATTTTATTAGGGGTTTTTAAGAATATTTTGACTGAAGAGAAGCATAATAGAATTTTGTTTCAAACTTGAAAAGATAATATAAATACTTTAAATTTTGAAAACATCCACATGATTTGAGTGATTCAGATTCATTTTTTTAAAAAAAGAAAAACAGCTCTCATAAAAGACCAATTGGATTTTCAATTTTCAAAAGGTTATCCAGATCCGTAAATTTATTCGCGACAATCGGCAACTGACTCCTATGCGTGCGAATGAGTTCAGAAAAGAAATAGGAATACCATATGAATTTTATAAGGACATTTTATTATATGTTTTGGATATAAATCGTGTTGATGTAAGATGTGTTCCTCGTTTTTTAACAGAAGATCAAAAACAGAACAGAATGGGAATTCCAAGAGATATTTCAAATAGGATACACACTGATCTACTCTTCTTAGATAATATCATAAAAGTGATGAAAGCTGAATTTAGGGTTCTGATGAGAAAACAAAGCATTAGTCATTACAATTGAAGAAAACGAATTTTTCAATACCGAAGAAAACTAAAATGGAATGTGAAAGCTATGGTCGTTATATTTTTAGGTTCTTAAAAGTAAAAGAGAACTAAACTGTTAAGTATTAAATAAAAATGTTTAAGTACAATACAAAAGAAATTGTCAGAATGTATTGAAGAGAAAGGCACTGGATCGGTCGAAATAGAAAATTTTGGGAGAGGCCTTCATCCAGCAATGGATAAAAAAGACTGCTGCTGACAATGAACATATATATATATATATATATATATATATATATATATATATATATATATATATGCCGTACCTTAACTTTTCATTTATTGGTGTAAACACGGGCTGAAAATCAATAAAAACGAAACTTCTTAGTGTAGATATTTTATCACGGGTTGTAATACATAACTTAAACATAGAAAAGAAATATATATGAGAAACTTTTTGAACGAAAATAAATTTTACGAATTACAATCAAAAATAAAAAAAATAATTTGAATGAATTGACATACTGAGTAAATAGAATAAAATAAAATAAAAAAATAAAAGTAATCCTATTTAATTGAAGTTAATACTAGCTCAAATAATGTAAAAATAAAAGGAAATATCTACTTGTAAAATAATTAAACTGTGCTATTAAAATAATATAAAAACAATTAATATTTTATTAACACAGTACTAATGAGTGATATATAAAAATAAAATATCCTGATTATGAAATCTATTCCAATGAATTGTATTCAGAGTTGAATATCTGCTATAAGCTGTTTATGACAATAAGAAATACAGAGAAATATGAATATGATGATCATTATTAATACCTAATCATCTGGGAAGAAACTAGAAGAAGATATATAAGAAAACCAAAACTTACAAATGTTTAACACAAATGAATTTTTATCTCCAACACTATAAAGGTTATAAAGTGTTCAATAATCACTTATTATTTACTTTTTGTTTATAACAATGTTGACTGATGCGTATTTCGATGGTGATGCCATCATTGTTAAATTTAACAAAAAGGCTCTGATGATAATGGCATCGCCATCGAAATGCGCATCAGCCGATATTGTTATAAACAAAAAGTGAATAATAAGTGATTATTGAACACTTTATAACCATTATGGTGTTGGGGATAAAAATTTATTTGTGATAAAGTGAATTCGCCACAGCTCCAAAATAAACAATTCCAAATTTTTGTTAAAACAAAGTATTATCCAAATGTGACGCCTAGATTTTTGTTTTATTAAAAAGAAACTATACATGTTTCATTATACACCACCCTATACACATGTTTCTGTTTAATAAACACAAATCTATGCGTCACATTTGGATGATCCTATATCATTCGAAATGTTATTTATCAAAAGATTAAAAGATAAAAGTGCTATGAAAAATTCAATGCGAACTTATCGAATAACCTAATATATTAAAAAAACTTTTTTACAATTTTTAGTTACATTTAGACTTGACACTTACAAATTATTCTCAATCTTTATGTTTATGTATATAATCAAACGACCGATGGTGTAATGGCATGCATCATTACCCCTTATATGGGAAATTGCGTTCGTTTTAGTGGGAAAGTTTCTCAAGTTAAAAGTTGAGCATCGGATTGACAACCTCATTTCGTTAAAAAAAAACATAATTGTCACAGAATTCTGATAAGAAAAATCTTACTAAGTTAGGATAGTCAGAAACGTTAAAGTCGAAGATGATGATGGAACCGAAAATGGTAAACAAGTGTATTAAATTACAATTTTTATTAAAAAAATAGTTACGAAGTAGCAAAATCAATCTACATAATTTTATAAAATTAAGGATCATATAAAGCACAACATATATTGGAATAAAAAAAAACAAATATTCCTTTACATTTTATACAGTTCTTTGTTTCAATTTCAAATATTGATTACTAAAATTGATGAAGACTTGAACAATAGAATCTAAATTAGTGTGATACAACTATAATTATAATTGAAGTTTATAACTTTGACATAACAAGCATTAAGGAGAGAAACAAACTGAAAACTTCTACGTCGATGGGCATAATGTGACTTATTGAATTAATTTAACTTGTACAATTCAACAGATACAACATCGCAATTCATCAATACAAATACTTGAAAATAAACTCGCGTAGTAGTCATCTATACAAATGTACCTGAGCAACTTTCCAAGACATTTACCAATTCTAATAAATTCTTCTCAAATGATTCAATAAGGAAATTCTATAATGATTTAAACTAATTTTTGAATAAAATTCAATTTATCAATCGAATGGACGCAACAAATATAAATTCGATATAATGAAAACCATTTCCATTTAAATTGTATCATATACATAAATAATTGTCGTATACATAATTTAGAAAATTCATTACATATACATAAATAAATAAATTTTAATTATAACGAAGTAAATAGAAGCAATGTTTTTAATTTCTGAAAGTAAACATTTTTTTGTAAAAAATCAATTATAACCAAATTATTGTTTATTACGTTTTTTGTGCGTTTGGCGGTATAATTTGCAATGAAATTTCCACCACAAAAACCACATAAAGTTTATAGTATAATTTTTGTTCAGATTTTAATTGTAAATTTGTGGATAATTTGTATCAAAAACTAACATATAATTGAATTAAAGTTATTAAATTTAGAACAAAACTCGTTATGGACCTGAATCAATGTTGTAATGAAAATATAAATGATATGATTTTTTTGATTATAATTTTTATATAAAAATCAAAACATGTAATTAAGAAAAAAAGGAGAGGAACTAGGAAAAATAAAATAATTTAGTAAGAATTTGAATAGACAAACTAATGAAGTTTTTAGTGAAATATAACAATGTTTTTTGATGAGCGTTATTGCAAACCATATTTTTAATTAATTTGTTTTAATAGAGTAATATTATAATATATAATTTATGTATTATGTTTAATAAAATCCTGAATGATATAATAGAAAATATTTTTTTAGAATCACAACACGGTTTCAATAAGAGCCGAATTTGCTCTGACTGCATTTTCCCACTATTCATTTAATTGAAAAATGCTGAGAACCTAATTTCCTAACCTTCATAGTCTTTATCGATTACAAAAAGGTGTTCGATATAGTAAATAGAAACAAGCTATAGGAAATTATGTTGGAAAAAAAACGTTTTCCAATATCGAGTGAAAGCAATATAAAGCCTATACAGGAAAAATAAGATTACTGTCGAAATATATATCGCGAAAGGAAGCAAAAATACAGAATTAATTAAGTGCGGTGTCTGCCAGTGTGCCTATTATCATCTTTACAATATCTACACTGATGAAGTAATACAAAATTCGTTGACTGAATTAAGCAAGCACTTTATGGTTAACAGTTCCCTAGTCGATACATTAGATGTAGATAATCAGATGTTATTAGCAGATTCAAAAGATAATCTACAAAAGGCAACATATCAGTTATATAAAAATTCTAAACAATATAATTTAGAAACTTGAACTTCGAAGATCAAGGTCATGGTGTTTAAAGGCGAAGACTTAATTTGAACGAAAATTATTGATGATGGTACACGAATAGAACAAGTTAAATGTGAATACAATACCACATATTTAGACGATAAAGATGTGAATAGCAATATAGTTAAATTTAATCAGATGTATAGAATGATTAAAAGATACCTGAAAATTACAAAAACGAAATAGCCTTAAAATTTTGAAGGTCGTCCTTGTATTACTGTGAAGTTGCAAAAATTGAACATTAACCCTTTTACTGCTGACCAAAATTTCTATGTTTATTCTAAAAATGCAGCGCTTTTTTCAACAAAAATGCAGGTCTTTTGTAAAAAAATTCTAGTGATTTTAATTTAAGCTTCCTAATAGTAATTTTCTGTATATCGATTTAATATATTTATAAGTATAAAATAAAAACAAAATTGAGTTGTTTTTGCTTTTAATAGACTGTATAAAATTAGAATTTCCAGTATTTGCAAAAAAAAATAATAGTTGCATTTGCACAATATTTAACACACATTGAATTCGAAAGAAGGGTTGCTTAGATTATATATATATTTATTATGGGCAATTTTCTAACTAAATACGTAATTGTAACCTAGAAACTACATTTTCTGATACATTGTTTGTTTTTTTGTAAATCAATGCACTCCACCCTCAGGGCAAAAACTTATGTTTTGGAAAGCATACACTGTGAAGTCCTTTCTCACACTTTGCACATACACTGCGAGTCCTTTTTTTTGCTTTTCAAAACAATAAATACGGCCAATAAATCGGTAGTTTTTCCACAAGCTAACCGGGTCGATAGATCGGCCCATCCGTAGTAGAGGGTTAAGTAAAAATTAAACAATAAGAGAAAAAGTCAGGGTGGCAATTATATAATACATTGCTTATTACATATTTTTAAATTATATAAATAATAACGAAATTAAATATTAATTATGTATATTCAATCTACATATAAAAAACAATTGACGAAAATATTTTAACAAAATGGACCACTTCCACATTCTAAAACACAAACTAACGCCACCAACTTTTACATGGAAAAATAAATGTCGGATCGTTTAATTCACCATAATAATGATAATATTAAATAAAATGCGTATTATTAAAAATTAAAATGATTAATTAATTAACAAAGCAAATTATATTTTTCATTTTCATAATGAAAAACTATATTACGTAAAATTTTACAAGTATTAAAGATTATTATAGTGATTCTTTCCACGAATTTTCTAAGGTTTTTTAGGAAATTCTCTATAAATAATTATTAATAAATTACTATATCTCAGTTTCAATAATAAAATAATTTGATTCGAAAATAAGAATCAAAGGTTAAAAATTGAAAACATTTTCTCAGATGAGGTATCAATAATCATACAAGGCAATGTAATTTGTCCTTTTCTGTTTATATTATTTATAAATTTTCTTCTAGATGGATAAACATAAATAAATAACTCAAATATCTGACTTTTTGTCAATGAGTGAATTATTTCCAAAGAAATTATGTTAAAATATGATGCTCGACATTTATAATTTGATATAATCAAAATTATTTATTAGATTAAGTATAACAGTATGGAATTGAATTGTATAAAAATATTTTTGTTCGGGTTTTCAATCAATGAATTTTATCTATTCACCTTATTTTGTAGAAGAAGTATCGTAGATGCATTAAATATGATTTGTGTAAATATTTTGAAATCATAAATATATTTATCATGTGATAGACAATTTTTCTAACATTATAAGTAAAAGTGGTAGCAATCTAATATAATAATAGATTTTTATTAATAAAAATATTTAAAAATCGTAATAAATACCAGTGAAACTTGCGAAAACAATATAATTAACAAAACTGCATTAGAAAACTCAGTTACAAGGACTATACAAAGTATAATATAAAATAATAACATTTCACAAGAAAAAAGAGACTAATTTATCATAACTTAGTTGAGAGTATTCTACTGTATGGTATAGATATGTAACCATTGACAACCAGAATCAAAAGAATTATGTTCCTGTTAGGGCAGCCCAAGCCAGATTGGTCGAAGGGACGAGACCAGATAAAGTACTTTACAACATCAATCGCTGTCGTGTGAGGTGGAAAGATTCACAAAAGCTATTAAAAGAAACTCAAACAAAAAATGTAGTAAATTTGGAGGTTATAAGGAGGACCATAGATTAAATTGACGGAGGGATAATAATCTAACTAAAACGAATTTGTAGTATGCAGAAAGAATAATAGAAAATAAAAGGACGGATTAAATAATGATTTTTGAAAGTGTTGGAAAATAAGAATCTTACTTGAGACAAGAATACTTTTAGAAAGTAAACAAAATAATCGAATTATTAGCAGTAGAAGAGAAAAGAAGAAATAAAAAATGGAATCATTAGACTTGCCGAAAAATAAGCAAGAAATTGTTAAAACGAAATAAAGAAAATGTGATATTAAAAAATAGTATTCTTCAATCTTCACTTAAATTATAAAATTCAACAATTTTTAATCTATTCTTATAAGGATGTTATAAAAAAAGAATCAAACAACTTATATTAATGACAAATAAAAGTTAATAGTTACAAAAACGATTTATATGATTGTTTTAAATGACGTATTGACACATTTTATTCAATTTTAGTACGCTTTAATAAGTATAGTAGCAAAAAATGTTCAAACATATCTTAAGAGTACAAAAAAAATATTATCTATTTTATGTTTATTGAAATTTGTTCAAGAGTAGTTCATTGAATGATAACTGGTTTAAAAATGTAATCTAACTATTTAAATATTTGTAGACATCAAATATCAAACATATCCCTAGTTTACAATTATGAATAATAATATTAAATAATAAAATCGACTTTATTAACTACATTACTTAGATATAACTCTTAATATTTCAATTATATACGTATTCCAATTTCAATTATATACGTATTCCAATTGTACGTATTACAATTGATTTTTTAAAAAATATAAGTTTCTATAGAATTACTGAAGTTCCTTAAAATGATTTAAATGTATACGAGTTGTAATGTACGAATTGTAATACGAGTTGTAATAATGTACGAATGTACTCGTATTTTAATAATTGAAAAAAATACTAAATGTAGTTTTTGATAAAGTTCTCTTTTGTATTTACTTATATTCAAGTATCATACTTATATATTTTTAATAAATAGCAACAAATAGATATGTGAATTTTTTTTATATTTTTTAACTTATTTAATTGGAAAAACATATTATTGTAATCACATTTTTTTACTAGAAATAATAAATCTTAGTATATAAATAATTTCGAATACAAATTTTTCAAAGGAGTTTGAACTGGTTTAAAATAAATACAACTGATTTAATTCATCGATTTGTAATCACTGATGAAATCTTGATCAACCAACTACATACCAGAAACATAACAATAATCAAAACGATCCAAGTATAGAGATTCTTCACCTCTAAAAAAAGCAAAATCATTTTGTTTGCAGGATAAGTTTTATAGGGCTTGAGTTTCTGGGATTATAATAGGATATTACTAACTGATTATATTTCAAAAAATTAAACCATAAAAGGAAAGTACATGTTAATTTTTTAAATCATATAAATCAAAATAATTTGAAAAAATATCAGGTTTATCAAAGAAAAAAAAATCATTTTTTTAGGATAATCATGTCCTCATATAAATATCGTTTCAATGATAAAAATTGCCCAACTGAAATATGACTTACTACCCCATTAGCTTTATTTAACTGATTTATTGCCGCCTGATTAACATCTATCCTTAAAATTCAAAAATTTTTTGGTGACAAGCAATTCATTTCAAATGATGAACTAGAATTGGAAACAAACGACTATTTTGACGGCTTTGGTAAATCGAAATTTTGAGATAGGATAAAAGTACTGAAGTATAATTGGATAAGATTTATTTCAGTTCATGAAAGTTATATTGAAAAAGAAAAGTAATTCCAGAAAGAAAAATACAGTTTTTTTATAATTAGGTCACGAGTTTTTCAAACGAGTATCGTACTATTAAACGTTGGTATGCCTTTCTGAATTTTTCTTGTTATTTTATTTAAATTATTTAAAAAATTAACTTCTTTACTAGTCTCATCATTCATATGAGTAATATATATATATATATATATATATATATATATATATATATATATATATATATATATATATATATATATATATAGTTTTTTTAAAAGTTGATAGAACTTTAAATTGAATCCCGATTGAAAGTTCTATTTAACCTAAAAAAACCTTTATCATAACTTTACATATACATACAAACTTATACATGCACATGTATACACATATATATATATATATATATATATATATATATATATATATATGTATGATCAAATGTTTTTTTATGTTAGATAGAAGTTTCGATAGAGATTCAATTTAAAATTCTATCACCCTTAAAAAAAACATTTATATATATATATATATATATATATATATATATATATATATATATACATATTGTTAAAAACTATGTATAGGCAAAAAATATTTTAATTTTAATTTGAAAATGAATGAAAGATGATAGTATTTTTTCTATGAACATAAAACAAAACTTAGACAACAAACAAACTTTTATAAAAAAGGGACACGGTCTCATCAAACATTTCAAGATATATGTGCCATAAAATTCCAACAACTAGAATGTTTGTTGAAATTATAATGAAATACGGAACATGCTAATTAAACATACGCACTAATGACACAAAGAACATAACTAAACCCCATTTAACTAAATATTATATGTGTCAGTTTCAAAAGTTCTTTTTAATACCGTGTTGGCACGAAATTATGTTCGTCGTATTACCGCAATTAAATATACTTGTGTTTTTACTCAAAAATATATTCTTCTATTAAATAAAAAAACAAGAAAATTATAACTTTATATGTTATATGCTTTACATGTTACGAAAATATGTTAATTTTTTAAAATACTTAATGAATATTTTACTGAAATTAATATTTTTATTTATTTTTTATGATAATGTGATATCGTTTTACTAGAAAAGTATCTGTGTCATCGTTATCGGGAAGACTAAAATACTCTTTTATTAAATATTGATATATAAAGTGTATAAAAATAATATTAAGAAATGTAATTACAAAAATCGTATTTACTATAATATTATATTTTTCGTTTTTATATATATATATATATATATAAAAATTGAGAAAAATATATAAAATAAAACTTATATCTAATGTTATTATTATTTAAAAAAATATTATTTTTATTTACAAAATTCTATAATCTCACACAACTTGTACTAAAAAAATCAAAAAAATATCTTTAAATTTAAAAATTGTGTAAACCAACGATATAAGTGTAACTATTATTACTCCCTTCGGTGTTACAGCCCTTTTAGTGCTTCGGCCTTTCGGCCTTTCCGACAATCCTAATCCTACTGGGCTAGCATTGTCAGAGATCCATGGCAGTTATGTTTTTTACGATATACGGTTGTCAGTTTTATGCTTAATCTTCAACTTTGGGAATTTTGCGACTGAGAATCGAACACAATCTCCCACATAACAACAAGCAATGACGAATATCACCGATTGGTCATATATGTGATTAATAATATTATGTAAAATAATAGATATGTAAATTTTTTATTTATTTTTTACAAAACATTACGTGACATACAGCTTTCAAATAACAAGCTCAATTAATCAGACCATTAAACAGTATTGAAGTTATTTCCAAGATATCTAATTCCGACGTTCATAAAATTTATTATCAGAAAAAAATAATTATTTATATTTTTTTACTTTTTTCTTCACGATGTTCTATGTACCGAATTTATTTTTTTTATTAATATATTTGTTTAATAAATAGAGTTAATGTGATATTAGTTTTTAACTTTTCAACTGTATTTGGAGTAAAAGAAATTGAAAATTGAAGATGGTTGCAAATTTTGCTTATTAATTTTATTTATTTTTTCTATCACTCAATTGAATTTGATATATTTTTATGGCCTTTAAAAATAATTCTGATAAAACTATGTCTCTCTGCTTTATATATTTTTTTGTAAAAAATGATAATTTCTCTTTCTTCGTGTAATTTTACAGATGATTTTGTAGATGGTTATATATATACGAGGGTCGTTTGATAAGTATGGTAAATTTATTTATTGTTTAATTTATTTAATTAATTAATTAATTTAATTATTTTTTTACCATACTTATCAAACGACTCTCATGTGTATATATATATATATATAAACATGTGTGCGTATTTGAAATAATACCATTAGGTGTACCACTTACGTGCATAAAAACAATACTCATATGATAAATATGCTTACATATATTGTGTTGATCAATTAAAAATATTCAACGAAAACTAAAAATTACATCGATATTTTTTATTACATTCACTATTCTTTTATAATAACGAAAATCAAGTATTAATAATGCAGAGATATAAGAACCTTACTATAGTTAAGAAAAAAACAATAATATATTTAAATTCAATTTGAAAACCAACTATATGTTAAAACAATAACAATTTATGTATATGCTTCCGCCAAGTATGATTCCGCCATTCTTTGCAAATAAAAACACGTTTATTTTGGAAAAAATGTAAATAATTTTGTATTCAATATAATTTCCATCGTTAGCTACAATATTTTTCCATTTTTTTTGGTAACTTATGAATTCCATCTAAAAAAAAAATTTTTGTTTTGATGCGATCCATCAAGCCAATTTTTAATGTCTTTAAAAGAATTAAAATGCTTCTTTAAAAGTGAGTGTGCCATCGATCGAAACAAATGAAAATCAGAAGGAGCAACATCTGGTGAATACAGTAGGTGAGGTAATATTTTCCAGCCAAATGCTTCTAACGTTTCTTTCACTGATTTGCTTCACTTTCACTGAACGTGTGGTCTAGCGTTATCGTGCAACAAAATCGCTTTATTTTGTCTATTTTCACATTTTGGTCTTTTTTGTTTTAATGCACAATTAAAATTGATTGGTTGTTGTCAGTAGCGATCAGTAGTAATTGTTTAACCAAGTTTCAATAGCTCATAGTACCCCACATATTTATGATATCATAAAATACACAATATATTCCTTTTTCCATAAATATTTTGTTTTGCAGTCGATGTGGACGCTTGGTCTAAATCTATCCATGATTTTTTGCATTCAGGATTGTTAAAATGAATCCATTTTTCATCCTCCAGTGACAATTTGATACAAAAACGATTTTCTTTTCAATCATGTAAGCAATATTTCAAAGGTTGTTTTTCGCCTTTCGATATCTCTTGTTTTCAATTCATGTGTCATTCATTTTCCTTCTTTTAAAATTTTCTCCATTGCTTGCAAACAATCAGAAATGTTTTATTGTGTAACATCCAATGCTTCAGAGAGTTGTTTTTGTGTTTGAGTGTCATTTTCATTCAATACTGCCTGCAATTCTTCATCAGCAATTTTTTCTGTTATTTCCCACGCTCTTTATTGCTCACTCCAAAATCACAACTTTTGAACCGTTGAAAACAATTTCTACATATTCTTTCAGATAAAGCGTGCTCTTCATAAGCATCGATTAATGACTCTTAACAATATATTCCTTTAATTAAAGTAATGAAGTAAAACATAAAAAAATGTTGCTTATACTTCTATGACGTATGATAAGTTGAATATTGATGATTTTTCACAGCACATCAACATACAATACAATAAGTGGCAGTTGAGTATTTGATTTTAACATATAGCTACATCCATCTATTTGTGAACGACGAAATCTTACTTGTACACCTATATATTACATATACATATATATATATATATATATATATATATATATATATATATATAATTACCATAATCAATCTCTTTCTATTTACTGCTGGATAAAAATCTCTCTCAATACTTTTCACATCGACCGACTGAATATTTTTTCAGTCAATTCCGGAAAGTTTTCTTATGTCTCTGTCTTATCTATTCATGAACCTTTTTCTAAGATTTTTTATACATCTAGATTCCAAGGCAATAATTTTCTTGTCCATCGGTGCTTTTTTTGTCATATAATTAGCTCATTTCCATTTTAAACACTTTTGGTATAATGTCTGTAACTTATTTTATCTTTCTGATCAACTTGATTTTCTTTCTACCTTTACGTCTTATTCTTAACATACGTCTTTTCATGCTTCTTTGTGTAGTCTGGAGCCCATGAATTATTCTGACATTAAAACCATTTTTTCACTTTCATAAACGAGAATAAATATAAAGTATTGATGAAAAACTTTTCTTTTTAAATATACACGAATATTCGGTTTTACAAAATGAAAATTTGTGATAAAATACACCATTTTATTTTTATTCTTCTTTTAACTTTATCTATAAACGTTGGTTAAATATTAATGAGTTGTTTTAGATGTATGTAGTTTTTAATTTCTATTTCTCTCCTTTTCTTCTATTTCGATCATTTTTTCCATTATCGATATTACATTAATTGTTTTTATAAAATGCTCGTATCAAAATTGTACATATTTAATTAACTTATAAATATAAAAAATTAAGTTTTTTATTTTTTATTTTTCTAATTAAAAATGTACTAACTGTACTTCGTATCTACTGTAAATATTTATTATTAAATTTCTGATTATAACATGACACAAAAAAAATAATTTCATATATTTACCACAACGTTTAAATAATTTAATGTTTCAGTTAAAACTAAATCAAAGAAAGAGGAAATATTTTATATTTATTTATGTAATGAATACAGACGGAAATATGTATTTATGTAATATATATATATATATATATATATATATATATATATATATATATATGCTTTATATACTCCACTTGAATATGTATAGATATATATAGTTGGGTTTTTCAACCTTACGTTACTTGAATGTTATCTTTATATCACCTGTATATAAAGATAAGAGAATACATTTATGTATATTTATGTATGTATATATATATAATTTGTGCATACCAGTATATATATATATATATATATATATATATATAAATATATATATATATATATATATATATATATATATATATATATATATATATATATATATATATATATATATACTGGTATGCACAAATTTAGAAAACTCAAATAATTCTGAATGACTAATAAACAAAATATTTGCAATGTACGTTTCATTTTACTTTATTCAAAAATAAAACAGTTTGACTCATCAATACGATTCACTAGATGCAGTTGGATAGTTGTAAATTATAATTAAACAGATGTTAGTCGTAAAGACATGAATGTGACAATTCTTTACTGTATTCATGGAAATTCCGAACATTTGTAAGCATTCTTCAACGAAAATAATAACAAGCATTAAACAAATTTGTTGTAATCATTAAACATATGATTAAAATTAATATTTAACTCTGTTACATTTTGTGAAATTGAATTTAATTACATTTTAGGAAATAATAACAAGAAATTAATTATATTAATAAAATTTCTTTTTATTAATAATAAAAATGATAATACTTGCTATTTATATCTTAAGAACAAATTTATTTTTAATTCTATGGAGTTCATGAAAATGTGAAATAGTAGAATGAATAAGGATACACAAGGTCGCTTGTAAAAGCATTCGAACTTTGATATACTGACGGTATTAGTAGAGATGTCTTTTGAAATAAAGTATTTTTTCCTTAACACTTCATTTATCAGTTAGGTTGAAATTCGATATATGTGGCATTAGTAATGATAATAAATGTGGTAGCACCTTTTTGATATTCGTCGAAAAATCAGTATGAAACAAAAAGCAAAATAAAAAAAACATTTATGGAAATGGTTCAAGTTTTCAATGAAGCTTATGGACAAGAAGATTTATCACGTACAGAAGATAACGAGAAGTACATAAAATTTAGAAAAGGTAGAGAATTCTTTAACCAATTAAAAGGAACAAAATGTAGAAAAACTATACGAAGTAATTGAAAATAATCGTATATGCTGAATATAAGTTTAATTAAGGATATCATTAGTATTAGTAAATCGTATTTTGATCATAAATTTGTAATGAAAAAAGTTTGTAGGCGATTTGTTCTGCACAGGTCTTTCATAGTACGCTACTTCTTCGTTTCAAAATATGTTCTAGTACGTAGTTATCTAACTTATTCGGTTAATTTGATATTGACTATGCTCTGGTTTCAAAACTTAACATAAAAGTAAAAAGAAGAAATTTAACAGTATTTTAAAAAACAAAAAGCTTCGACCGTTTCCATTGTAGACATTCCGAAAAAAAGTATCAGATGTGGTTTAAAAAGTTGTGTAATTGTTGCAAAGACTGTATTTATTTAAAAGTGATGCATTCTGAATTAATAATAATAAAAATCAAATATAAAAATTACGATTTTGTTTTTTAATCAACGTTCTGATACTTTTAGGACAACTGTTAATATTATATTATTTTGTATAATACATAAAAATAATATTTATAGAAACCGTTAATTACTTTACAAAAATTGCTTATATAAAATACAATTAATGAAATAAATGTATTTTATCAAGCATTAAAACATTAATTATATTTTTATTAATAAACATGCTTTATTAGAATTACTTTCAATTCAATCTTTATTAGAATGCATTTATTAATCTTTAATTAATATTGTAGTGTTTTGTAATTCAAGTAACGCCTTACTACATATTTCATTTGAACAAACTTTTTATTACTTTAGAGAATTATAAATGTTTTTAATCAAATGTTAGAATTACATTTTTTAAAAAAATATTTTTATGAAAATCATTTAATTACTTATTTAAAATAAATTTGTTTATCTTAAAAACAGTAAAATGCAAAAGAGAATATTATTATTTACTTTTAAAGAAAACAGAATAAAAATATATTGAATATTCATCATGGTTATTATAATTAATGATTAGATAATAGTTTTATTCTTCATAAATGACAAAGGTATTAATTTTTTTCGGAATTATTATTTATGATTCTAATTCTATCTTAATAGTTATATAAAAATTGACTGGAACTTCACGAAAAAATATAGGTTTATATTTTATCTATAAAATTTTAAGCGAATAACATACTATTAATTTTGGAAATATGACAAATTTATATCAATATTATAATACGATGATGGTATGATTATTGAAATTACAGTCAGTGAATAAAATAAACAGTAAGTGATTACTAAACATTTTATAAAATTTTGTAGTATGGTTAGCAATTCATTTGAGTTAAAATAATTTTTCCATAATATTAAAATGAATAATGACTGAGTATGTGAAATTTATAATTTCTGTATCAACCGACGACGTAGTGATATGCATCACCACCTGTTTTCATTTCCAAAAAAATATACAAAATTTATAAAGTATATTAAACAATCTCAGGACCATAGACCAACTGAAGGCAGAAATGGATGAAATGTTCGGAATTGGCCAACAGGAAGGGTGTTATATTCCATTACGACAATGTCAGACTTTATGTTTCATTGTAGACCCGGCAAAAACTGTTGCAAATTAATTAAGATGTCTTATCTCATTCAACATATTCATCTGACTTGACGTTTTCAAATTACCATTTTAGTTTCGTACGAAATTTTCTTAACAGCAAGAATTTCAACTTTTAAAAACACTGTAAAGGTAATCGAGATATTTTTAACTGGGAAAACGACAACTTTTGAGCGAGTGAAATCATAAAGTTGCTGGAAATAAGATAGGAGATAAACAAAAAAACTGCCAATAAATTATTGATTAAATATAGAAATAAATAATAAAAATGCGTGTTATAATTTCTTTTTGAAATACTTGCGAACTCTTTAAACAATCCAATATATCATAAAGTGATAACATAATGTATAAACATTTTTTTAATGTAAGAAAAACTTACACAAACATCACATAAACTTAAATTTGAACTCGTAACATAATGTTCAAAACTACGATTATAACTAATTAAAGATGGCATCACTGGTGCATATAGTAGCACCTCTTGGAAGTTCAAGTTTCAGCCAAACATTTTCAATCGTTGGAAAAGGAAATCGAGTGATTGTCAAAAAAACGAACGATCGCGTGTTGATTAAAATACTTCATTAAAGGAAAAACGCCTTTTGATAAACATTATAGTGACTCTGCATCTTCGATTAGTGCGGTTTTAAGTGGTTTAACATGAGCACAAGAGACGCTGAATTAGACGCCCTGTTTTGAAATCATTGTTTTGGTGTTCACTAATGATAATTACATGATTTACTTTATATCGTTTTGTTCAGCATTAATTAAACGCATCGTATTTATACTTTTATTATTGACTTTGAGGTAGATTTTATTTTACTTACTACATTTTTGTCTATAAATAATATTTATACATTTGCATATCTTAATGTGGACGTTTGAAAACCGAGTTGCAGAAAAACGTCCCCGCATCCTATATATTCAGACTCACATCATATGTGGCCGCAAAATAATATAGAGCAGCGTATGGATGATTTTATGTATACATAAAATACATACATACAAATGAAGCACATACATACATATTTTTACAGGGACTTATCAAACAATCCTCGTATTATACTAATTACTTGTATACGAGTTTCGCCAAACATTTGCAGTAAAAGAAAACTAAAAAAGAACGATCGTGTTAATGTTTTTTGCTTACGTTTTTAACTAACAATAGCCATTATTTGAATTGTTTTTGGTTCACTAATGATAATTACATGATTTACTTTATGTTGCTTTGTTCAGCATTACTTAAAAGCATCGCATTTATACTTTTATTATTGGCTTTGAGGTAGATTTTATTTTACTTACTATATTTTTGTCTATAAATATTATTTCTAAATTTAATATCATATATGTACATATACGTATATGTATGTATGTATGTATATATGTATGTATACATATATATATATATATATATATATATATATTAACTTCAAATAAAAAGTATATTTATGTAATAAAATACAAAAATAATAAACACTACTAAATTCGTTGGAATACAAAAAAAATATTATTTTATATAAAAAATACCAGTAATAAAACGAAACCTTTCAAATATTGTATTGAATTTTATATTTTTTTACGTGGTGAACTTGTTTTTATTTAAAGATTTATTAGAAATAAAATTTTATTACTTAATAAACAAGTTAACGTTATCTAGTACAAAGAGAAGTTTTGTCAATTGTGTCAATTTATTGGTATATTTTTTACAATTAGGATATAAAAGTTATGTTAGTATTCCCTAGACAATATCCCTTTTTTAAAGAGTACGTTGCGAAGAAATAACTTTTATTTTGTGATAAATTGGAATTTTTATTTATTACATATAGTATAAACGTAAATCAAATTTATAAAGTAATAACTGATATTGTAATAATTTAGAAATAATAATAAAAAAGTTGAAAAAATTTCAAACTGATATAGTTATTTATTCAAATATTATATATATATATATATGTAGTAATATAAATTTACGAAAACTAATTTAGATGTATTGAGTAGCAACTAAATTTATTTTCTCGTGTCAATTGAGATTGTAGAGAGATTATAGGATTCTCTATTTTCAGAAAGATTCAATTAATCCTAAAGTGTTAACTTTTTGTCTGCTTTTTCTCCTTTGATTCGTAATATGTTTTCTATACTCAATCAATTTCAACGAATTACACTAATTATAAATTGTTATTAAGTAATTTTTAATCAAAATCACATATCTGTAACGATTTTTTGTAATTATTGTAGGCTAATAATATCGAATAAATAATTTAATTTCACATATTAATAATTAAATAACTTATTAATATTCTATTTAATAAGTATAGAATACTTCCTTTTCAAAAAAACAATTATATTTGTAGTTCAAAAATTAAATCAAAAACAAACACACAAATATTGTGAACTACAAATCGTATGAAATGTGATAATCGCACAATATGTGATATAATTTTCGATTTTATTCAATAAACATAATTTATTATATAAGTATAAATATAATAATTTTAGTTAAAATCATAAAAATCTTATAACTTGAATCAGTATTACTATATAACTTTGAAGATTTAAAAAAAAATGTTCGTTAAAATAAATCATGTAAGTTTATTTACAAATATCTTAATTTAATTTTAAAAATATTGGGTGGCCCAAATGAGACTGAAGGATAGTAAAGAATAGTAAATGATAGTAAACAAGTAAATATATGTCTAAACCCTTCAGTCTCATTTAGGCTAGTCTGTATAAATATGAAATTATATTTCGATAATGTAACAGAATTACTTTAATATAAAATAATAACTCACCTTAACATTACAAGATTTTATAAAGGTTTTAGAGATTCAGTAATATAACTTATTCATGTTATTTATTGATGGGTATTTTGAAAGCCAAATCATTATTGTAATGCAACATACTCTGGCGATGATGTTATAGCCATCGCACCAGTATATTATTAAATACATTCACCAACAAGAGATTATCGAATTCTTTAATAAAATCTTACTGAAATATGGTGAGTGTTTCATTGATGTTAAATGTAAATATAAGAATTAAAATATATTCGATAATCTTGAATAATACTCTCTTAATAAGATATATTCAATATTTTTCTAATTTTTATAAAAAAATATTTCAAAAAACAATGAAAATCATTTAAAATTATTATACATTCATTTTTGAATCACAGAAATTAGTCAGAAACTTTCAAATTAAATTCGAAGTTTATTTTATATGAACATATAAAATTAGTTATGTGAAATATACAAAATACAAAATAGCTATGATATAAGATACACACACACACATACATAAATATCTAAAGAGTGATATTTATGCATACCTATCTCCTCTGCCAACTGTCGAAATTTAGTTAAAATATGACAAGTAATTTCTGAAATATGCTGGTTGAAGTGTAATACTGTTTGTTACGTTGTAACGGAAACATAATAGAACAATGTGCAAATATTAAATTTTGTTTTAAACTTAGTAAAACATTCATAGAGACACTTGAATTAATGCGTCAAGTTTACAGTGATGATTGTCTGTCGTGCATACGAATTTACATATGATATGAATGTTTCAAAGATGCCAGAGACGACATCAAAACAACTTTAGATCAGTCTGTCCTAAAATTGTGACCATAGACAAATTCATTAAAAAAATGCACGAAATTATTGCTGTTAATACGATTGTGATATACAGAACGCTTGACGATTTATGTGTTCAAGGATACAGCTTATAAGATATTAATAAAAAAATTGAATGAAAGAATGGTTTGCACTCGATTTGTCCTGCACAATCGAACAAAAGATCAAGGGAAGGTATGCGTTAACCACTGCAAGGATATCATTAAAACGATCTAAATAAATCACAAATTCTTGGATTCTATCGTTATTAGAGATAACACACCGTGCTTTAAGTACGGTTTGAAAACTAAGCTTCAGAGTGAATTATGAAAGTTATCATGCCTACCGAAAGTAAGAAAATTATGTTTTCAGAAGTCGTGAGTGAAACAAATTTTCATTTATTTTTATAATTCAAAAGGAATTATTTATTGTGGATTCGTCCCGGAAGCCGAAACTATCATTGATGAGTACTATTTAGGTATCATTCAGTGTTTGTGGTAAAGAAATAGTAATAATTAGATCAAAATATAAAGAGTCGTAAAGGTGGTACTTGTACGATAATACACCACCTCATAAGGGCGTTGTTCTATAAAAATGATAGGTTAAAAAATAAGTGTGCGTCATTCAACATCCACTATATTCTCAGGATTTTTCACCATGTGACTATTTTTCGTCCAAAAAATCCAACTGGCAATGAAATGAACGTTGTATGATGACATTGAAGCCACAAAAGTCACTATGACAAGAATCATCTAGGCTAGGCGTCGGCAACCTTTTTTGGCTGCGGGTCAAAATCAGTGAAAATGTGATTATTAAAAAGACGTTTCGAGTTAGTGGTCATTTCATTTTAAAACAGTCTTTTAGTGAATAATAAGATAAATTTTATTGAGAAAATAATTACAAGATGCTTTTAAAACATAAAAATTCAAAATTATAATTGTAATTACTATAAAAACAAATATAATTGTCAAGTTTTAGTTCATTAATTTATGAACTTTATTTATAAACGTTCTCTTTGTTTTCAATGGCTCCCCTGATGCTGAATTTGTGATATCAATTTAGTCAAGTCTGGTTTATAATTAGTCACCTTGAGACAAATACAAGCGTCTGAATTTTCGGTAGTTAAGTTGCTCCTATTCTTATTTAAAATAAATTTCATGTGTGAAAATATTTGCTCACATTTATAAGTAGAACCGAACGCGGACAAAATGGCAAAACTAATTTTTTTCAAAGATGAAAACTTCGTAGGAAGTGATGCCCAACACGTTGATATCATGAGAAGATGATTATTTTCCGTTTTTTTCTAAATCTTTCCGCAATGTCTTGAATTTATCCGTCCACAACGTTTAACTTTTAAAATCAATCATTTCTAAACTTAAATTGTTAATTTTAAGATATTCAAAATACTGCAAATCTAAAATATTTTCGTCTATTTCGTCGGACTTTATTATAAATGTAAACATTTCACCGTGCTTCTTAAAACTTTGAAATCTACTTTCAAATTCACTTCTAATGTTCAAAATTCAATTTTCGAACATATTTAGATTGCTCATCGATATTTTTTTCTCATATTGACTTTTCAACAAAGGAAAGAAAAGAAATATTTTAGTTTTTGTATCAGTTTCAAATAATATTAATTTTGAAGAATTTGTTTGATAATTTATTTTTATATATTATAGTTTATTTGCGGAATTCAAGTGGGTTACTTGAAATTATCAAATGGGTCACTTGGTAACCCGAGGGTCATAGGTTGCCGACGCCTGATCTAGGCTATTCCTAAAATAGACTGATTAAAATCTATCCATGTGTTGTGTCAGCATGACCAGCGTTGTGTTTATGTAGAAGAGACATATTTGAAATAAATATTCGAAATTTTGTCAAACTAAAAAAAAATTGTTTTATTTAAAAAAAATCATTTCTTCCCAATACACGGTTTGTATATATATAGGATTTTCCAACAAGAATATCAGAAATTTGACAACTGATAAAAGCCATGTCTGAATTTTTTTAAGCTCATTTTAACTCTATATAACTATATTTTGGCAAATTATTATGAAAAGTTCAACACTTCAACAATACTTAGAAATTGTAAAAACTACAATAGACTTATTGAAACAAAAGTTCAATAAGTCTATTATTTTACGAAATGGACCCATCAATTGGCCACCAAGATCATGTGATCTAACTCCATTGGATTCTTTTTTGTACGGTTATGTGAAATCATTGGTTTATACTGATAAACCACAAACAACAGAAACATTGAAAATAAACATTGTAAGTGTAATTCATGAAATTTGACCACAATTATGTGAAAGAGAGGCTAAAAATTGAACTAAACGAATGCATTATGTCAAGCGAAGTTGTAGTAGTCATATGAGTGAAATTGTATTTCACCATTAATGCCATAGAATATGCTTAAAAATTTAAAAAAAAAATTAATTAATTAAATACTTTTGTTTTATTTCTATCTCAACTTCTAAAGAGCTTATTGGAAAACCTATATATATATATATATATATATATATATATATATATATATATATATATATATATATATATATAATTCAATAGTAATATAAATATAAGTATACAATTTTTCTGACTGTATCCAAAAAATAATATCAAATTTATTTTAAGAGATTCTTTGAATTATAATTATTATTATCTATTTTTTAAATACACAATATAAATATTTGTAATATAATTTAATAAACGCTATTGACGTTAAATTCCATTTCATTGCACTAATTTTAAGATTTCAGTATTTCCTTATCAAAACTATTCATTACTTAAATATTGTACATTACTTATCAATATCTTGTAAAATACTTTATTTGTTTAAATTACAGTGTACTTAAGAATTAAATTGTTTACATTAAAATTATACTGATATAATGACTATACTAAGAAATTACAGTGACAAATAATTTAGAGATAATTTTAATATTTAATAACATTGAATGTATTAATAATAATAAAACAGAATATTATATATCCTAAAGTAATATTTAAATTATTATTATGTTTTTTGTAAATATCAAAATTTGAAAAATAATTGTATTTTACTAATATTTATACTCATTATTCCCTAACTAAAGCTATTTATTGTCTTCATCTATTGTTCATCATTAGATTACTATTATTGTATTTATTCGATAAAAAAAAACAATGAATCCATATAAGATAATACAAAAATACACTGCAATACGAGAACACAGGTAGGTAAACAACAATTTTAAAATTAAAATGTAACTTATTATTATTTAGAAAAGTATTACAGATATATATGCATACCTTATTATTTATTATCAGTAACTTTTTATTTAATTATATGTATTTTGAAAATAATTCCAATATTTTTGATATACAAAAATATCTCTAAAAATAAATTTTAGTTACAATTCATCATATTGTTATTTATAAATTAATTTTAAATACTAATATCTGAATAGAAGGATCATTTAAGATTTAATAACCAAGATGTTTTTTATACTTTTTGATATTTAAAATTATTTTTATAATATTTTTAAATAATGTAAATTTCATATCTAGGAGCTATTTCTTATTAAAATATTTCCTCTATTGATATTCTGAAAATGATATATTTGTATTAACTTCAAATAATTTTTAGAACAGAGTATATTACTATTTATTATACTGAGAAATATTTTTAAGGATACTTTAATACTTAAACACACATAACTATATTATAACAAAAGTTATAATATTATATTTTTTATTCATATTTTAATTATTATTTTTCTATCTTATATATACAAATTATTCGATATTACTAATACTAAAAATTATTTTTTAGAAAATCCTAATATTATTTTAAAATTAAGTTGGTGAAATTTAATATTTATAGAGACATTCAAGTTTAGAATACTTTTTATTCTAATAATTTTAAATCGTCACCTTTCTCAGTAAATATTTTTTAAAACCAATCTAAAAAGGAAAACATTTATTTAAGTAAAGATTGTTTTTAAAATTAGAACCTTTATTAACGAACTTACATTTCTAACTAGAAGTATTATTATTGATATTTAATGACATATAAATGTATTACATTGAAAATAAAAAAAATCAAGTTTCAATTTCTTTTATTTATATTTGTGTTAAATTTTGATCTGTCCTACATTTGAAATCACATTTATTTAATGTTACTATTTTTTTATTTGCTACATTTAGTGGCATCAGAATAACATTTTGGGTACGTAAAAACTATTTTTCATCAAATATATTATTTCTGCAAATAATAATATCTGTATTTCTTTAAATTGAAAATATTATAAAAACTTATTATGATTTAAGTTTAACAATTTTTTATTAGATGTATTCTTAAAAACAGACATACATATACATTAATACATATATAATTACATACCCATACACACAAATTTATTTATATACATATATATTGTGTATGACAGAATGATTATTTTGTACTGTTAAATTCCGTTGTAACCTTAATACCGAAAGACGAGAATAACAGTACAACGTAAATCAATTTACGAAACATTAAATCGTCGACGTGATTATGTATATTATTAATAATTGTAATAAAAGTGTGATTATTGTCGAAATATTCTAACTGAATGTCACTAAATGTACATTGTAGGAATGCGCGCGACTGGCCAAAGGCCATGCCCCATTTTGGCAAATTGTGTTTGGACCTGTCCAATCTGGACAGGTAGCAACAGAGAGACATTAGTTCGCCAGCGTGCACGATCAAGAAGTCATCGACTCTTGTTGAATAATGCCCGTGGCATTTATTTCTCGGCCAGTCTTAGAAAACCGGTCACCGCGATGCAGTACAACTTTTGCTCGGTCACTCTACAATACGATGTCTAAGAGGCCACATATTCACAATAAATATATCAATAGTGTTGGCCAACAAATGCTGTCCTGACAGCATATGAACTTCGTTATTCTTTTGTTCGAACAGAACCCGTTACATAATGAAGTTATTTTTTTTTATTTTATTTCATTTTCAATGTTAAACACGATGAGATATTTTTGTAGCAGGAGAAAGATTATATCGAATATTTATATATTGTATATATATATATATATATATATATATATATATATATATATATATATATATATATATATATCATTCATAATATATATATAGATATATATTTTATATATATAGAAACATATATATAGTTATCTACATGTATATATTTTATAATAAAACATAAATTTAGGTGTATACATATATATATATATATATATATATATATATATATATATATATATATATATATATATATATATATATATATATATATATATATATATAGGGTCATTCAAATGTAACACATAGATTGATTTTATTAAAAAATACATGTGTTGTGTGAATTTGTGTTATATGCGAATAAAAGTTAATTTAGGTAATCACATTTGTAATTATTGACTATTTTATAATTTTCTGGTATATTTTCCATAATAAAAATCGTGTTATCTAATGTTGTAGAAGGGTTTCCGCAATTTTCTTAAGGTGTTAGAGCGAAACCCTGTTGTAGGAAGGTTATCTGTATATATATAAGTGTTGCAAATGTATTCAAATAATTTGCAAATGAGAAAATTATATCTTATAAAAGTACAAAAATAACGATTTTTTTCATTTATAACTTTATTTAAGAATACTTAATAACTTTAGGAGGTAAAATTTTGAATTATTTATTTTAACAGTATTACAAATAAAAAGATTAAGAATAACGAAAAAAAATACTGTAGAATTATTTATAGAACGAAATATTAATTGGTAAAATTATTAAGTTATTTTTCTTATAAGTATGTTTTCAAACGATTCAATAACAACAATAATATGCACCTATAAAGGTATAGAATTTATGAAATAGTCTTAAAGAGTATTCCTTGCGAATCCCAAAAGAATTCGATTAATTTTCACGTAGAAACGTTTTAAGTAAATTTTTGTTACTGATCGAATGTTTGTTTTTGTCTCAGGAGTGTTGATGTATCCATGTTTCACTACAAACGACGCTCAACTGAGATTAAGGTTGAAACAGCTGAATGTCTTGCAATATTCAAACGACATGTTTTTGGTATATTAACAATCGACCCATTGTCGGATAGCTTATTCACTAAATGTTGGTGCAAAAGTTATTACCCGTTCATATTGAAAACAGAATTTGTTACTTAACCTCAAACTTTCATCGGATTTTTTTAAGGATATTTATATAAACATACTGGTCTGTAAAATTTTTGACATTATGTCCGTTTCTATTTCTATTTGCTACCAAATACCACATAATGACTTTATTATTTACATAGTTTAAAAGTTTATATATTATATAGATTATTTTTGGTTACTTTTTTTTTGTCTCGAAACTGAAATTCTTCTATCCTGTTATCGAAAAATAATACATCATATCAAAATTTTTAAAGCACATTTTGATATCTCTGAGTGAAATAAACTTTTTTTATTAATTTATTTTTGAAATATATGTTTTTCTCTTAATATTCTTGTTTTATATCTTGGTCTTTTTAGCACTCTTCAAATAGTATCATGATTAATTCAGTGTATAAATATTCAAAATGTTTAAAATCTATGATACAAATCTTTTATACACATTTAACTTTAATGATAATTTCGGTGTACTTAATAAAAAAAATTAGTTCAGTAATTACAAAATTTTCTAGATCGATCTCTTCTGCTTGCATTGTGCATCCTATTTTCTTAAATACATTGTTTTATTATGAATTGGATAAAAAATTTTGATCTACTTATAATATTGATGATATAAAATAAAAGTTTTTCTTGATTTTTTTTATTTATAAAATAAAACTGTTTAATGAAAGTAGTTTCACTTTTTTGGCAATGAATCTTGCCCCATTTAAGTTTTACGTACGCTTTAGAATAACTAAAGTGTACATTTTTTTACAATATCAATAGTACATACACTAGAAAATATAAATAATAGTGTCTAGACCAATTGTGATTCGCTAGGTATGATATAAAATTCAGAAAATTAAAAAAAACTTTAATAATTGGAATGTTTTTGCGAGACGTACTTTTTATTTTTGTTCAGTTTTATTTTGTCCTTCGTATTGTCACATAAAATAATTTTAAAAATTATATTTTTAACTGTAAATTTAGTAAACATATTTATACAAACTCGTAAATAATAAAAAATATTTAATTTCTGTTTTATTTTACAATTTTTATGAAACATTTTCATTCCATTTTTAAAACATTCTGTATATATGTATTTATATATATATATGTATATATATATATATTATATATATATATATATATATATATATATATATATATATATTAGGTTGTCAAATATCTCCCTTATTTGAATTTCGCAGCTATGTACAAAAAAAAAAAAAGCGGAAGGGAGATATATATATATATATATATATATATATATATATATATATATATATTATATATATATATATATATATACACATTGAAATTATACAAAATTTTACATCATTTTCTAATTTTACTTAACAATTTTATAATTAAAATATTCTCCTCGAGTTAGTATTTATAAATGTAAAGCCATAAAATATTTCTGCTCTACTAAAAAAAGTATATTATATCCAAGTAAATTTACTTAATGATATTTTAATTGATTTGATTTTAATGTAGAATATGATTGAACGGAATATTTTTACGACTTTTTTACAATAAATTACTATGTTATATTTAAAATAAATTTAAAATTAAAAGTCAGCAAATTATAAAATAATTTACACTAAACTGGACTGTGTTAAAATTTAAATTGATATTTATAAACCATTCCATTATTCAATTATTTTTTATAAAACTTTATATTTCTCTCTCTCTCTCTCTATATATATGTATATATATATAGAGAGAGAGAGGTTCATCCAAATGTGACACCTAGATTTGTGTTTTATTAAAAAGATACATGTGTATAGGAAAACATATGTATAGTTTCTTTTTAATAAAACACAAATCTAGGCGTCACATTTGGGTTACCATATGTATATGTATATGTATATATATATATATATATATATATATATATATATATATATATATATAATGATTAGTTTTAAAGCGTCCAACGTGGCTCTTAGATTCTTAGAATCTTTTTTCATTACTTTCGTTTGTAGCGGTGTCCTTATTTTATATTACTGCATTAATTATTTTAATTCCTTTCCTTTAAAATCTTCAGGGATATTTTTCTTTTTTATCTGTCGTAAGATTTTAGAAAAGTGTTTAATAATTATTTTCTGAATATTTTATGTACCAAGGAAATATTACAGTGTATTTTAAAGGTGTTGGTATTGAAATGCACATTAGAGAATAAACAATAAGAGATTACTGATAACTTTTATACAATCTTGTAAGTACTGAGCGATTTATTTGCAAAAATGAAATATTTTTTAAATAAATGGTAAAATATTTATAATATGAAACACTAATATTTGATTCAGAACAAAACTAGTAACTACGAATATGATAAATTATCAATTTTATTTTTTTACTTAGTTGTAGAAGAAACTAAAATTTTAGAATATAAAACTTATATTTGAGCTTAAGTTTTAATTTTCTTATAAAGAAATGATTATTTATCAGTATTCACTTTGTATTGTGTAGTATTCGTTTTATAACCGTTATTATTTTTAAAAATATAAATTAATAAAAGTAGAAATACACAAGTCAAGAAAAAATTAGGTTAAATAAAATATAAAAAAAATACAGAGAATTTTCTATCAAAATAATTAAAGAGTACATTAAACGACAAAGTTGAAAAAGAGTAATGATTATAAAATATATTAGGTTGTGTAATATGAAATATCAGATTATTATATTGAAAATAGAAAAAAAACCGACATTTCATATTACACGACCTAATACATGTACACACATACACACACAATATACATTTTTATTTTTTACAAATTATTTTTCCTTCTAGTGAATAATAATATTTAATCGATTTAGTAGATATATATATATATATATATATATATATATATATATATATATATATATATATATTATAAATGCCAATGTACAAGGTTAATTATTAGATAAAAATGGTTTACAATATTGTTTTTAAATATTTTTGTATATGTAATATTTTATTTTATTTTCATCTATGTATCGAATGAATATAAATACCCAATTGTATTGTGATAGACTTCTTGATAAAAATCGTCAAAAAGAATGAACATTAATTATCCTATATTAATAATTCTCTTATCAACTTGTATGCTATACCTGCAACGTCAGTTTTATTGTTCTGTTGGTTTTATAGATAAATTATGCAAAAATAGATATGCATTGTTCGATTCGAATAATACTATTCCAATGTATTCAATATTTTGAATTACTTCACTTTCATTAATTTTGTTTACTTAAGATAGAATTTAATATTAAGTAATAAATTGAAAAAAGAGAAAAGTAAAATTTAAAATCATTTCTTTATGTCTAATATTTTTTACACGTTAAATAGAAAAACTGTTGAAGAGGATTTTTTTAATTAAATTTTATTATTTTTGGCTAAGAAGTTATAAACAACATTTAAATATAAAATAAAATTGGACTATTTTTATATAAATGTACAATGATTTTAGTAAAAACAAATATTTATTATTAATAAACTATTTATTAGTTTAGACAAAAGATCTTAATAATAGCATATCATTGAATTGGAATTTGATTTATTTGTATATTTGTCTTTTGAATTTTATTTGATACTTATATATATATATATATATATATATATATATATATATATATATATATATAAATACAGACATCAAAAAAATATTTATACACCTTGTTTTCTTTTGACAATTATTTAATTTTTCCTGAATTGCAAATTTTTTTTACACCATTAAGACAACAAGAAAACAAGTAATAGCATAATGTCAAAAGTAATATCATAACCTAAAAATTATTTAATCTAATTTAATAGTCGATTTATTCATGCTGTGATGAAATCTCTGGGCAAAAAATATTCATACACTAAAAGTATTTTTAAAAACTTGTTTATATTTGAGTGAAACTAGCTTTATTCAAATGGTAGTACTTAAATAGTAACAAAGGAATCCAAATGAGACAAATTTATTTTGTATTTGGTCAGTTGTGTAACAACCAAGTGGAATGGGTCCCAAAACGATAGAGTTGAGTTTTTTCTCCAAAGATATGATTACCTTGCTTTTACAATAAGGTATGAGTTACTGTCAGATCAGTAAGTTGTGGAATCAATTTTATACAATAGTGCAGTATATAATTAAAAAAATTAAAGTTGATTCCACTGAAAATGAACATCAAAAGTTGTAACTATGAAAAAAGCACGAAACTTTGTCTAACTGGTCGCAAAAAATCTCAAATTTAGTATTCGAGAATAAGTTTCTAAATTAGTATTCTACACAAACTGTGTCACTATTAGAAGAGTCAGTTTTAGAATAAACCATAAGAAATCGTTCCAATGAAATAGACTTTAAAGATAGACCTTTAAGAAAGAAACCTTACATCAATGAAGTAATTAGGAAGAAAAGGTTGGAATTTGTACAGGAATATGCGAATAAATAGCAGAAGTGTTGATAAAATCTTCTTTTTTCTAATAAAAACAATTTTAATTTGTTTGGTTCTCATTGGTAAAATTTCATTTGAAAGATACTAAACAGGAAATTGAACCAGAAAAATATAGTATACTGTTTATAAGTATGTAGATATGTGGTAAAGTAATTTAGCCAAAAGTGTATCCAAGCTGGGAATCCAAGTAATTTATATGTTCTAATAAGATAACGATCCTAAATACAGAACGAAAGAACTGAAGATAGGCTTCTTTACAATGCTCAAAAATTATTGCGAATTTCTCTCAGTCCTTTGACATCAACCCAAAAAGCAATTCATTATCAATTTTGAAAAAAATAGGAAATTTAAATGTTCAATAAGAGAACATATGACAGAACATTTTAAAAAAGCTTAAACAAGAAATAACCCCAAACACTACTACAATTCTACTTCAGTACATTTCAGGGGTACTTCAAGCTATATAAATATAAAAATACTCTATAAAAATATTTAGAACTTACCGATTTGTTATTGTTCATTTTTATTATTGAAAATTATATTATACTAATATTTCAAGTGTATGAATACTTTTTTGTCTATCAAAATTATAATTTACAAAAAATTAATAACTGCATTAAATTGATGAAGATTTAAAATTATAATACTGCTTTAATGTTAATAAGTTGTCTCATATATAAATACATAGTTATCAACTTCTTTTCTATTTCTTTTAATTCGATTTTTTATGGAACTGAAAATGTATTAAACATTATTTGCATCTTACTGTGGTTTATTATAAGATCAATTTTTGACTTGATTTATTTAATTCTCTTTTTCTTTTTCAAGTCCACCTAAACTTGCCGAGAAAATAATAATGCAGTCATCAAATTTTAAGTGACTAAGCATTTCTTCATTTACTTTTATTACTTTGGATTTTCAGATTAGTATTTTGAATATTTCTAATGATGTTATAAATAGTTTTGATGACGGTGCATCTCTCTATCGCACTCCTAGAATAAATGTATATCAATAAAATTTACAAAAAGAAAATAAATAATTTTAACCTGTTAACTGTCGAATTTCGTTTTAAAAACTTTCGTTAGATACGTAATTAAAATCAAGCAATGACGAGTATACACATCAAACGCAAGTCAAATGCACCTATTAAATATTTTAATAAAAAACTAATGCAAAATGAAGAAGGATTACATGTTTTACATGTAAAAATGCTTTAATTAGTGACTACTGTTTCTTTCTTCAAAAGATGTCAATAAGCGGGACACATTTTCTTGCTTTCTGGTGTGTAAAACTACGCCATCATCGCTATCATAATCATCCATCTAAAGGGTAAAATTTAGCAATAACAAACTATTTTTTCAACTAATTTTTATACCACTTTATTTTGATAATAACTGAGGAAATCGGTAAAAGATCAAACTAAAACTATTTTTGAATCTTATAAAGATCATTTTTTGCAGCGAATTAGAAATGACTAATGGTTTGAAGGCCTTTGCGCATTTTATTTTTATATAAATATATATTTCAATTGTTATCGAGGAATACTCTCTCTCTCTCTCTCTCTCTCTCTCTATATATATATATATATATATATATATATATATATATATATATATAGTAAAGTATCCATTCAGTTTATAAGAAGAAAGATTTAACAAAACAATTTAGGGAATACCTGATATAACGAGTAAAGTATCTATCCAGTTTGTAAGAAGGCAAGATTTCACAAAACAATTCGGAGAATGCCCGATATAACAAAGAAACAAATCAACCAAGTTTGTAAGAAGAAAAGAGATGATACAAGATTTTGCTCTTGCTTGACAACACTTCTAAAATGTTTTAATAACAATTGAAAATGGTCATTGAACATTGCAGTTTTAATAATAATATAGATAAAATATACAACCAAATATTTTTTTTTCACTTTTTTACTAATATTATATATTTTCAGAGCAAATGGTAATTTTTCTTTTCACATAACGAGTATATTCGACGAATGTACCAAATTTGAGTTTTAATATGACGTGTATACACGTCAAACGTAGCTAACTGGTTAAACAAAATTAAAGTTAAAATTAGAGTTAGGGTAAAATTGAAATATGTTCATTTTATTAAAATAATTAATACATAAATAGATTTTTTATTTTATATTTGGTATGTAGTCTCTTATTTAAATCTCAAAAATACTTTTTACTAATTTTTTGCAATATATTGGTTTAAATTTATTCCATTCTTTTATTAAGCTTTTTGTAAGTTAACTTTGTCAAAAATTGAGTGAACTTGAATTTTTCTTTTAAAATAATTCCAAAAATTTCAGATCAGAATTTTGTAATGTTTTTATTACGTGTAGACAATTCTATAAGTCACATTCGCACTTTATGAGCTTTGTATTTTTAATCATTGTCTCGATGAAAATATAATCATTCCTAGACCCAATAATAATGGATAAATTTTATTTTAAAATATATAAAGGTATAAATGTTGGTTCAAATTTCTGATTTTAAAATGAAAAATCCCCAGATCATTATTCAACATGAACAATGATTAATCCATTAACATGTTTCACTGTTAGACAAAGATTTTTCATATACAGTTATTCATTTCACATTCTCACATGCATAGAGTCCACCGTCAGACACAAAAATATTAAATTACTTCTCATCAGTAAATAGTATATTTTAAAAGTTAAAATTACGGAAATTCACAAGATGCAGTCGTTTAATTTGATTTTGTTTATTAACAGACTTTTTCTCGCAACTTTGCTATCCAAATATATGTTTTAGAAAAATTTTTCAGATAGTTTCTGCACATGCTTTAATTTCAAAATTGATTTTGACGACATTATTTAAAAACTGATTTTCTCAACTTTTTGCACCATATAGCATTCGTTTGCTTTACTAAACACCTTCCTTTAACTCTCTATTTTTCTATCTTTTCATTGTTTTGTACTTTTAAACCTATTTAAAATATTATATGCAGTTGAATGACTTTTGATCACAATTTTTGATAATTTTGAAATAAATTCACCATTGTAAAAATGTTTGATTATACGTTTTCGTAAATTAATCAAACGCTTTATCCGTTTGTTTTTCCATGTTTCTAATAATTTGACTTACTTAAATATTCACATAATACAAAATGTAAAAAAATGAAAATTAATCCCGGAATTTCTTAAGTATTATTCAATAGCACTGCAAATTAATTGCAAGAAAAAAAAATACGGACGTGTCCCAGTTTTATTGCGACCTTAATTTTCAATTTCAAGTTTATTTAATATCATTTCTTTTATTATTATGAATTTATTACATTTTAATTTCTTATGATTAGAAAATAAATTTTAAAAGCTAACTAAAAAAACATTTTTTCATTTCAGTTTCATTGCGCCAATTATTTCATCATTAAAAAAAATTATTTGAAGTGTCCAAGTTTCACTGTGAAACATTGTATATATAATTATCAATATGTTTGAAAGTAATTATGATTTATTATGTTTTTAAGTTAATACTTTTTTTTAATAGTTATAATAAGATTTAATTTAATTACAACTAAAAAAAGATTTATAGTGAAATAAATTTCATATATTATTAAATTACTGGAGTATAGTAATATTTTATGTTCGTTGTGAATTTATAACGTTTGATATTTCGATAGAAATTAGAGCACGGGGTCATTTAAGCCATATATAAATGTACATAAATAATCTACATACGACACCTACATTTCTTCTTTATATTTTGATATACGTACGTAAAACTGACTACCCATCTGAAGTATGCGACTAGAATATAAAACACAGATATTTCTCTAGTGGTGAATCATTGAAAAAAAATACAATGAGTGTTCTACGAACGCAATGATTAAACATATTTAGACTTAATAATCGATGATGGTAACCTTTATCGAAAAACCGTTGAGACAAGGGCGCAAAACACTAAATAATTACGGTCTTTTGTTTTCTAAGTAATGTTTGAGTGATGCAGCAAGACAATTACAAACGATCGCATCGAGTGGTGCATTTCATTCGCAGATTTAATTGCTAGCAGATATTGACGTGGGGGTTTGGACCGGCTGCTGTTTTGTAGTCAAGGTGACCAAGGTCGATGCCGCGTAGAGACAGGGTCATGTGACGCGCGCGCTACTTGTGAATCAGATTTTAGTTGGCCGTAGCCGCCGATCGCGGCAGCACGAGTCGAGTCAGGCAATGTAAGTTGAGTTGCACAGTTTTGAAGAAAACGAACAACGGATGATTTATTTTTGTACGATTTATGAACTAGTCGAATATTGCGAATCATTTATAAAAGACAAGACATTTATTTTAAAACTACAAACGAGCACAATTATGACATGCGATTCGTTTTCATGAGAGTATTTTATAATTTCAATTGACATCAAAAATAAAACAATCTCGTTTATTTTTAAAAAAATTGTTCACATCAAACAGAGATGGTGACACATTCTTATAAATTTTAGAAAAATCAATTTCTAAAATTTATATGAATTTACTTTTTCTCCTTATTTAAAATAATATAAATAACTTTGATATTTTTAAAGTTTTTCTTTTAGTACTTTTTCAATTTGTTATTTTTTATATTTTATTGAATTCATTTATAATGTTATAAGAACACTATTATTAGCAGTAGTGTATATTTTTCATTTAATTGAAATGAAGAAAATCTGGATTTAAAAATAAATCTATTAAAATCTATTTACAATTGTATATATACCGTTATTATTAAATATATCCATATTTATATATTATTTTACAATAATAAACTTTGTTATAGTTCATATGAATCTGCAATGTACAGTAGACTATAAATTGTATAATTTTATGAAAATTATTTGACATTGTACTTATAGTAATACAGTAAAAATCGTATAACTTTAAATTGCTAGATTATTCCCTCTAAAAAATTAAGGGTAAACATTAAATGTTATTTATTAAGTCCACTTAATAACACTTACTTTACTGATGAAAAAACAAACAAAATAACAATTCTAGATATTAGAAAAATAGTAATAAAAATACTTATTGGTAATATTTTACAGTAAAAATCGTATATCTGTTGTAATTTTTATATTAATTTTTTTCTATAAAACAAAGAACTGAATTCTTTTACTTTTTCTGGCCATTTATACTCTTCTTTGTAAAAATTTTAATGTTTATTTTTTTTTTTTTTTTAATAAAATTTGATTTAATTTTTATCCATTCGTCTTGCAAAGATTTTTTTTAATCTTTGCAATGTTTTGTAATTTCTGATCATTTTTTCTAATCTATTACAAATAACACTGGGATTCGGTGACTTGAAATATGTTGGGATCATTTTTGTGCAATTATATAAATGCCATTACTTAACTAAATGAGTGGTGAGTTTAAGTTTTATTATTATAAAATATTAAAGTATTTGAAATCTACAATTTTTCAGAATTATCTTTTAAACTTCTTTTAAAAATATTTAAATAATTCTATTTATTCATATTTGACTAAATTTATTTTAAATTATCAACTCCAACAGTCATTATAAATTTTTGTAACATTATAAATCTTACTATACATATGTTTGTATCGATTTTTCAACTACTGTTTAGATTTTTCAGTTTTAGGTCTTTTTTAGAACAACGCTTTTCATATGATGAGAAAATATCACACTTGTTTTCATAATTGACAATTATTTCTTTATATAATAATTACCACATTTAGTAATATAATTTTCGACAAACTCAAATCTTTTTTTGTATTCTTTTGGCTTATATATGAGCTGTTTCGTACGTGTAAATTATTATTTTTTAAATATTCTTTTTACAGTCTTTAAATTAATAAATTTTCAACCTCATTAGTAAGTTTAGGAACATTAAATTTTAGCGTTTTTCCACTTCACGCACTATCCATCTTTCATTGCAATTAGTAAATAATTTGTTAGATTCCTTATTTACTTTATTATTGATTATTTTTTTCGTATTATAATATTTTATGATGTATTGAACAGTACTCATAATTATGTTAACAATTTTTAATATTTCATTATAAATTTTTCAATTTTAAAATTGTTTATTATAATTTGACGTTTTTCTACTAAGGATTTCTTGATGTTTGTCTATTTTTCCTTTAATTTAATAAACATTTTATTGAACGCTATTAATGAAACATTAGAAATAATTAAATAAAGTATAAGTACATATCTATTTTTGAGAAATATCCATTCTATTAGAATTGTACGATTTTAGTTGACATATTGTCAGTAAGTTCTTATTATTGTTTTTTCTAATATAAAAAATTAATATTTTATTATTTCTTTATTAGTAAAGTAAGTGTTATTACGTAGATTTTACAAATGACGTAATTATTATCCTATATGTTACTTAATTTTTTAAAACAGAAAAATCTAGTAATTTATAAGATTTGGCTCTCAGTCAATGTATCCTTATTTTTATTCAAAGTAATAACATTTTGTGATTGTTCATATAAATCTAAAATCTATTCTAAATTGTAAATAGTATAATTTTATGAAAATGATTTTACGTTGTACATACATAGTTGTATATTATAATAGTTGGTAATAAATAAATATAAAGAACAATTTTCCACAACAGAAGACTCAGAATAATACCAATTAGTGTTTGGAATAGATCATGAATCATTAGAAAACATAGATGGAAAATAGAACGCGTGTTAAATTTAACGAACGATAAATTATTGGCGAGGTGTCAAAGAAATAAATGAAGTTATGATTTTTTATTACTTAAAAATAAAAATTTAAAACAATCCCAAAGTATTGAAATTTGTTAATTGCCCAGGTTTATTAAACTTTTAGGTTTTCGATAATGAATTTTATTAATTGGATGCGTACATAATTTAAAAATGTATATTTATTATACGGAATTTTATTTTATTTACTCAAATATATATATATATATATATATATATATATATATATATATATATATATATGTAAAAACTACAAAAAATTAGAATGTAAACATTATTTCAAGGAGAATTAGAACATCGAATTGAAAATGCAATACTAGAAATGAGAAATTAGATGCCAGATACCTTTGTTTATATAAAAAATTCTATCTTTAATTGTTTGACATATCCCTGCAAAAGTCTTTTTCTGTATTAAAATTATGCACCTTCAAAATTAGAAATAGATTGTTAAAGGAAAATTAGGCATACGATACATAGTAATTGATAACATACCAGCCTGATTTTAAAATCTTATATATAAATAACATATTATAAAAGACTAAAAACTATTAAAACTCTATTTTCATGAATCAATATTTATACAAAATTTTCTATTACCTCATTTTTATTTTTTTGTTTATTCTATTTTCGATCTGTAACATTTTCGAATTAAAATTTATTTTATTAAATAGTACATATATTAAATAACAGAGAAAATATTCTATTTTTCTTTATTCAAATTTAAACGGAAAATTATACTGTACCTCAATCGTATAAAAGTAAGATCGTATAAAAATCACTGAAGTCAGTGAACATATTTCATTTTGTTGAAAAAAACTGTTTTAATTTTTAATTATAAAATAAATAATTTTACATGATACATCATACACATAATAAAATGATTTATTGATGTAACTGTTATATAAATTAGGAAATATAAACATAATAACAATTTTCTAATATTCATTTTATAAACTAATGAAGATATATTTAAATCTCAATGAAAATTAGTCGTGAAAACTATAAACGGAACATCTTGCAGTCATAAAAACTTTATAGATTTATTTTAAGATATTCTAAATTCTCTCATGAGTTATATTTATTTTAACTTACGTTAGAAAAAGATAGTTAGATAGCACCAGATGTTCAAAGATTCTGAAACTGTTGACTTCTTGTATAAATTATTGAAAATCTTTTTAATCTAGTTGAACATTTAACGACTTCTCTGATACAAAGTTAAACGAGTTTTACTGATATTTTATGCATATATTTAATTACTGACATCAGTTTAATTTGATCAGAAAAAATATGTACTAGATAATAATTAAAACATAAACGTGTTTATATATTACATATAATTATTTAAAATATTATTGAAACTTATAATCAAAAAGTTATTATGAAAAATCTGAGTGATTGTAAAAAAATATTTAATTGAAAATGTATGACATGAATTTGTGCTATATATAAAAGTTATTTTAAAAATAAATTAATTTTTTTCTACAATATTGGTAACGGTAAAAAGTGAATTTTTAAATATATGATAGCTGTTTTATTATTTATTTATAAAATGAAATCAATAAAAGAAAGAGCTTCTGTTCGCACATTTTATTCTATAGAATCTATAACAATGATTCGACAGGAGTTTTATAGAAAATATCAAAAAGATTCTCCAAATGAAAATTCTATTTATGAATGGTACAAAAATTTAAGGAAAGTAGTTGTTTGTGTAAAAAAAGATTTTATGTGGACCTAGAGTAAGTAATGCAATCAATGACAGAGTACGCACTTCATATTCATCAGGATGAAACTCTATCCATTTATTTTCACAATGAAGTTATTATTATTTATTTTTTTTCAACAGGCAATTTTCTAAATGTTGAATTAGACGGAGAGATCTTATATTTTGACCTATGCCTTAACCCTAATGGATTTCTTTTGTAAAGATTTGTCAAAGATTTAGTGTAAGTACATTTGTTGACGAAAATATTGATTGAACTGAAGATAAGATAACTTATAATGAGGAAATTGAATACAGAATCGACGTGTGCAAGGTTATTAGTAGTCATAGTGAAATAAACATATAATTAAAAATGTTCTGAGTTGCCTTTTTAAACAATTCTTGTTTCATATTTCTATAGTGAAGGTTTTTTCTAAATATTTTTTTGAAATTGCTCAGTTTCAAATACATTTAAATGTTATATAAAGTTTAAAATATTATATTATATTTGCAGTTTTATTTGAATGCCGAAAGATTTATTTTTAATGACCCTTTAATAATTTACAAATGTCACTTTTATAAAAATGTTTAGTAGTTATTTATTATTCATTTTTTCGCAGTTCAATATAAATTTCATCATCATTAAAGTTTGTCATTTAACCCTTTTGATACAGTTGGCCCACATATGTATCACCAAAATTCAAACTGAGTTCATTGTTTTTTTTTTATTTCATACAGTATTGCTGGTACACATGTGTACCACATTAAAAAAAGGATGATACATATGCGTACAATGGCCCCCAGCCAAAGTCCTTACTTATAACGGATCATCATAGTCATATTTGATGTTCACTTGACATTCCTAAACTACACTATAGTACTTAAAAATTTGACTTTAATTCGCATTTTTGAAAGCCGTATCGAAAGAGTTGAAAAATATATGAAATAATTTATATGTTAAGTATAGGATATTATTTGTGTTGTAAAAGTGGTAAAATGATTCAATAATTGAAACGATTTTTTAACTAGATAAATACGACAATGACTAATACAACCATTGGATAATAATTTAATAATTTCAATAAGATTATTGCAACTTATTTGATAAGCAATAATCTGTCGGCTTTACGAAATTAATGATTATTAAAAAATTGTCATAAAGATTGAACACAGATAATTTAGTGACATTTGAAGATTTTGAATACATTTTAAATCTTAATGTATATATATATATATATATATATATATATATATATATATATAATATGTATGTATGTATGTATACTAATTCATTTTTTATTAAACATGCAATTCTGTCAATTATTTAAGCACAATATTAAAACAGAATGAATAAAGATCAATTTTTTTCTTTCTAATCGAAGATGAAAAATGGGCTTAATATAAATATGATTGTAGTAAAATTTGAAAAAGAAATTGGAGATTTTCTAGTGAAAACAGTAAAACGATATAAAAAAGATACTTGAAATTTATTTTTGTCTTTTGTACATTAAAATTATAAGAGGATACTCTTTTTTGAGACGCTTCATTTTAACAAAAATATAATATCTAATAAATACTGTCAGTAGTTGGAGTAATTCAGTTAGAAAATTGCCTACTCAAGAACGAAACAACTTTATTGAGAATATGAGGAGTGACTTTATCCTTCTGAAAAATTTCATTTCTTTGACCTAGTACTTGAGGTACAAATCAAAGTTGCAGCAAATCATGGTAAAGAATAATTGTGATAAAATTATCTGTTAAAAAGAAAGATCTGTGAAATTTATGGCCAGTGCAAAGAAAATGTTAGCTTTTGGGCTCTCTTAATATATTCAAACGTTTTTTAAAGTTGTTTAATAGCCTCCTCCCTACATGCGCATTATGTTTGTTAACTTTCACAGATATTCAGGAAAATATATTCTGGATAAGAAGTAAATGTTTTCAGTAATTGTGTCCATTGTAATACAACTAAAATCGTAACGTATTAATTTGTAGTTTGAGCCCATGAGTAAGTTTTAGTTGATATGATCAGCGTGAAAGAGGTTTTCTAAGGATCTTTTAGAAAATTCGTTATGGTAAATTCAGTTCTCGACTTGCATTACGAATTGACTTTTCAAGGCTGTTCAGAGATGAAGCGTATACTCTGTTAATGAGTGTATCACTGTGAACTCTTTTCTTTTGCATAAATAACCACTTTTCTTGAATTTTTTATATCATTCATGAATAAGATTTTCACTTAAAGTGTTTTTTCTTCCACCAATTTATGTTGCAAACTTTGTAGAATAAAATGAGAGAACACAAAATACATTCCTTGTTGAGTAGTCATTTTGTAAATAAATAACAAAACAGCTGTTATGTGTTTAAAATTGTACTTGTCACACTTGCCAACAATGTGCAATATTTAGAAAAAATATTTGATTTGCTTTTTAAAACGATGTACATATAAAGTATATGTATTCATGTCATTTATCTCAGTACAATAATGTTTTGAAATTATTCAGATCTTTTATAATCATTCTATAATAGAACAATACACGTCATTTTTTTAAAATTAAACATGATTTATCGGCAACGTAAAATACAACTTATTGCTATTGTATATGTGATGAGTAATAAAGAAATATATTTATTTAAATAAGAAATGAATAATATATGTTGCAATTTGATAACATATAACAATATACTGCAAATATATTTATTTGAATTTTGCTGTACTTGCAAAAACATGAATTAAACTAAATTTGAAATCAATGCAAATATGATACAATAGTTTTTAACACTTTTTTTTAATTACTGATATTTTAAGGAAATAATGTATAATATAATATATAAATTACCTATTCTAACTCATACTAATATGAATTTATTACCTTTTTAGGAAAAACAAATAGAAAAGTATTAAATAAATAGAAAACAAATAATAACAGGCATTATGAAATAAATAAAATTAATTGCTACAAAATAAAAATCTAACTGAGTTGTTTATAAAGTATTACAGAGTAATCAAAAAGATGAAGGAAAATCATGTTTGATGTAGAAATATGGTTAATTTAATTTCATATAAATGAATTATTCGACACAATACCTCAATATTTTATAAAAGTATTTCAATGAACTTGAAAAAAAATTAGTTAAACCAAGTCAAAACTGGTTTGATAAACCTCAGCAAAATTAAAATAATATACAATGAATTTTCAAATCAGGAGAAAATTGAATTAAGAGAATAAAAATAGAAGCAACTATGTATTTTTAGAACGACTTATTAATACCAAGAAAACATTTATATATGAAGTTAACAGGAGAATAAAAATTGGAATTGGGAGAAATTTTTATATTATAAAATAGAATATTTCTCTATTTTTAAGGATTTTTTTTAATTAACGCTTTCTATCTGTTCTCATTTATAGTAGTCAAACATGAGTATTAAATGTCAGAATAATTCAGCGACTACAAACAAATCAAATAAACATAAAAAGATGGGTGTTCGGAGTACCAAGTAGAGATGTAAAGAAAACAAAATTTTTGATCATTATAATAAGAAGAAAAGTTTAAAAATGGAGATAGATCGGTTATATACCAAGAAGAGAAAATCACCGATGGACACAAGAAATTGTTAATTGGGAACCCAGAGATACAAAAAGACCCAATAAAAAAGTGGGTAGACGGGATAGAGATATATGAAAATTCGCCGTAGTGGAATAGAAGAGACAGGAATTGAGAAGGTAGTGGAAAGTTTTGGGAAATGCCTTCATCCAATAGTAGATAGAAAAAGGTTGTGTATGATCATGCTAATATATACATATATATATATATATATATATATATATATATATATATATACACTATGTCAGATAAGAATAATAGAATAATATAAACTGAACATTAATTTTCTTATTGATACTTGTATCACCATTTCAGATCTAATATAAAACTTTTTAATTAGATCTAGTATAAGAGTAGTATTTATGTACGAGAGTCGTTTGATAAGTATGGTAAATTTATTTATTGTTTAATTTGATTATTTAATTTGATTATTTAATTAAATTTTTCAATTTAATTTTTCTTACTTTTTATCATACTTATCAAACGACCCTCGTATATTTTTCTCCTCTATCACCTATTGAAAATTGCTGAAAATATGATAAGTACTTTCTGAAATATGCGGATTGAAGTGATAATACTGTTGATAATGTTGAAGTAGAATGGAACAACGTACATATATTAAGTTTTATTTTGAACTTTGTAAAACATTCATATAAACATTTAAACGATATGTCAGGTTTATGTTTAACACTAGATTTACGGAGCGAGACAATTTGGCTCATTTAAGATTTTATTGTTATATATATAGAAAATTTAAATATTATTTTTTAAAAACATATGTTGGTTTTTAATTAGGAAATGAAATATATACAAATATTAATTCATTCTCTCCGCCCATTTCTTAATTCCGTATTTTCGAATGTGGTATACCTATTTTTACTGTTATGAGTCAAATTGACTCATTAAATGATTTTATAGTTACACATGAAATTTATGTCTTGCATAAAGAAATTTCGTATAACAATTCTAAAAACAACTGATACGTAAGTGTTCGTGTTCAATCAATTCAAAATGAACACAGTGAAGGATTGAAAACAGACAAATTTGCTTTGATTTCAAAAATGTGGAACAAATTTATAGAGAATAGCCAGGCTTGTTATACACCTGACGCAAACATAACAGTCGATGAGTAATTGTTTCCAACTAAAGCTAGGTGCTGATTTACTCATTACATACCAAATAAACCAGATAAATTTGACATAAAATTTTGGCTAGCATCCGATGTTAGAAGTAAGTATCTTATAAATGGTTTTTCATACTTGGGCAAGGATGAAACTCAAGAATCGAATATTCCTTTGAGCGAATTTGTTATGTCTAAGCTTGCAGAGCCATATTTAGATTGTGGACGAAGTATCACCACATACATTTTTTTATAAGCCTTTCACTTGCAAAAAAGTTACTTGCAAAAAAAAACTACCTTAGTTGGCACTATACGTACAAACCGAAAAGAATTACCTAAAATTTCCAAAGCTAAAAAAGATAAAATGACACGTTATTCTATAAAACTTTATAAATCGGAGAATTATTCTCTGTCTATTTATAAAAGCAAGCCCAATATAAAAGTTCTATTACTAAGCTCAAACCATAAACATAAAAATTAAAAAAAAATAAAAAACGTGTACCGGAAACAATAACATTTTATAATAGTACCAAGTATTATGTGAATGTATTTGACCTAATAGCTCAAAAATATAGTGTTAAAGCAGACTCTCGCAGAAAACCTCTTCAATTTTTCTACAATATCTTAGATTTAGCAGCTATCAATGCTTGGATCTTATATAAAGGAACCACTCAAGTAAATATTTCAAGAAAGGACTTCATTTTCCAATTGGCTGAAGAACTAAGAGGTGACTATAGAGATGAAATCAATAACACTTCCATTCCATTATCGAAAATGCAAAATATTGAAATACAGAAGAATTGTCAAGTTTAAGCTTTATGCAATAGAGATAGATGTAAGAATCTTTGTGCTAAATACAATAAAAATGTCTGCGGAAAATGTATTTCAAAAACAGAGTTTATATGTAAAAAATGTTTTCAATAAAATTTTTTCATAATAAATGAATCATTTAAATTAAATTAAAATTGTTTTTTTTTTCAAAAAACTTCAATTTTGATGTATAAGTCAAATTGACTCATTTTAGTAAAAATAGACATATAATCAACAGCCGTAAATCTAGTGTTAAGATGATTGTCTGTTGGATACACAAATCTGCATGTGGTATGAACATTTTAAAGACGATAGAGAAGATATTAATGGCGCTTTAAGATCAGACCGTACTAAAACTGCGACAACTGATGAACTCATTGAAAATTATATTAAGTTATTGGTGTTGGTTCGAATGTAACATAGACTACAATAGAATGTTTGCCGAAGAGTTCAGAGTGTCCAAGCATACAATTTATAAGACATTAAAAAAATAATACAAGAAAAGTTTCTGTTCGATTGGTGCCAGATAAACTAATGGAAGATCAACAGAAGGCCTACAATAATAACTGCAAGGACGTTATTAAAACGGATGAAAAAAATTTCAATTTCTAAAATATATCATTACTGGGAACGAGACGGGGTGTTTCAAGTATGATTAACAAATCAAGTGTTAAATTGGTTTACGGAAGACACTAGACTTTCTGAAAGATAGAAAACTGTCTTTTCAGAAATCATTAGCAAAGACAATGTTCATTTGAATTTAATTATAACGAATTTGTTCCGGAAGGTGAAACTTACCGGCTAGTACTGTTTACTTGTTATGGAGTACTTATAATTGAGCATAGTAAGAATTGGGTTAAAATATCAAAAGCTAGGAAGATGCTATTTCATGACAATGCATTACCTCAAGAGACTATTGCAGTATGCGAATTATTGATCAAAAAAAAATTGTGAGTTATCCAACATTCACCATATGTATGTGAATGTTTTCCAAAAAATTGAAAATAGTGATGAAAAATATATTGTACGAAATTCAAGCCATCGTGACGAGGGTCATCGAGGTTATCCTAAACACAGACTTATTAAAATCTATCTATGTTACTGTTTGTATTGAAACTATAACAGTTTTATTTTAACACAAATTAATTTTTATATCCATCACCACAATATATTATAAAGTATTCAATAATCAATTAATGTTCACTTTGTTGTTTATAACAACAATAAGTTTATGCGCATTTCGATGGCGATACCATCATCGTCAGAAATAGCTCTGACGATGATAGTATCGCCATCAAAATTTACGTTAGCTCATTGTTGTTACAAATAACAAAGTGAACAATAAGTGATTATTAAACACTTTATAACATATTGTAGTGTTGGGGGTGAAAATCCATCTGTGTTGTTTCAGCGTGCTCGGCATTGCATTGATGTAGAAGGGATATATTTTGAATACATATCTGGATTTCTCGTAAAATATGAAAGCTTTTTTTACATAAAAAGTTTGATTTTTTAGGTACCTTTTATACACACACATACACACACACACACACACACACATATATATATATATATATATATATATATTGTATGTATGAGTTATATAATTCATAAAACTTTAATAATCTTTCCCTTGGCTAGTCGCATGGGACAGTATATATCAACAAGCATGTAACGATTGTTTATATAAAACCTCTCTGGCGAGAGCATAGAAGTTTCTAGAACCGTGAAATACATCATAATCAATTATGCCATTGATTATGCAAACCAAATATCAGAGGTTTCTCTTGTGAATTAAAGATTATGAATCCGAACAGTTCTAATATGGAATTCGAACAGTTCGATTATTGAATCCGAACGGTTTAAATGTAAAACCCGAATCGGTCATATTTAGAGCTCCTCGAGTCACAGTGATGATTCAGTGGTGATTTCTGTGTAGTTATTTAACTGATAAATTAAATAAATTTGTTTATAAAATTGTGCATTTAGTGTTAATTGTAAAGTTAGCCCAATCGCTAACCTATTCTAAATAGTCCAATTTTATAACTTATGTATGTATAAAATGCTGATTGGTGATGTAGTGGTATATATTAGGTTGGCAAATATCTCCCTTCCGCCTTCTGGTCTTTTGAATTTCGCAGCTATGTACAAAAAAAAAAAAAAAAAGCGGAAGGGAGATACTTGCCAACCTAATATTATCGACTGTCATGCAGGAGAATGTATTCAATTTTTGGTAAAAGAAATAGGATGAAGGAGAGTCTTTTAGATAATGTAAATGCAACTTGCTCAAGGAAATAAATCCTGAATAAAAATTTCCACCACGCTAACCATGGAAGTTGATGATGATTTATTATTCACGGTTTACTCCCTTAAATAAGTTGTCTTCATCTCAGCTAAAAAGCCGTGTTTGTCCTATTATTTCTCAAATCTGGGATTGAACGCACTCTCACACACAACAGGTGATGAGTTAATCATTGCACCATTGATCGATGGGTAAACATATATATATATATATATATATATATATATATATATATATATATATATATATATATATATATATATACAGTGATTCACAGTCCAAGTGAGCTACCATGAAAAATTCTCTATTTCATTAAAAAAACAATATAGATAATACAATATTTTGAATTCTGTGTAAAGTAGAAGATATGTAAGTATTTAACCTTTAGTTGTTTTATAAAAGAATATTAGAATGTATAAAAATATATACATTTTAAAATAATTCTTTAAATATAACCTTGTAAATCATATCAGAATCATAATGATCCACTGGGAAGTACACCATTTTTATTTCAAAGTTTACGATATGTAGAAAAAACTCAATTACAAAACACGTAATACAGTGTCTCAGAACATTTATATTAACATTACATTAGACTATTTTTTATAAAATACACAAAATGGCTCCATATAAAAGACAAGCTAACTTAGCAGAGCGAAATCTTGTAATACTCTATCTGAATTGTAACAAAAGTCAAAGAGAAATTGCCAAGGCGGTTGATTTAAATTGAAGTATGGTTCAACACATTATATGTCATTAAAAAAATGAAAATAGATTTGTAAATAAATGTAGGACAAGCAGTTAAATTTTTTTACTGCATACAGTGAACACTAGATAGTAAGAAAAATTACAAAAATCTGAAGCTAAGTGCGCTTAAATTAGTTATTAAGGTTAAAAAATAATTAAAAAAGAAAATTGCGTAAAAATAATTACCACGGTCGAGTAGCTAGAAAAAAACTTACGTCAATGAAAAAAATAGAAAACTTACAATTAATTTTGCAGGAGAATATATTGATCAAGACTTCTACGAGGTCAGACAATTAAGTAATGCGACCGATTTTTTTTTCTTGGCCTGTGGTAACACTGCGAACCTGTAACTCCGCCACCGTAATAGCAGATCCCTACTCTCTCGATTGAGACCTTGACCACCCTCGTACGATCATTTCTTCGCCAGCTGTTTAGTGTTTTGTCACAATGCACGAGTAGTGCATGTCACGAAAATGGAACAGAGAAATTGAATGAACATCGCTCAAGATTGTCTCGAGCAGGTTGAAAGTGATCCTACTCTTCTCGATCGAGTTATTACTGGTGATGAAAGTTGGTTCTTTCAATATGACCCCGAAACTAAACGACAAAGCCAACAGTGGCTGTCTCCTGGAGCACCAAGGCCAAAGAAGGCGAGAATGAGCAAGTCCAAAGTGAAAACCATGTTGATTTGCTTCTTCGACAGCAAAGGGGTGGTTCACAAAGAGATCGTACCACCTGGACAAACCGTAAATCAAGTATTCTACCGCAATGTGCTCGAAAAATTACGAAAAAGAGTGCTCAGAGTGCGTCCAGAGATCGCGAAGACTTGGGTTCTGCATCACGACAATGCTCCCTGTCACAGTGCGTTCAGTGTCTCTCAGTTTTTGGCGTCTAAAGGCATCGCAACGTTACCACAACCACCCTATTCACCGGACATGTCACCCTGCGACATTTTCTTATTCCCCCATATGAAAAAATTCGTCAAAGGTCGACATTTTGACTCCGTTGAAGATATCCAAGAATCTGTGACGAGGGTACTCGGAGAGGTCCCACAAGAAGTGTTCCAGAATTGTTACGAAAACTGGAAACTCGCTGGAATAAGTGTATAGATGCGGGAGGGGACTACTTTGAAGGGGATCGCAGCGATGTACCTTAATTTTTAGATATACTCGATTTTTGAATTTTGTCGCATTACTTAATTGTCTGACCTCGTATGTTTGAAAAAACGTTCTTTCCACGGACGAAAGCAAATTTAATATATTCAATTCTGACGGTAATGTAATAGTGAGGAGAACACCGAATAAGAACTTAAAAAAGAAATTTTGCGTTAACAGTAAAACACGGAAAAAGTGCCTTGTTTAAGTGTGGGGTGTATGAGTGCTTTAAGGTGTCGGTAATTTAAATTTTATACATAGTATCATTGGAGGGTGGATCTACTTAAATATTTTAAAACAAAATTTAAAACCTAGTGTAGAAAAATTAGGCACGAAAGATCCGTTTTATTTTTATCAAGATAACGATACAAAACATTTCGCTATCGCTGTGAAAGAATTTTTGCTGCATAATTGCCCAAAGTAATCAAAGCATCGCCATAATCTCATGATATTAACTTAATTGAAAATCTGTGGAATGGACTAGATAAGCATATTCGTAACCATCATATTTTATCAAAAGAAGATTTGAAAAAGCGTTAACAGAAAAATGGGGTAAAATAAATAATGATTACACTAAAAAACTAGTAGTTAGATAAATACCTAATAGTCTCGGAGCCGTAATTGTTAATAAGAGATACCCAAACAAAGTATTCAATTTTAATTTTGTTACATTAAATAAATATATATTAAGAAATATTATAAGTGGATCACTTTCACTGCAATTCTTTTTTTTTTGAATACATTTTTATTTTTTTATTTTTAGACGCTATAAATATTGTTTTTACGTTAAATTTGTAGTATATATAAAAGGAAATATAACACCTGACTGATTACTTTTTATATTTTCTTAGATTCATTTATGTTACTTATAGTTAAAGTGATTCACCATGATTTTTACATGGTGGATCACTTTGACTGTGAGTCATTGTGTGTCTGTATATATATATATATATATATATATATATATATATATATATAATCATCAATATCACAATGACAATAAAAGTCTATCAATTCACTGCTAGGCGAATACATCAGCGAATGTCATTAGGACTTCTTAAATGTTTTCTCCAAATTTTTCCATTGTTTCCTGCCTGTGACTAATATCATTCAACTTTTTCCTTCACTATATTTCAAAATTTTATCTCTCCATTTTTGAAAGGTTTTTTTTTGATAATTTTTTGTCTCTTGACATTAATTTTATATTTTTATTTTTTGTCCTGTTTATCCCATTTCATTTATTGTATTTGTTCTATTAAATCGATTCACCTTGCCTGTTCTCGTATATACACAATATTTATAAGTTTTTCGATCACGTTTAGAAATTCCTAACATTACCCTTTTCATGTTTAGCTGAGTTTGAAATGTTTTTGTTTATTTTTTCCATTTAATTACAAGTTACTACTAAGGGAAATGTTGTTAAATAATGGTATTATTTATTGTAAAAAATCATCAAATTACTACATTGCTATGATCAATATCAATAGGATTTCCATCTTAGAATTTCAGACACGAAAATGTGTACCAATAAGAATTAAAAGCAATATTCTCTTAATTACATTAATAATATCGTACAAGGAGGCTTTTATGTAATATATTTTTAGTTATGTAATAGTAAACAAACTAATTTTATAAGTTATATATATATTTGTCAGCAGATTGGTAATGATTTTGTAAGCGTAATTGTAATGAGAACAAACACAAGTACAGGTGTACTAATCAATAAAAAAATACAATAGACATCTTTTGTATTGTATATAATAACATGTATTTATTATTATTTGGTCAGGTGTCAAAAATAACAATGAAGATTATAAAATATAAACTAAACAAATTCATTCACAGAAATTATATTTTGGTATTATTTGAAATTATAAAATTCTTAATTGTAATTTTTATTTTAAATTATAGTTTATGTTTATGATAAATACAATTAATTATTTTGAAACAACTAGATATGTTAGGAAGTTATTATAAACTAAAAGGTGATTTTTACACATATAAATCTTTTATTTTAATATTATAAGAATTTTGATAAAGGTTCAATAAACATTTAATGTTTACTTTATTTATAAATTCCCATTTCGATGGTTACATCGTTATTATTAATATATTCGAGACCGATGACTCAGTATATGAGTCATGCAATATTTTACTCGTGACTCAGTATATGGGTCACATTTTAGTATTATCAGTCGAATAAAAAGTAATCGGAAAGTAATGCACTAAGAAAGGCGAATTGTAAAATAATGCATATAAGAACTATCTGAGGAATTTTCTCTCAATCTCATTTTTTTATTTTTCTCATTTTTTATTAGAAATGCTAAATATTGATGATTTTTTTGGATAGTCATATAATGTGGTAAAATGTACACCATTATAAAATTAATAATGATGCTCTCTGATAACAAAATAGTTATCAAAATGTGAATTAGCAAATAAAGTAAGTAATATATACACAGCATATAAATATTAAATAATATTAGGCAAAATGTAAAAAATAACAGAATCTATATCCCCATGATCAAATGAAAATATAACAAGAAAAAATTACTTCACATTTAATAGGAAATAATTTATAACGAGAAGAATAAAAATAGTTTTCGTTAAGAAAATATTCATTAATAAATATTTCATAACTTTATAGGACTACGACGAAGTTGATTTTGAATCAAATTTATGATAAGTTTTTTATTAATATTTTCATGTTATGATGAACTGTTGTTTAACGAATTTTTATTGTTATTACGATTTACTAACAAAATTATCAAATTATTGAAATAAATAGCAATGAAAATATACGTTCTACTATATTTATTTCGAAACATATATAAAATTATATTTATATTAGAAATTTATTCATTTTTTAAAATTATTTATTTCTAAAAATTTTTTATATAAATTTATTGTTTATTATGACGATGCATAGTAACAATTGGTTTAATAAAAAATAAGCTAAATGCACACATATTTTCTAAACAATATTTATTATGATTATAAACCTACGATAAATGATATACAGTATTTTGAATGTTTATAGCCAGTATAAGACGATAAACATTTTTTAGTACTTTTATCATTGAAAACCATAAACATGATCGGACGCCAACGACAATGAAAAAGAAACGATCAATGAAAAAATATGTTCAGTTTATTCGCAAGTGTACAGGTTTAGGAAAAGTAATAAGTTTGATGAAATTAATTGTGTTTAACTGATATATAATACAGTATATTTTAAAAGGTTCTCAATTACATTAGTATGAGAAATTTTGCACAACAATAACATTTTATCGTACGTGGCAAACATCAATAATGGACTAAATTTTAAATAAGAAGAAAGGTAAGAGAAATCTAGGACACAGTGGAATGAGTGGTAATGAGAAATCAGATTCCAAAGTTTTAAGAGTGTTGGGAAGTTCTTTAATAGAGCCGAAGTTTCAACTTAATATTGTTTGAAATATGGTGAAGTTACATCTCTGAAGGTTATTTGAAAAAAAATCTCTGAGTTTTGGTCCACTGCAGACAAAGTAAGACAGGCAAAGATTCATACAAGTGGGCCTTCATTTCTCTTGTCTAGGATGTTACTGTCATTGGAATGAGTGGAAGATAGGTTGGTTGTGGTTCTCTTGACCGCGAATTGTCAACTTAGGCGATACCTGTACCTGCTAGCATATCTGTGGCAACTGATAGTTTGTATAAGGAGTATCGAATTATTATAGGTTTTGTAAATATGAGGAGATCACAGAGATCCTACTGTGATCTAAGTACTGGAGAGATCTATGAGTGGATTCTATCCTTGCAAACAAATAAAGTAAAGATTCATTGAGTATCTGTATTATTCATTAGATTCAATTATGATCGGTTCCTGACTATTAAATGAATTAAACAATACATTAAATTAAATTAAAAAATATATAACGTAGTTGTGTAAAAATTGTGCTTGATCTCTGGTCGGAGGCAACTTTAAGTTGGGGGTTGAGCTTTGGATTTGATAAGTTCATCTCGTAAAAGAAACATAACCACAATAAAAAGTCCAAATGAGTCAGTGAAAAGACCAATGCACTACAAATGTTATAGTGTCCAGGATGATGATAATACATTGTGCAAATGTCAATTTTAATTAAAAGAGGAAATAGATGATGTTAATAAGAAGTTCCTTTGAAATTTTTGATAATTTTCTGTCTTTTAAAAGTAAGAAAAAATGATGTAATGTTGCTGAGATAAGTAATTTTACTTATTCTGATAATTAATTTTTTGAATTTAAATCCTTTTTCTACAGTTTATAAATTTGAATAGACTAAATAAAATTTAATTACGCGTTTTTTTACTATTTTTGAAACATTCATTTTATATTTGTTTATAAAATTACTATGACTAACTACATATAAAACTAATTAAATAAATAAAGTAATAGATTTATTTACTATTGATTAATAAACTAATAAAATGTAAAAATATTAAAATATAATACTTCTAATGAACAATAAAAAAATTGTATTAAGTCATATATATATATATATATATATATATATATATATATATATATATATATATATATATATATATATATATATTTTATATTAAATATTCTTGTAATAAATTATATTTATACTTTCTTTCAATAAATTGATAAATAACAATATTAATGTATTTATAATAAAGCAAATAAACGGGCGTTATATTAAAATATGTATATTTGCAATTGACAATATAATCAGAGTATAAATATAATTTCAAATAATATAATTTATTATTGGAAAATCCACTTTAATTCATAATTATAAAATAATTAATTAATAAAGAATAAATCAAAGTATACTCAATAAATACAAGAATAAATTAATACTCCATATAAATGGATATATATATATATATATATATATATATATATATATATATATATATATATATTCATACGAAGAAATAATATGTACGTAGAAATTGAATAAATAATATAAATAATTATATTAACTTATGTACGTTGATAACAATTATCACAAGTAGTTGATCAATAACGTTACATATATATTTGAGATAATTATTATATACATATATGTATATATATATATATATATATTATATATATATATATACATTTAAAAATATAAATATAGATATGAATATTTCTCAACATTAATATAAATACATATATAAATGAGTAGAATATTTGAATTTTCAAACATAATATCAATAATATAGTATTTTTTGCCATCTGTTGATAAATAATATATTTATACCGCTTTTAACCCTAAACAATAGCAGTCTATTTGGTTCGAAGATTGACTAAATCACATAATCAATTGAATTGTAACGTATATATAATGTAATTAAATGATCGTATAATTGATAAATGAGATATTGAGTATATGATTAATATAATTATGTAACTACTATTTATAAGTAATAAAAATGTAAACTTGTAATTTAATTAGATAATACCATTTATACCTCTACAGAGCTTATTCATTTACAACATAGATGTCACTAACATGTCAATGTCTTAAGCAAACAATTTATGATTTAGTTTACATATTTACAGCTATTTTATATTTTTATAAGAAATTTTAAAATTGTTTTTGTATTATCTCAACAAACAATATTATATATATACTAAATATATAAATTTTTATATTTTATAAATATTAAAGAAAATAAGTTTCAGTTCATGTAATTTATTTACTATAATTTTAATGAAATTCAGATTATATTGTTCCATAATAAAACCGAATAAATATAAATACATATTTGTATTTTTCTATGTTCAAAGTAGTGTTAAATAAATATTGGTTAATTTTATGTATAATATAATTCTTTTTAACTGAAGGACATAAAATCACTCATTGTTTATTTTGATATTGTAACAGATTTACTTTAATATACATGAATTTTTACTGTCATTACAATATACATATTATAAAACTATTCAATAATTATTTATTGTTCATTTTATAACCCAAAAATAAAGTGAACAATAATTAAAATATTTAGTGGTGTTAGGGTGATAACTCAATTGTGTTAAATAAAATCACTTATTAAATATATTATTTCTATCTGATTATAACAGTGTTAAAAAGAGATTTAGAGATATACAGTACTGTAAATAATATTAAAGTCACAATCAATAAAAAGTTAATTCTTACATATATGACAGTTCGTCTAGATTTTCCACATTATAAATATAGGATGGCCTAAATAAGACAAAAGGAGAGTTGAATTTAGTAATAATAATAAGGAAGAAAATGTATGCCTATACCCTTTAGTTCTTATTTGGGATATTTTATATATATATATATATATATATATATATATATATATATATATATATATATATATATATGTATCCTACCTATTGTAAGAATAATTTAATGAATTCACAAAACACAAAGAATTATGGAAAAACATATGTTATATATAACACGAAGAGAGAGAGAGAAAGACAATCAAGTAGATAAGAAAGAAAACAAAAGGTATGAATGTTAGCACAAAAGTAAAAAATTTTAAATGGAAATAAGATGGTCATATAGCAAGAAAAGAAGATTACTGATGGACAAGAGAAATTTTTGATTGAGAAATCAGATACATAAAAAGGATTATGACAAGACCCATGAATAGACAGTAAAGAGATGTAAGAAAACACACAAGAATAAATGGAAGCGAAAGGCATTGAATTTTTCGTTTTGGATAGTTTTGTAAAACCTTTATTCAATAGTAAATAAAAACTGATTAATGATTATATATATATATAATTTATTTTGGGCTAATTTGTGAATTATTGTAGTTTAATATAAATTACACTTTCTATTCCATAGTTTCCTTTTTGAATTCATATTTATACTACAACGTGTTCATTTCATAAATTAATAATATTGCAATTAATTTGTTTTTAATTTTCATATGTTAATTAATTAAATAACAAAGCCTATAAATGTGGTTACACGTATTCAAAAACACTCAAAAGATGTATAATTAAATAGTGTTTAATAAAATAGTGCAATTTTTTTTCTTTTATTTAGTGAACATTTTTAACTAAGTCTTTAAAATTGAGTTACAAGAGTATTTTAATACATATATATATATATATATATATATATATATATATATATATATATATATATATATATATATCAAAACTTAATGTATTCGAGTAAAATCAGGTGAGTATCATACTGTTATAATATATATTTATTTATAGTTTTAAACTAGTATTTTAAATAGGTGTTTTGGTATATAAAAAGGAAAAAAAATTAAAGATTTTCAAGATAAGAACAATAAAAAATATTAAATGTATTTAATTTATAGAGATAGCACAATAATTTATAGATATGAAGCGATTTTATCGAAAATATTTTAATTTCCTTTATCTAATAAGAAAATATTATTTCTAACAAGAATATCTATTAAGTGAAATGTAAAATTTTTAGTTAGTTATAAATAAATAGATTTAATAATTTGGTTACTAACCTTTTCTTATGAGTAAGCTCGTAACTCTCCGCAATGCTTCTCGTGGCGATTTTTGAAAGAACTTCGGTGTTAAATTCGGCGGAAGTGTTAATGGCTTTCTTGAATTGCTATCCCAAACAGCGCCATGTGATGGACCCAAACGATCTAGATGTTCTATCGACGCAGGTCTAGCATGTCTGTGTCTTGGATACCATCCTCTACCAGGACCTCCTGCTAATCTCAATAATTCTGCACCGGCTATAGCTTGTTCTAAACCGGAATTCGTCATTCCCCTTCTGTATCCCAACGTGTTTATTGTTCCCATTGTGCTACTTTGTCTCGGTGCCGTTCTACTCCCAATATTAGCTGGCACATCGGGCGCTCTTCTATGTGGTGTTCTAGGAATATCACATCCACGTGCGAATATAGGCGTTTCAGGTAGCGAGCAAGAAGTCTGCATGTGGTGTTCTTCTCTAGGGACTTGTGACGATCTTTTCAAGAATGTTCTACGTTTAGTTCCCGGCAGATCTGTAGGCAACGTTCTACGTTCTGTCGGAGCTTGACGACCGGATCCGTGAATATTTCGTCGACCGCGACCGAACCCAGCATCCATCGATCTTGTTTTCAAACTATTCGATATGACATCGCGGTGAGGAGGGATTTGTGGTGGTTCTGAGCATGCAGGTAGTGTGTCAGCTCGTGTTTTATGGACAGGATGAACTATTTCTTGATATTCGTCTTCATCTTCTTCGACGGGCGAAGGAGGTAATGGAGGGAATTCGTGTTGGACGACTTCAACACGTACTGGAAAATCTACTGAACACGAATTCGGTATTGGCCAATCATTTTTATTGTCTTGGTGGTGTGATAAGAGCATCTCTTTCGCACTTTCTGATTTCTGTATGCCATTTCGTTTTGGTTTTGGCGGCGGTTCTTTGTGTTTTCTTTCGGGTATTATTTGACGATAATATTCGTCCGATTTTCTTATTTCAACGTTGCTACTAGATTTCTGAATTTCATTTCGTTTCGGCATGGCACTATAAGGAATAATTTCGTCCTCGTATATATTTCGTTTATTAGGCGTACTATTCACGGATTTATTATAATCTAAATCGTGCCCATTTATTTTAGATTCATCGATACAAAGCTTAGATACATCCATGTCTTCACGGTTAAGTAGTTCGCTAATGTTCTGTTCTATTTTCCTTAACGGTGATATATCGGCACTGTTCTGTCGTGGACTTTCAACATCTTCTTCCTCTTCAACAGTAACAGCTAATTCTCTGCGAGGTTGATAATCATCAGCAGAGAGTGTCGGAAGAGAAACTACTCTTACTAAATTAGGCGGTGCTTGATTATTGAAATCTTGTGGAGTTTCTACTACGGGTGGACTATAATTTTCTATAATACCTTCCTTAATGAGTGATTTTATGTTATCGAATGTAGTGCTGTGTTTTTTGCATTCTGTATATCTCTGAGGCGTGCTAGATCTCGAGTTAGATTCGAAACTAATTCTTGATTGGGGACTATTCGAATCCCTTGAATTATTTAAATCTAAACTATAGCGTGATTTAGGCGAATTAAGTTCTTGGCTTAATCGAGACATAGATGGAGTTAAATCTACACTGAATCTAGAATTTGGTGTATGTAGTTCACGATTTATCCTCGAACTGCCAAAATCAGCGCTATATCTCGAATGTGGTATACTGAGGTCAGAACTCAACCGTGAATTTAAGGACGAAGTTGAATTCTGAGAACCTGACATGTGATTTAATGGTTTTCTGTCCTTTTTTCCTCGTCTAATTACATATGTTCCACCATTACTCAGATCTGACGATTGTAATTCTTCTGGAAGTATAACAGGATCGTCAGAATCAGAAAATGGTGAAATAATTTCATCTTCTGTACTACACACTGGAGGATCAGGCCAATCATCCAAATCTTTTAAACGATTAGGAATTGAACTTGTGCTTGAATGCGATTGGTCAGCAGATCTTCTTCTTCTCCGTCCTCCGATCACTTTAGTACTGCCAGGAGTAAGTAAAGGATCATCTAAAGGTACTTCCCAAGCAATACTGTTTCGTTTACTAGTGTTAGCTGTCGCTGGAGGAGGAGGAGGAGGTAGAGTTTCTTCTAAAGAATCATCTGAGAAATGTTCGTCGTCTGCTAAAGCACTCAGTGGTCTTAAAGCGTCGTCACTTTCATCGCTCGGATGTCGACGTCTTACTTCTCGATGTCTTTCGGATGCACCAGGGACAGTTCGAGGAGGTACACGAGCGGGAGGGCTCATAAGAAGGGATTTTCCTTCATGAGGTAAACTAGCGAAACGATATTTAGGTCCTTGGTCTGTTTTTTCCCATCCATTCGAACACTGATATCTTGTTTTCGGCTGTAAGTAAAAAATAATTATGCAGTTAGCAATAAAAAAATTGATATGTTTTTACATTTATGTACACACACACACACACACACACACACATATATATATATATATATATATATATATATATATCATGTATGAAAGAAAAACATTTTTCTCTTCTTAAATTCTATTTTAACAAAAACAAAACAGAAAAGTATTGACATGGTTAGTATTCTTTATTAACCAATTCTGTAAAATATTTGAGGATAAGTACAAGAAATATATTTATACATGAAAAGAATTACAACAATCAAAAAAACCTTAATTTTATTTGTAAAAAGTCTAGTGTTAGAACTAAATAAATAATTTAATTCAAACTATGAAAATTTTTAAACTAACAAATACAATAGAAATCACACTTATTATTTAAGACAAAATCATAATTAATATTAAAATTAAGTAATCGTTACTATTTTATAATATTTTAATAACAATTTTATGTTAAATTTTTAAATAAACTTCATAAGAAAGATTTTTTGATTATTTTAATAATTTTGTAATGAATAAATTATTTTTTTCAAAACAAAAACCTAAATACTTTAGACTAATATTTAGAATATTTTTTCGATTTTATCGGAATTTCGTTTTATTTTGAGAAAAATATTAAATTTAATCCAGTGTAATATACCTATATACATACATATTGTATACGATGGCCATTTAAAAAGTTCGTAACCTAATAATGAAAAAGTGTGTTCAATATAATTCCCATGAACTTCAAAATACTTTTTTTAACGATGCTTCAGTGCTTTCATCACACCTTGGAAGTTTGATTGGAAAATTTTAAGGCCTTGAAATTAGCCATTTAATACTTACCATTTGAAGAAAATCGCTTACTAGCAGAAAATTTTTGGAGGTGTAGGAATATATAGAAGTCGAAGGGAGTTAATTTAGATAAAAATCGTAAATCGTACTTCAATTTGGCAATTTTTGTCACTCAAATTATACTTATATAGGGATGTACGTGCATTATCCCAAAAAATGGTTCTTTTTTTAATTTTTTTGGTTTAGTTAATCTAATAGATTAGAATAGTATTTTCGGTTTAATGTTTAACTCTTTGGAAGATAATTAGTAATATCCTTACAGAGGAACAGAAAATGGAAACCATAATATTTTTTTCACACAAAATGAATTTTATCTTTTTTATGATAAAAAACTATTATTACATTGTTTTAACTGTATTTTTGTTTCTGATATGTAATGGCGGATTTAAGTTTCATCATTGGTTACAAATCAACGAATGAAATCAGTTGCATTTTTTTAAATAGTTCAAATATCTTTATGAAATTTGCCGATATTTTTTTCATGAATAATTCTTTGATTAGGATATAAAATGTTTGTTCATCTAAAACACCCATAACTTTAGCAATTTCAGACACTTTCAAGCTACCATCCTCTAAAACAATATCCTATATTTTTTTGGGTAATTTATGATGAAACACTTTTTGAACGAGTAATTTATAGGCCACCTTTAAACTTGTATGACTAGGTTTAAATTTTGCAGCTCATTTTTTACATTTGTAAATAAAGGTGCCATATCAGTCAATATACGAGTATATGATACCTAGTTAAAAAATTACGTTGGTGTTAAACCTTTTTTTAACAAAAAACTTTAACATTGCATAATGGTCAATTTTAACGTGTTTAAAAGTACAATAAGATGACTTCAAATAGAAATTAACAATAAACTGCTATACAGAGTTACTTGATGTTTGATAATTGTTTAAAACATAGATATGACAATAAAACAAGGTACAAATATTTAGTATAAAACTGACATCTATACGCTAGGTCACAGATTTTTTAAATGACTCGTATTATACTTATATATATATATATATATATATATATATATATATATATATATATATGTATGTATGTATATTAAATACAACGGTCATTATACGATATTAGTTACAACAAATGTTCGAATAAATGAACAAAGTTTGTTCAGAGAAGAAAAGCGTAATCAATCCAATCTGTTTACGTGAATGATCAAAACAAATTGATTGATGACACTGAAACAGAAAATAAATTGATTGATACGTTAAAGGAAATTTTTTCAGTAATTTCAAGAAAAAAATATACAATTTAGTTTCTCTGAAATTGTACTCTTGTTTTGTGTATTTTTCATTTATTATTTGTTTTATGTTTGATTTTTTTTGTATCTAATACAATTAAATTTCGTAAATAATACTGTATGTTTAATGATCATACTTTTATTTATTTTTCAATAGTGAAAAAATGTTGTTTTTGATTTTGTACATATATACACATACACACACACACACACACACACACACACACACATATATATATATATATATATATATATATATATATATATTTTCAGTTTCAATAATTTGAAATTTATAATATGGATGAAATAAGAATGAACTTGACGAATGAATGGCATACCAAAGTCGTTTGTGTTGCTGCCGTCACGCCGGAATTTTGTTCGTTGATAAAGTAATCTAAGTTCCTCTTGTTGAATTGTTTCTGAGGACTGCTGATGATTTCTACTCGAGATTGATTCGGCATGAACGATTTGTTGTTACGTCGGCCACTGTTTCTCTTCGCCGAGTTTCCAGGGGAAACACTGAAAAATCACCACACATTCATTAACAGTGTTTCGTTATTTCAAGTACATGAGTTTTGCATCAACAATCTAAGAAATTTGTTTGGATTGACGTAAAAAATTAATCTTATTCTAAAAAAAAAATGCAATTGAAAGAAGATATATATATATATATATATATATATATATATATATATATATTACGGCATTAATGTAATAAGAATTTTTACAGCAAGAATAAAATTATTAATAAATGTACAAACTATTTCCTATTAAATAACAAAAATAAAAAAATGTAATGCTAAAATTAATAATTATATATGACCAATAACAGACTGAATTTGGTATCTATATATGAAATAAAACAATTTGGTTTTTAAAAAGTTTCTCTAAACATTATGTTATCAATAAATATAAATTATTTATATTTGGAGTTTTAAAATTTAACAACTTATATATTGAGTAGTTTGATAATGTAAATTGATGAAGTAGTAACAAGATAGCTACTTACACTTTTTTCTAAAACAAATGTATTTTATTTATGGCTTTATATTAACATTTGTCAAAATTAAAAATAAATCTATCAGATAAAGAAAATAATTCAGAAGGATATTTTTTGAGAAATAATAAACCAACTTGAGTGGGAGAATTTAGAAAGTAGACGGAGACATGCGACTGCACTTTGCATATTTAAAGCTTTTGTGGGGTATCCGGTCTGGGAGGATTTTAATCAAAGAATTGCTTCGGGTTCTTTCTATGAGAGAAATGATCACTTATTAAAAATTAAACTGAGAAACAACAAAAAACAAGTTGACGAAAATTCAATCTTTTATAGAGGTGCTCTGATTTGAAATGTTCATCATTTTAATATTTTTAAACCACCATTTCAGCGAAAGCTTTTAAAACTAAATTAAAAAAGAGGTAACATATAATTTAAAAAATCGTTTCAATTAGAACTTTTGTTGTCAGACTCACACATTTAGGCAAGAGTTATTATTATTATTAATATTATTGTGATTTTTTTTTTAAGATATATAGATTGTAATGTATTTAAAAATATATTTTATATATATATAATATTTATGAATGCGTGTACATAAATTTTAAGCTGAAGAAATTATTTTCACAAAAATATGGCCCTATAATCCACGTCACTAATATTTCATTGGGTGATATTGTATATCGTAGTTCACTTAAATGATATTCATTGGATATATGTATATCTAACTATCTAGCTATATATATATATATATATATATATATATATATATATATATATATATATATATATATATATATAACATCACACATCATAAAGCCCATATCAATCCACTACTGGACGAAAGCCTTAATGAATGCTACCATTCACTGGCATTTGGTCATATTCACCACGCTGACCAGGCGGATTGGTGAAGATTTTTTTATTGGGGGTTTACTCTCTTCTCGACAGTTATTTTTTTTACAAGATGAGGTTGTCGGCCTTCATGCTCAACCCTCGAAAATGAGGGACTCTCCGACTGGGAATCGAACGCAATCTCCCCGCATGTCACGCGGTGATGCAAACCACTGTGCTACCGAGTCGGTATATATGTGTATATATATATATATATATATATATATATATATATATATATATATATATATATATATATATAGTATATATATATATATATATATATACATGAAGACTTTAAAAACTATCCATAGAGAATAATAAAAATGGGATAATGTCAGAATGTCGGAACTTTAACAGCTGGTGGCAGTCATGTTTGAATTTTTTTTAAGATTATTTTGACATTTCAACTCAGTATAATTTAGCAAAGTATCATGGAACGTTCAATACCTCAACAACGCTTAGACATTGTAAAAACTTCAGTAGACTTATTGAAACAACAGTTTAATGAGTCCATTATTTCACGAAATGGACCATCAATTGGCCACTAAGATCATGTGATTTAACTCCATTCGATTATTTTCTGTGGGGTTATGTGAAATCATTGTTTTATGCTAATAAACCACAAACAACAGAAGCAATAAAAATAAATATTAACCCTTTCGCTCCTAACGCCGATTATAGCCGGCGGCCACGAAGCGACTCCTAGAGACTAACACCGGCTATAACTGGCGGCGTCGCAAACTAATTTATTTAAAAATAATTTACGAGGGTCATTTGATAAGTATGGTAAATTTTAAAATTGATGAACAATTTTAAAAATTATTAAATTTTTAAATATCACGGTAAATTTTTTTACCATACTTATCAAACGACCCTCGTATTTAAAAATATTTTTATATTTAAAAATATCAAAAACTACCAGCTCGTCATTTTATTACACCCGGCAATAATTACTCGTCAAAAAATAGCGGAAGACATTTTCCTTCACTTTATAAATCTTAAGGAAAAAATAATTTACGAAGATGTGTTTGTAGCAAAAGGATAAAAGACGTGAATCGCATTACCAATGCGAAGAATGTGATGTTGGGTTGTGCGTGTTTCTATGTTTTAAAAAATATCATACTGAGTTACTTTATTAAATTTTTATATATTATTATTGTACAATTTCCAATTATTAATTAAATTATTATTGTTTTATATATATATATATATATATATATATATATTCATTTATATAATATATATGAATTATATTATTGATGCCTAAATCATGTCAAGACGGTGTTATTAGGGCGTAAGAAGTAATCCCGAACGCCGAAGACTGTCCACGTGCAATGTGTACATTTTTGGCGAGGGATCCCGTTTAGTGGCAACACTAGTGGGAGAGCAAACTTCAACAATTATGACAAAGAGTGTAAAAATTGTACTAAATGAATGTATTATGTCAAACGAAGTCATAGTGGTCATATGAATGAAATTGTGTTCCGTCATTAATGCCAAAGAATACGCTTAAAAAGAAAAAACTAACTAATTAAATACTTTTTGTTTTATTTCTATTTGAACTTTTGAAGTGCTTATTGGAAAACCCTACATCATGAAATTGAATATTTTTCTGCATTTAAAAATATTTTTTTAATCAATGTATTCTATCGGTTCTTATTTATAGCAGTAGAATATGGGTCTTGAATATCAAAATAATTCAGCGACTCTACATAATATAAAAAAACACAAAAGGATTTATGTTAGGAATAACACGTCGAGATAGAAAAAGAAAATGTATGTTAAAAATAACATGTAGGGACAGAAGAGTAGATAAATAAAAACAATAGTTACTGACGTTATACAAAAAAAATAGGAGTTTAAAATAGAAATGGGTCAGTCATATAGAAAGAAAAAAAGATCATTGATGGATAAGAGAAATAATTTATTGGAAACCTAGGTATATAAAAAGGCTTAGGATAATATTCATGGATAGATGGGTCAAAGACATAAGAAAATTTTTTGGAATAGACTGGAAGAAAAAGACATTAGACTAATTGAAGTAAAAGATTTTGGGAGAAGCTTTCATTCAGCAATAGAAAAAGAAGCTTATGATATATATATATATATATATATATATATATATATATATATATATATATATATATATATAGCTAACCGGTGATGTAGTAACATATTTATATCCACGATTGTCATGTGAAACATTCGTTATTTGATCGGAAAAATAAAGCAAAAATAGTTCATAGCTGAGGTGAAGACAATCACCTAAGACAATAAATCTTGATTAAAAAATTAACCTTTCTGGTCAGTGCAGCAAGTATGACCAAGTACTAATAATATTCAATAAGGCTTTTGTTCAGCAGTAGACTGATAAAAGGTAATATGAAAATAAAGATGTATGTATATATGTTGTATATATATATATATATATATATATATATATACGAGTATATATATATATATATATATATATATATATATATATATAACGTTTTTAAAGTGCTCTATATATTTGATTTAGATTCATTTAGTATTTTAACTTAAAATCATTTTCATGTCATTTCGTGCTTACATTTAAAATTCATAAAAAGAAATAATTTAGAAGTGAAAACAATATTAGCGAAGAATGCAATAAATTGGTAAATGTATTACGATGATGGCAGAAAAAATAAAATTTATTTTATTTTATTATAAATAAACGATTTTTTTAATAAATTATTACTATTAATTCTATCTTACCAGACTGCACTTCTTTCAGTTCACTATGACAATAGAATGAAATAAGATAAAAGAAGTTTTCGATTCTTAATGCATGGCTCATTCTATGAAAATGTGGTATGTTTTGTCTTATACCTCTGCACTCTTGGTTCATTTAACAGTTTTTGTTAGGACTTTCGAATCATTTATTTTACAATGTTTATTTATGATAGTATTATACATTTTTTTAATAATTTATTAATATCAAGTTATGATAAAAGAGGTGTCAAAAGTGACAGTAGAAAAATATTATTATAAGAATATTTTAATTAAAAGTGTCATATGTAACAAGTGCAAAGGATTAGAACAAAATATTTAAAAATGTTTAAAAACTCATATTAAGTTATAATATTCCATGTATATATATATATATATATATATATATATATATATATATATATATATATATATATATATATATATATATATATATATATATATATATATATATATATATATATATATAGATAGAGAGAGAGAGAGAGAGAGAGAGATTATTTTATAGGTATTTTTTTTCAAATATCATTATTACATTTTTGTATATATTTTTCAAATAAGTTTAAAGTAACAGACGACAATGTGTATTTTTACATTATTTAATTAAAGCACATTTCTAGATATTGTATTAAATGTAACAAATATATTATTGAATAATAATCGATTTTAAAATATTGACAATTAATTAAATAGTAACATATTTTTCATATTATTAACACATTAAACCCGATTTGAACGATTGTTAGGTCAAACATTTTGTTAGTATAATGAAGTGAGATTTATTGTTGAGTTAGGGTACCATGTGTTAAATATTTAAATATTTGTGATGTTTTGGGCCATTATTGTTAATCATAAATTATGATTGCATTGAAACAATATTTTTAATTCAGAGTATTATTGTTAGAATTTGAATTAAACGTAAATAAATTATCACTCCAATACCATAAGATTTTATAAAAGTGTTTAATAATTATTTATTTTCTTTTAAACTGATGTACATTTCGATTGCAATGTTATTATCGTCAGAGCGCTGTATTACAAAATTTTAACTAGTTCTTAGTTGTGATTTATTTCTATATCTACACTAGTTTTTGGTCATGGTGTACTTAATGACTTTCTAATTTTTGTTGTCTTTATCTAGTTATTTTCAACTAGTGTTTTTTTTTAAACTTTGAATTTCTTATATGTATATCAAGCATATGGTTATTTATTTATATTCAGTAAAGAACATTAAAAATTTTTAAAGGTTTGTGATATCTCTTTGATAAGGGTTAAATATCAATATGTGTTACATGTTTGAAAAAAACACGTTATATAAAGACATGAGTATCGAAAAAAGTGTATAATATTATATTTGACTAATAGATACTTTTATAGTTTCTTATGATATTGGAATAATAATTCATTTGAATTAGTGAATTTGTTATAATTTTAAAACAAATCGTTAGAATTTAACTTTGCATATTTTTATGAAAGAAAAATAAGGATATAATAGATAAGAAAGTATAGTAATTTTTATAAAATTATTATACCATATTTATTATAAAATTTTATTGTTATTATATAAGTTTATGTAATTTATATATATATATATATATATATATATATATATATATATATATATATATATATATATATAAGAATGGCTGAGCTGTATAATCGGAAAGAATTTTGATTTTACTTTTTGATATCCTGTGCATTTATATAAGAAACAAGACATTGTGGATCGAGTTGAACGTGTTAATACAATATTAAAATAAATTTTATGTTTTTATGCATATATTATACATATAATACATATTTATGTATATATATATATATATATATATATATATATATATATATATATATATATATATATATATATATATATATATATATATATATATATATATATATATATATATATATATATATATATATATATATATATATATACTAGCAAGAAAAAGTCTGCGCACAAAACATAAAAAGACTATTGTTGCTAACAAAACATTTTTAAATATTAAAAAAAATAAAGAAAAATAACAAAACAAACGATATTTTTTAAAAAAATACGCCAGAAAAAGTATGCGTACACCTAATTAAAAACTAAAAAAAATACTTAAAATTTTCTTTAGTATGATGTTTTTCCTTTTTTTCATAGATTACACTAATCGTTCAGTTTCTTCAGAACTAATTTTCGCTCATTCTTTGATTATAGTAGTCTTCAATATTTCTTTCGATGTTATATTGCAATGCCGAATTTTGCGCTCAAGTGAACCTCATAGATGTTCAATGGGATTTAAATTAGGAGATTGTGGGGGCATATGCAATTGCTTTGGAATATAAAGTACCCAAAGCTTGACAATTTCGGTCGTATGTTTATTATCATTGACCTGTTGGAAATAAAAATTACGGCCTAATCCCATTTTTTCTGTACTTTCTTTTAAGTTTCGCTTTAAAATATTGAGATAGTCGAATTTATTCATTCATTTATTTATTCATGATTCTATAAATTCGATATTTTCAACGCTGCTACTTGACATACACCCCCGTACCATTACTTCACCACCACCATGTTTCACGGTGGGAAACAATTTTTTATTATCTAAGACTATATTAGACTTTCGCCAAATAAGATTTCGTCCTTTTATGCCAAATATACAAAATTTACTCTCGTTGGAAAATATTATATTTTTCCAAAAGTCCTCCGATTTATTTACGTGCTCATTTGCGAAAGCAACGCGCATAATTTTGATTATTCTTGAAATGAACGGCTTCTGTCTTGTGATTCGACTACGGTACTCAGCCTTTCTTAGAATTTTCCTTATCGTACCATAACAATTTTTTATCAAATTGTACGTGGACACTTTCAGCAATTATAGAAGCAGATGATCGTAAATTAGACTTAATTTTATTTATGATATAATGCTTTTTTCCTTTTAGATAACTTTGAAGGGCGGCTAAAACAGGGCTTTGATGTTATGATATCGGTTATTTTGAAAAAAATATCACTCATAGATTGATGAATGCTATCTTTCTAAAATTGTTTCAATATTTTAGTAGCTCTTTTTTACTTCCCATAATTTTATAACTATTTTTTGCGTTGATATGCTTATTTCCTTCTTTTTAAAATTACATATTTTATTTTTCATGATTATTTTTAATTATGCTCACTTGTTTCACCTATTTGATAAAAACTAAAGTCAAGAATAACAATACGCATTGAATTTTCAACAATCGTTTAGCTAATTGTAATAATGTAATTAAAAAATCTAAAAATACTGCAGCTGCGCGCATATTTTTTCTTGCTAATTATTGGGGATCGTAGCTGTTTTTTTGCTATTAAATTAAAATTTTTGCCTCAAAATTCATAATGTTGCTGTTTATATAAAAATCATATTCCATTGTAATTAAATAATTTTAAAAATTGGGAAATTAATTATATATTCGTAATTTATTGCAAATAAATCTATGATAAATGTGGTGTGCGCAGACTTTTTCTTGCTAATGTATATATATATATATATATATATATATATATATATATATATATATATATATATATATATTAATATATATATATATTATGAATTTTATTAGTGTTTTTAGAAAACTACAGATTAAATCTATTTTTATGCATACGTTAATTTGTTTAAAAAGCTTTACACAGTTATAATATGCATAGAGTTTTTAAACGAAAGGAATATTTGAATATATTATTAGAGAAAAAAATGCTGAAACCTTTTATATAGGCGCTTAACAACTTTTTATAACGTATTATTTATATATAAAACGTGCATACCGTGGAAGTAATGTAGCTATTAGTCTTTCCGCTTCTTCAGGCGGTGGCGGAAAATCTAATTCTACAGGTCCTGTTTGCAGTGTTTGCGTCATCGTTGTTGTAACGACGGGATCGTTTTCTAGTAAATGCGGCGGTAAATTCTCCAGCTGTACTTCGTTCAGCGGTTTGAAACTGAGCGTAAATTTAGCTTTACGTCCATTCATACTCATGTAGCCGTCATCTTCTGATTGATGACCGCCGAGCGATGGACTTTCGTCGTCCGGCGTCGATGATGATGCATTTCCAGTGCCCGGGGTGTCTATAGAATCGCCGTTGCCGGGAGTATTGACGGCGGTCGTTGCTGTATTCGTCTGTACGGCTTGTTGAAGCAGTTGATTTGCGTTTTCGATATCATCGAATTCTGATAATACTCGATCGAGAAGTTCTAAAGAACTTTGGACATCATCGCCACCGCTGAAAATATTAAATAGTTATTCGATTTTATGTAATGTAATTTGATATTCTATTTTGTATGAAAAAATTAAAAATATAAAACTACACATTTATTAAATATGAAATAATATCAGTAAAAATATATATATATATATGCATAACAGAAATTCAAATTCATAGTAAATTGATTACATTAAGTTGATTTCATGAAGATGTTTGCACATGAATAAATTTGTTTTTACATCTAATGTTATGTATTCAGTTTATAATATAGAAATATGAATATTCCGCTCTACATATTATTTTATAGAATTTTGAAAAGTTAATAACTAAAAATTTATCTTGTAAAATGAAATTTATGGATAAAGACTCTTTGATCGAATCTATGAATCATAAAGAAATTAGTAGTAAGTGAAGTAAATTAACTTTTAGTTCAATAATTGATAAATTATTACCATTTATTTTATATAATGTTTTCCGATTATTTTCCATGAAGTAATTTAACAATTTTATGCAAAAATTAAAAAAAAATATCCAGAGAATTTATTTTTTTAAAAAAGGAAATAGATCATACATTTCAAATATTTACATCATACAAATCATACATACAAATAAATATTATACATACATACAAATCATACATATAAATATTTTAAAACGTGTCATTGCACCTAAATATGATTAGATTTATTGTTAATATGTATACTATGGGAAAAATATGTTTAAATATTCTATTAAAGAAATCAGGTTCGCAATCGTCATTATTAGATGTCCTTCATTAAGAATAATTCGGCTGATCGCTAAGGAAGAATTTTGAAATGTAATTTAAGTACAGTATTTATTGACATCAAATGACATTATTGACGTGAATGTAGATATTGTGTGATGTGTACTGAGAAAAGTTAAATTGAAAGGTCGATCAATTACAAGTTGGGCGAATGTGATTTTTTCTTGATGAAATTAAAATTAATTGTATAGGTTTAACACAAATGAATTTTAACCCCAACACCAAAATGGTTTAAAGTAATTATTGAACACAATGGTTTAATAAGTGATTAGTTGACACTTTAAACCATTAAAATGTTGGGATTAAAATTCATTTGTGTTAAAGTGAATCAGTCAAGGTTCCAAAACAACAAATAATTGTATAAGTTCTAATGGATATGAAAGGCAAGAGAATTATAACATTTGAAGAAGAGAAAGATAAAAGAGATTAATAAGTTACGCGAATACAATTTATTGATACAAAGGCGCATAATGATTTCAGATGTAGGGATCTTAAAAAGTATTTAGGAATGTATGACAACACAATCGTACATCTCAATTTTGGAAAATGATTTGAAACCAAGTTTGGATAAATGGGAAAATCTGTATTTGATTTACTTTTCCAGAACGATAACAATTCCAAATACGCTGCGAGAAACATTAAAAATAGTTCAATGATCAAAGTTTCCAGGAGATGAATTAGCCTCCTCAATTACCCGATATTAACCTAATTGAACACTACTGGATGCATATTAAAATGTGCCTTTTTGTCTATACTAACTCGACGAAAATATTTCATAAGTAATGTCAAAGAATATGAGAAAAATGAACCTAAATTCCTAAGACTTTAAGTAGGAAATTTTTAAAGAGTTTGCATTGAAGAATTAATTTGATTTTGGTTGCCAAATGAAATATCAAATAATATAAAATTGGTACTGTGTATTAATACATATTTTATCATGTAGATCTCTAACTATTAATTTTTAATCTCTAGAAATGAAGTACTTGAATTTCTAAAAAAATACATTATTAATATTTGTGAAATTATTTAACAAAAGTGTATATACAAAAAATATTTTTTCTGTTAAAGAATATTTTATTTTTGAAAATTGTTTAATGTTTTTTATGTCAGCATACGATTGAACTTGTCAGTCACTGTATATATATATATATATATATATATATATATATATATATATATATATATATATATATATATAATAAAGTGCTCGGAAATTTTATATTTCAAAAAATAAAAACAAATGTTTTACGAAAGACTGACTATGACATTCGTTTATTAGATACAGAGATTCAGATTAAATAAAGCACTTGATGGTTTTGCCGATATATGAAAATAATTATAAAAAAAATATACGACTTGTACTTTTATTAAGACATTTGAATAATTTATATTGTACTAAAAAAAAATGCTTTTTAATAAATATTTTACATATAAAAATTACAATTATTTTAAAAAAATAAATTCAGTGATAAAATATGCTGCTCTATAAATTTACAAAAGACATTTTCTTATTATAAAGCTTCAAAGGGATTTTCTACGGCTATTTAGAGATACATAAAGATTTCTTATGTGGTTTAATTCATTCAGTAACTTCTTTGAACTTTAACGGATCAGAAGAAAAATGAATTGATGTATCTATAGTATGACTTTACTTTAACAATATGAACAGAGTGTTTCACATTTTAAAAGTAATAAAAGTATTAAAAAGATTTAAACAATACGTATTTACTATTTAAAGTAAATTCAATAAAAGAAGACTGTAAGTAAATAAATCAAAAAAGGTATTTTAGAAAGTGGCATTAATGTTAAATTTTAAGAAAAACAAATAAAACCAGCCTATACATTTAGTATTATACTATAAGGTAAACTGTTGAAATTTAATAAGGATTAGTGAAAAATTCAGTACTAATTCGCTATATGTATTTTGTAGTATATTTCAGTAAGTTAAAATTTTCGATTATTTTATAATATATACACATTCAATTGAACGTGAAAAATTCTATTTATTTTGAAAATACACTTTTAATAATTTTGATGAATACTACTATTATAAATTTTATTTGTCAATTTTTATAGATTAAATCAACAATAAAAAGTTATAAATAAAAATTTTAATATAGATTTAATATATTATTATTCTATTCATCATTTATTATTAAATAACTTTTAAAGTAATAAATTAAACTTCTTATTATCACAAGACCGGTAAAAATATACTTCCGACTGATTGAGAGTGAACTCGAGAAGTTCAATAAAACTTCTACTTAAGAATTTCTCATATAACCGACCTCTATTTATTTGTTAAGAGAGTTTGATTGGGCGAACCTACGGCAAGACAATAAATTGTGCACAAATTGACAAGGGTGACCATAACGAAAATAACTGATCTAAGTGAATTGTTCACTACTCCTATACCTCTCAGTAAAATGCAATCTCTTATATTATTTATATTATTTTTTTACACATAACGTTTTATTTGTTTAATAATATTTTATGTAATATAATACATATAAATATACTTATTAAATATTTTATATTATATATATATATATATATATATATATATACACAATTTTTTTTTAAAAAAATCATAAATGTAAATTAAATAAAAATAATTTTGACTGAAATCTATTGTAATGTAATGTATTTTTCTTTCTGTTTTTCCCATGTTTGACATACTGTTATAATAAGTAACAGTTACTTATATTAGATTGATACATAAAACTTCCGCCCTCAGAAACAAATTTTAATGATTTCATGAGTGATACACGTGAATTATTTAAATATGACAAGGTATTATATATTTGGATTAAGATTCTATTATAACAGTCATTATATACATAAATCATTAAGTCGTTACTCAACTTCTTTAAAATTTTTGAAAAAAGAGATGCATTTTTCGACTCGATTGTGACATATAATGAAATTTGATCCATAATTGTACTTCTGAATACAGAAGAGCAAAGGCAGTATTATTTAATTCTGTCGAATGAAAAAGTGAAGTCGGAAATTCACTCTAAACGAAGAAGAATACACAATTCAGTTTGTTTCTTTCAAAACAATTCTCGTCTTCGTCTGTTACTATAATGATAAAAAGTCATTGTCAACTTAAGTGAGATATTTCATCTCATCCATTGCGTACCCTTGGTTTGAGTTTTTTCGATTGTCACTTGTTTGGACCACTGAACACAATTTTAAGAGGCAAAAATTCCACAATATTAACCAGGTTACTTAAGTTGCATACAGCTAGTTAGGACAAGCAATTAAAAAAACTTATTTGAAATACGAATCAAGAAGCTTCCATAATAATAGAACAAATATGTTGTAGACAAGAGAAACTATATCAAAAAGTAGTACGTGAAAATTTAAAATGTACTGTAAATAAAATTTATAGAAGAAAATTATTGTTTATATATGAACCATTTTTGCAGTTTGTATGTCATATGAAAATTATATTATATTTATTATATATTTTTAGTCAATTACCTGCAAAATTTATTTGTATAATAAAAAAATATTACTTTTTAAGTGAAAGGTAAGGTTTATTTTAAGTTATGAAAATTTTACGATTAAGACGATTAAAATTATAGATAAATAAATTTGGATTAATTTTTAAAATGTAGATTTATAGTAAACCTTATGTTGCGAAGTTCATTATTCAAAAGTTATAATATTTATTTTAATTAATAAATTCACTGTTTATATCACAAAGGAAATTAAATTTATATATATATATGTATGTATGTATATGTATATAATATTTTATCTTTTAGTAAATAATTAACTGTTTCGTTTAATTACATTGTTAAAAGAATTTAATTATTTAAGAAATAAACAAGAAAAGAAGCTAATCTTTTATTAATCAAGTGCACGAGAATTTCATTATAGTTATTATTTAAACGAAAACGTAGTAGAATCTCATTACAATTAAGTTTTATGGAACAATTAAAAAATCCTTTTAAACAGAAATCGCTACAATTACGGGTTAATGAAGTGCTGTTAAAGTACTGAATGCAATAATCGTATATTTTCTTATTGTGAATTTTTAAATAATCATTTGAAACTCTTGCCATAAAAATACATTTAAACATTTAACTGATAAGTGGTACCAAAATATACATTTTACATTATTTATATTTTTAATGTACGATTTTTTTAATATAAAAATAGTTTTCTAATTTGTTTTTTTTATATTGTAAGGGGTATGCAAAGTTTTATCATTGATGCTTATATACAATTAAAAGATATGCTGAGGAATACTTTCATTTTATTTCTATATTTTACCAATATTGGTAAACTTAACTAAAAATTGACGCAAATATTCATGTCAAAATTAGGTATTTAGTTTCAATTTATTATAAAGGGGCTATAAATAAAACAAGTTTAAAGTTTAAAACATTCATTGAGTTTTTCGCCTAGCATTAAGCTGTTACAAGCTAAAATAATGAGAATCATCCTGATGATATCATAATTATCATCAATCCATTTCTATTTATTACTAAATGGGCCTTTCCACACTAGAAAACATGCATACAGTATTCACGTCCATTACCTCTCGTCTCACACCCTCTTACCTAAAATTCCTCCACCTAAAAAAAATATTCGGGTAAGAGCGTGTGAGACGAGTGGTAATGGGTGTGAATACTGTATGCATGCTGACTAGTGTGGGAAGGCCCAATGAAGGTATTTGTCAAATTTTTCTACTTCAACCGATCTAATACTTGTTTCTTCGAGTTTATTTCGACAAATTTACTTATATTTCTGTTCCATCATGGGTCTCTTTTTGGGTTTTTTTATATATCTAAGTTATGATTCTCTCTCTCTCTCTCTCTCTCTATATATATATATATAGAGAGAGAGAGAGAGAGAGAAAGAGATTGCCCTAAAGTATTTGAATTTTAATTATACAAACAGTATTAATATCAATGTTTTCTAAAATATTTATAATATCATTTAAAAAAATTGTTTTTTAATCAATGTTTGAATATTTTTTTGTACACATCGTATATGTGTATACACACACACACATTTATATATATATATATATATATATATATATATATATATATATATATATGTGTGTGTGTGTGTGTGTATGTGTGTGTGTGTGTGTGTGTGTGTACGTATTAAGTTTCAGTATCGATTGTTATATAGAATATATTTTCAAATAAATTAAAGTGTCAAAACTTTACATTTAAAACAATGTCAAAATGGTGTATGTATCAATGTTGTCAAAGCGAACAGGTTAAAATAAACTCTACGTAACTTTATATATTTCGTAACAATTTCGAGCGAAATCTAACTGGGATTATAAACTCTAGCGGATATAAACTCCACAATATAACTGAATATCGTACTTAATATTCAGTTAGATTTACGTTAAAAGTAGTTTAATGCTTAGTTCATTAACAATTAAATCAGTTCAGCCAAGTTTGTTTGAAACCATTTTAAATGGTTTATGCTTATGCACGAGGGATATCCATTGTATTTTCTACGTCCTTTTAAATATGTTTAAATGTTACGTATATATATATATATATATATATATATATATATATATATATATATATATAATACTTTCATATCCAAAACAAAATATAATAATTATTCTAAATCATAAAAAGATAAAAACTCAATAACTAAAAAAATTTATATATTGTGCTGTTCATTAAAATAGCAGTATTTAAGATATTTAATTCAATATAGAGTTTTTTTTTCAAGTTAATGTTTTTCACTATGTTGATAATTTTAAGCATTTAGTATTTTGTTGTGATCTTTATTTTTTAAAAAAGCTTGACATCTTCGTCTCATGGACTCAACTAATTGTTTGCATCTGTTGGCAGGAATTGCCTTCCAAGCTAACTCTATTTCCAACCACAATTCATGTTTATTTTGAGGTCTGGCTTCTTATACGGCTTTCTTAATATCAACCTATAGGTTTTTGATTGGATTGAGGTTTGGAGATTGAGCAGACCAGGGTAGAACATTCACCTTATAATGAGATAACCACTTTTTCACTTTCTCTGTCGTGTGATTTGGATCATTATCTTGCATAAGTACATTTATTCCTCAGCAAATGGAAATACTATGTTGTTAATTATATTTATATAAAATTCAGCATTCATTTTTTCCCTAATCAAACAAATTGTTCCTACACCAAACAAAGAAAATCAATCTCACACCATCCAACTGCATCCACCATGTTTTATTATTTTTGTGGTGTATTTTGGTTCAAATTTAGTACGCTGAGATCTTCGAACGTATTGTTGTCCACTACTAAGATTCAATAAAACTATTTTGGACTCATCACTCCAAAGGATATTACGCCATTTTTCATGCGGCTATTCTCCATGCATTTTGGCGAAGTTTAACCTGTTTTTAGTTGCCTCTTTTATTCAGTAATGGCACTTTCCTAGGACGTCTTGCATTTAAACCTGTTTTAATAAGACTGTTGATGCATTTACTGGTAAATTCAAATCCAGTTAGACCTGTTTAGAGCTTTTAAATAGATTTCTCTTTGAATATAAAATTATATTCTTGCCATCTTGACTTGTATTTTTTCTGACTTTTGAAACCATTTTTAGTTAATCATTTTTGCAGACCATCTCATTACTTTTTGAATTTCTTTATAAGTTTTTCTTGATTTGGATAATTTTAAAATTAGTGCTCGTTTTTCTGTACTACAATATTTTGCTTTTTCCATTTTTTTCTATAATATATTAATAATAATACCAAAACAGATTTTATATAAACACCTTATTAATTTACTTTTTAAATCAAGTTAAGAAAAAAAATTTACAAGAATTTTAATTTTTGACTACAAATATTTCGCAATGCTATATTCGCGCAGTAGGCAAATGAATCAAATGAATAAATAGAGAAATTATTCAAAATAATCAGGAAATACTCAATAGTACCACTGTGATTTTTTTCATAATCACCTGAGGTAAGAACACAAGAGATGTCACAATAATCTCAATTCATCAAGTTCAATAAAAACCTTCTTTTGAATTTCATATTTACAGTACTGCTATTTTCTCGAACATGACAGTATACTCACATTTTATCATTGAATTAGAACTCATTAAACAGTCGATAACTTAAATTAATGTTTATAATATTTACCTAATAACAATTTTTCCTGTTTATATATTATTATATTTGTATATATATATATATATATATATATATATATATATATATATATATATATATATATATATATATATATATATATATATATATATATATATATATATATATATATATATATATATATATATATATATATATATATATATATATATATATATATATATATATATATATATATATATATATATATATATATCAGTCCACTACTGATATATATATGAATATATATATATATATATATATATATGTATATATATATGTGTGTGTGTATGTGTGTGTGTATGTATTTGTTCTCTAACTTAAAACTAGTATTTGAAAGGTGTAATAAGTATTCAAATACTACATTTTATAATACATGCCACTATGTCCAATGATGAAAAATACACAGAAGAAAAAAGAAATTTCAATAAAGATTATATGATTATCGGTCTAATATACTACTTTTTGTGATGACTCTGTAAAAAGCATATTTATGACATAATAAAAAATATATTTTATACATTTTAAGGATATAAAGTGATCTGGTAGTAAAAACATTACATTAAATTTAAAGTACATTTATGAAAGTTAAAAAAAAATAATGGCGTATGTAAAAATACAATGTTATATGATTTAAATGACGAGTTACTAACCGAGAGGTTTCTAGTTTTATTCAAAAATAATATGTTTTGTACATTTTAGTTTCATAAATTTTACCATAATATACATTAACATTGTATAGTTTTCTAAATATGATTTACATTAAATACAGAATTTTTTGCTTGACATTAAAAAATACGATTTTTTTTCTAAAAGTCGTATTATTTTTTAATTATTATTAATAAATTTGACAAAATTGATAACCAATAAACATATGTTAGTAAATGTAAGTATATAGAGTGATAGAATATATCGGTTGGTTTTATTATACAACCGGTTACGTTTATAAATTTTATCTACAAGTACATTTTTATTTCGGTGTATTTTTTTTATGAATTTGTATTGTAGTTTCAGGGTTTTCATCGATATTTGTTGATTTTTTTAAACAATGTAATACGATATAATCATTCTTACTTTTTTTGGAAAATCCTTCAAAATGTTTTTCGTCACTTTTATATGAGACATAAGTATGTGTACGATGAATTCTTTAAGTACAATTTGAAGTGCTCACTTATAAGGTAGCTTGAATAAGTGTTAAAGAGGTGTATAATTGAATATAAAAGTAAATTATATAAGGTTGTCCCAAAAGTTTATTTCGTTTTATTAATAAGTAATATATGTACAATATTTTATGTTTTATGTTATATTATTAAGTTATATACGATCCATCCTGCTCTATTACCTTCCTTCATCTCTTCGGAAGCATCATAATGCCTTCTTTCCAAACCTTTTGTAGTTTACTAGCAAAATACCATTCTAAGTGCATTTTTATGTCATTTATTAAACTAAACCATTTACTGCAAAGTGATTTTTTAATGAAAGAAATAGATAATAATCAAATGGGGTTAAATCCAGAGAGTATGGAGAATGAGGTAAAATATCCTAGTCAAATGTTTACAATTTGTTTCTAACGGCTAAAGACATGTGAAGTTTAGCGCGTGCTGGAAAACGACGCCTCGTTTGTTCGTTAATTCTAGTCGTTTTGTACTGATTGCTTCCTACAATTTATCCAATTAGGAACAGTATTTCTTGAATTTATGGTTTTACCTTATGAGAGCAGTTCATAATAAATGGCACGCTTCCAATCACTATCAAATAGACATTAAACCTTTCTTTGGATGAAGATTGGGCCTTGATACTGTAAAAGACTTCTTATCACTGGACTAAGAGCGTTTATGGTTAACATTTTCATAGAATATCCAAGTTTCATCCTCAGTAATTAATCTCTTTAAAAATTTGTTTTCTCGTTTCGTTGAAGAAGCAAATCACACGTGGAAACACAGTTAAGGAGGTTGCTCTTTGTCATCTGATGCGGAACCCATACTTCAGAGCGATTGACGTAGCCGAGCTTTATGCGATGATTGTGTACAGTTGTTCGAGGAATATTAAAGCATACGTCAATTCACAAACAGTATATAGCGGGTTTTTGTCAACCATGACCTTGATGAGATCTGTATCTATAGTGGATGGACGACCGCTACGATCTTCATCTTCCAGATTGAAATTACCAGCTCAAAACTTCCTAAACCAAGTGCGAACTGTATAATTACTTATAGCACCACTACCATAAACGGTGCAAATCTCGTTTACAGTAACGTTAGTATTGTTGCCTTTTTAAAAACAATGCAACATTACTTATTGCAAATGCTTCCTTTGATTTTTCATACTTAATGGTATACTGAAGGGCGTGTATAACTCTTCAATGGAAACCAAATGTATTCTACGATAGCGAGTAATGAAATGATGACATCAATGTCTAAGAGATAATGTTGCATATTTATATAAACGCTGCCAGATAATGCAGCTGCGTGTAGTTTGTGAAAGAAACTTTTGGAACAACCTAATATATAAGCCTTAGAATGGCCAGCTTAAAGACAGAATTTAAATTTCACTGAGCATCTGTAGTTATACTTGAGTACAAATGTGACATGGGGTGATGTAGCGAAAATACAAAAATTTTCAGTAAAATTGATTACAGTGTAGAATGAAATACCTCAAAATATAACTCTGTTCCATTTTTAATGAAAAGTATTACTATTAAACTCAAAACGGTAGGAGAAATTGAAGAAAGTCACATTTAATACACAAAAGGTAAAAATTTTGCAATCTGCAATAATTCAAATCTGAATCTTATAAACGTACTTTAATTTTTTACTCTTTATTTTACAGATTTTAAACTAAAATTACTCCTCAAAAATATAAAAAAATAATTATATTTTTAAATAATATATGTTGAGTTCAAAAGTATATTTTAAATTAAAGTATAAAATTGAAAAATCTGACACAAATTTGTTGCAATATATGAAAACATAATCATTCAAATAAAATACTCATCAGTACCCAAATTTTTGTTTTTTACTATATATATATATATATATATATATATATATATATATATATATATATATATATGTGTGTATGTGTGTGTGTGTGTATGTATGTATGTATATCACCGCGTGTCATGCGGGAGATTGCGTTCGATTCCCAGTCGGAGAGTCCCTTACTTTCGAGGGTTAAGCATGAAGGCCGACAACCTCATTTTGTAAAAAAATAACTGTCAAAAAGATAAGGGAGTAAACCCCGAATAAAAAATCTTCACCAATCCGCCTGGTCAGCGTGCTGAATATGACCAAATACTAGTGAATGGTAGCATTCATTTATTCTTTCGTCCAGTAGTGGATTGATATGGGCTTAATGATGATATGAATATAAAAGTAAATAGTGATAAATTTTTTGAAAATGAAGACATGAGAAACTAAAAATAACAAATTTAAATTAAGATCCTAACAATGAATATTGCTATGATTCTCAACTTATTTTTAATACATTATATAAAAACAAGTTATTGTTCAATTTATTTTAATAATAATAATTTTATTATAATGTTAAATCTTTTGAAAAACATTCCCAACGAAATTATTGAAAATTGGTAAAATTATTAAATTAAAATAATTTCGTATTCTTTTTGAAATGCATTTTTTTTGTTAAATATCTTAGTTGTACTTTTTTTGCGAAATAATACAGAGTGCTTCAAATTTCATTCCTTTTTTATAAACATTTCATTCTATTGAAACGAAATGTTCTTTGTGCAGACTTTATATATAATATAACATGACACTTAACATTTTTTTATAAACTCTAGTGTTCGTAACTGATAACCTGCCACATGCATTTTGTTGAAATGTATATAAACGAACCCTACTGCTATTTTCGCGACGCTGCACCGAAATCGAATCCAATTCTATTCCAAGTGATTCTTCTATACATAACGATTCATATATTTGTGATTGAGGAAACATATTTTCAACAAAACCAATAACGCGTGTTACATTTGCTACCGAAAAGTTATTCCGTGTGATGACAGAAACGGTACGGAGTAAACACGCCGGAAGTGCATGATCTCTGGAACGCCATCTTTTCCAATTTGTCGTTTCCTGATTCACTCACCGAGTCGAGCACGAAAGCATATGGTAAAATGGAAAAGAAATTTAATCGATTATCTATCTGCGTCGCTGAACTTTTTATACCTGATTTATGTTTATTGAAATGGGACGCGTTTCGTATGAGAATAGTAGCCTGTGTGTTATGGATGAGGATTCGAAAATGTTTTCATGCCGCCGTTGTAGAAATGTGCTAGCACTTGTCCTGTGATTGTGCATCGCTACTTGAAATGATAGAAGAAACGTACAAACGTTTTCAGATATTTGCGACCGTCGGGAAATATTTCGATTTTAAGATCGACGTTCATAAATATACAAATACATATATACACAAACATAAACACTCATACACCCACACACACACACATATGAGACGCATTTAGAAAGAATCGGTTGGATGTAAACAAGTATAAAAAAAATAAAATGTATTTATTCCAAAATGTTGCGCATTTATTATATAACTTTTCCAAGTAGTCTCAATGTAAATTTAAATAATTATGGTGTCAATTAGCTTTTATATTTCATTGTCGAAGAAGCACATCGCTAAGTTTTTAAACCAGTTCTGCACGATATTTTTTGTCTCTTAATCATTTTCTAGATTAATATTGACCATTAAAACATATTTTGAGGTGAAAAAACAAGTAATAATCATTAAGAGTGAGATTAAGAGGTGTGTTTTATTGTAGGATGCTCAAAAATATCCCATCCTAACAGTTTGAGAAATGTGAACGTACAGTTATTTGCGGCCTCGCAATGTCATGTAACAAACTCCAATGCTCAATAACCTACGTCGTCGATTCTAAATTGCCTACCGTTACTTCTTGTGTGTTTTATAATATGATTCAGAATTTCTAATTATCCTTTAGGTTATAAAATCTACAAGAATAATTTGGGATCGTAAAGACGCCTTTACGATTCCAAAAAAACGTGGTAATGATTTTCGACTTGACAGCGTCTGCTTAAACATTTTTGGCTTTGAAGACTTATACTGTCACTGTAAGGACTACTGCTTGATTTTTGCCATGATATGGGTAATTTATGATATAATGGCAGTTACCATGTGATCAAGAAACTCATCGTTGTCGTTATGATAATGCTCTAGGAATATCAACGCTGCCGCGAAATGTTTCTTGATTTTGCATATTATGTGATTTCAGATGTTTGCATTTATTTTAAACGAATCCAGAAAATGGAGAAAATAAATTTAGAACGAAATAATGGCAATACGTGTAATATTAGATATATAAAAGATCTGTGATGTTACCAGGAAGCGTCAATATTGTCTGCACTATATGGATTTAGTTCTTACTTTTTGGACGCACTTCGTACATATATATATATATATATATATATATATATCCTTGCTTATATGTTTGGAGTACTGTAATTCTTTTAATTACTTTTCCCCTTGTTTAATTAATTCTAGGAAATACCATTCATGTAATTAGTTTTTGTATGTTATTGTTGGTTAAACCCAGTTTTATCATAATCGGATGTCTTTACGTTTTGTAGATTTTGTGAAATAAGTGATTTTAGTTTCAGAGAATTCATCGAAGTGTGTATGTATTTAGTGAAGTGTTTACAAAGTTATTTTTGATTTCTAAGTTTTAGTAAAAGTATTTAGTTATTTTAATAAATATGAGTGCCAGAAATGGAATACTGTATGACAAAATCGTGAAAAAATTGTGACTTTAAATAGTGAAACGTGGAGTCAAGTCAAAACAGCAGAACATGTAAAGTGTTCTAGAAAAGCAGTTCAAACTGCACTCAAACGATTTGATGAATTTGGCTCTCATCGAATTAACCAAAATCGGGGTAAAAACGTACACTTATTGTTAGTGATGACAGAAAATTGGTTTGGCCTACCGCTTGTAAAATAGAGAAAGATTTTTTTGAAGTGAAACTTCTTTAGCGGCGTTAGGGTAAAAAATTTACTGACGCGGAAATAGAGACCTACATGACGGAACTTGCTCACGAATTTTTGCTGTTGATTTGAATTTGCATAAATACTTAGACGATAGGGTGAGAAAAAGTAGTAGATAGAGTGAGAAAAAGCTCATCACGCATGCGCCCTCTGTTAACATGTGATTAGATAACAAGAACTGTTATAATGCAGGCAGCACGTATGTTTACTATTTGAATGATGTCATTATTATGCTTAGTAATTTTTATATACAATCAGTTGTTGTTAATTGTGTTTAAATAAGAGTGTTATTCAGTGCGATAAAATTGATATTTTCGATAAGTATATTAATTTTTATAACGTCATCATAATATTAACCTCAATAATTATAAAAATAACAGTCAATTAAATCCACGCGGTATTTAAAAATTTAGCAAACAACACGAAATTGAGGGAATTGGCACGTATACCAATATATACAGTATATAGTATTTTATAATATTATTTTGATTAATCTATTTATCAAATAAAAGAAATACTATTAAAAACACGTGGTATTAAAAAAAAATTATCGAAACCTATAACAATTTTGAGATTATCTGTTGTTTTATTTGTAATAAATTCTCACAATAATTATGAATTCTTTATTCTCAGGTGTCATTTTGAAGATTTATTGAATTTTATGTGGTGTTATAAAATTATCAATTATCTATAAATAGTATCTAAATAGATGCTATTTATTGCAGTTATATGAAAGTATTTAATTAGTATTTAATTATTTGTGAGTATTTCCTTTAATTGTTTAATTTTTAAAACATTGATCTAATTGTATATTAAATATTATACAATAGTAATATAATAGTAATTAAAAATTAAGATGGTAAAGTCTATTGCGCAAATTTTTACTTATCAAAAACCAATTGTATCGTTTATACCTACACAGTCACTACCGGAAGAAGCAGTGGAAATCGAAGAAATTCCAAACGAAAACGAATAAATTTTCATAATTCATAATTTTATAAAAGTTTTAATTTGAAAATGAATATTAATCTTACTTAACACATTGTATACGGACAACGTCTCGACGTCCTTTGCATACTATTACTACAGCATGAAAGACATCATCGAGACGCGTTGTCCGCATACGATGTGTTAATATGAAATAATTGTAAAAATTTAATTTATTTAAAACATTGATCATTTTCTACTTAAATTTTTATCCCGTGTATTTGCCGCTTCTCTTCCTACTACATTTCTTCATTTTGTTACTTGCTTTATTCTGAAGAATTTGTTCATCTACGAGTTTTAGGCATATGCTTGTCCGTGTACCTTTTGATTACTTTATTGAAAAGAAGTTTCACTTCTGGAATGTGTATACGAATACACATACCCTTTTTTTGAACTGATTAGAAATTTCACCCTAATCGGTTAGAAGAAGGCTTAGGAAAATAGATTTAAGGAGCTGTAAGGCGCATAAAAAGTCTCAGCTCAGTGAGAAAAATGAAAATAAATGTCTTGGGTGGGCTAAAAATCACTAAAATTGGGCGACTGATGATTGGGCTAAAGTAATTTACTTAGATGAAACCAATATAGAGATAAGATTTTATTCTTTCAATTATTTTTTTATCGAAAACACTTTAAAAATAAAATTTTTAAATAACATTTTAGAAAATAAAAAAAAAACAAATTTATGTGAATTTTTTTAGATTTTCGGTACACATGGAGCTGTGTACGTAAAACAACGACTTGAAGAAGCTTACCATCCGAGCTATGTGGTCCTAACTGTAAAATTTGGAGGGGAATACGTAATGATTTGAGGGTGTGTATGTTTGAAGAAATGTTTGCATGTGAAGGGCAGTTGAATTCTTCTACCTATATCTCCATGTTATTGACAGTTTTACGATCGTCTGTCGATAAAATATTCAATGGTAGAGGTAAGACTACCTTGCTGTTCGAACAAGATAATGCTCCTTGCAACACTTTAAATACTTTGATCACAAGGTTGTAAAGTTAGCGGATTAGAATTTTATAATGGCTACTCCAATCTTTGGATTTAAATCCGAATGAGCATATATGGTCAATATTAAACAAAAATGTTGTAAAACATAATGTGAAAACGAAAGAAGAACTCCACTGAAAAATAAAAGAGGAATGGGAAAAATAGACCCCCATATTTAAGAAAATTTAATTCAGAATACGACTAAAAGGAAGAATGTAGTCTTAAAAGCCAAAGGAGGTATAACAAAATATTAAAAACTTACTAAGAATTAGAAAAATAATAAAATAATTCATCTTCTAAAAAATTGTGTTTTATTTAATTTCTTAGGAATAAAAATTAAGGGTGCTCCATACATATGAGCAAGGCTATTTATATATATATATATATATATATATATATATATATATATATATATATAGAAAGAGAGAGAGAGAGAGAGGAAGAGATTCATTTGTGTAAATATTATTATTCAAATATCGTGTATATTTCGATCAAATTTACATAGGTATGTTTAAATTATCAAAATATAGTTAATAAAAACATTATATAAAGTTTAAGTCAATATTATCAATTTACACTAAAAGAACATTATACGAATCTGTTTTCATATAAAAATATTTCTACTAAAAAAAATATTTTAAATTTAAAGCGTGTGTATAGTTTTGGAAAATATATTAAGTAATAAAAAAGGGTTATTTTTTAAAAAAATCATTGTGGAAAAAAATGTCTAATGAAATTTAAATTAATTTCATTTTCATTTTTTATTATTTAAGAGTAGGCACTTTTTATTTAAAACATACAAGAAAATGCAAGAAAATTAAAGAAATTAAAATAATACATTTTATTGGAAATTGTACGAAGCAATCATTATGAAATAGAATATATAACGCTCTGATAATGATGGCATAGTCATCAAAATGTTCAATAACAAATAAAGTGAAAAGTAAGTATTTACTGAATACTTTAAAAAACATTTGTTATTGAGGTGAATGACTTAGTTGTGTAAAAGTTAATTAATTACATTATCGAATAAATTATTGATCTGTTGAATTTTTTTATAGTAAAAATTATCACTTTTTAAAATAATTTTAATTTTATAAACAGAACATATTTTTATATTTCATATATATATATATATATATATATATATATATATATATATATATATATATAAAAGAACTGTTAATCAAACTGTAAACCAAAACAAGTAAAATACCTCTGTATGTAAATAACAAGTCATATAACTTTGCGATGTCGACAAGATTTCAAATATTGCGATGGTAATAAAATGGTTCAATAACGAATATGGCAGCCTAATACATTTTCTTAGACCTTTTTCAGCAGTACGAATGTAAATCTTTCACTGAATCCAAATATCTTACAACAGTTATACATACACGTGTAAAAATCAAATAAAAAACAGTATAATAAAACAAGTGGTCGATCAGGGTTGAACAGAGGTGTTGAAACTGCCTTCGATTTACGATTCACAGGAAATTTTTGTTAGGTTTAAGAGACATTTTTGTACACAAAGAGATCACTTTTAAGATGAAATTATATATAAAAAAATGATATGCTCAAATTATATGATATAAATAATGTTATTCATATATTTATAAGTTGATTAATATTTTTTTTAAGTCAAATAACTTAAAAAATAATTTTTAAGTATATTCTATATATTGACGGGTTAAAAGAGTCATTTTTTACTTTTTCCGTAAGATTTTAAAATTAAAAATATATTTTTGATATTTTAGGTTAAAATTAGAAAAGTTGATGAAATGTAGATATGTAAATAGAATAATGAACAAATAAAAGTTATTGCAGGTTAAACTTTTAGATTGTTTTTGAATTAGTGACAAGAATATTTCAGGAAGAGATTGTCCGATTGAATTTTTTTTTGCGAATTTTCAATAAATTTCATTCTATTTTCGATAGTAGAATTAAATATAAATAATCAATAATTTTTTAAATCATTGCAAAGATAAAAAAAATACTTTAAAGTAGATTTTTTCAAAATTGTCAACTATTAATGTGCACGTCCTTTTTTAAAATTTCTGATTTATACTTATTGTCGTCAAATTTTTAAATCTGGTACCACTGATAATATTCTCATGAGGATAAAGAAAAAAAAGCTTTGACGATGATGGAATCGCCATTGAATAGCGCATCAGCCGGCTATTGTTATAAACAAAAAAGTGAACAACAAGTGATTATTAAACACTTTATAACCTATTGTGGTGTTGGCGTTAAAAAATCATTTATGTTAAAATTTATCATTTTTTAATTTTAGATAAATAGAACAGCTGGAATAATTGATCACTAATTGTAAGCATATTTTTACATACGCGATACATTTTTTATTGTTACTTGAAAAGTATAAAAATTTTTATATAGACAAAAATAAATAACATCCTATAATAATAGTTAATAAGTGTGTAACATTTAAAATTGATACGTTTAATACTTTTTTTGTAGAAAATTTAAAAAATCAACTTGTTGAATAGAAAAACTATTTAAATTATTTTTTCAAAATTAAAAGAATTATAGTTTTATACTGCAAGATAATTTTGCAGATTATATATATTCACATACATATTCATAAAACTACAGTATATATATATATATATATATATATATATATATATATATATATATACGAGGTCAGACAATTAAGTAATGCGACCGATTTTTTCTCGGCCTGTGGTAACACTGCGAACCTGTAACTCCGCCACCGTAATAGCAGATCCCTACTCTCTCGATTGAGACCTTGACCACCCTCGTACGATCATTTCTTCGCCAGCTGTTTAGTGTTTTGTAACAACACGCGAGTAGTGCATGTCACGAAAATGGAACAGAGAAATTGAATGAACATCGCTCAAGATTGTCTCGAGCAGGTTGAAAGTGATCCTACTCTTCTCGATCGAGTTATTACTGGTGATGAAAGTTGGTTCTTTCAATATGACCCCGAAACTAAACGACAAAGCCAACAGTGGCTGTCTCCTGGAGCACCAAGGCCAAAGAAGGCGAGAATGAGCAAGTCCAAAGTGAAAACCATGTTGATTTGCTTCTTCGACAGCAAAGGGGTGGTTCACAAAGAGTTCGTACCACCTGGACAAACCGTAAATCAAGTATTCTACCGCAATGTGCTCGAAAAATTACGAAAAAGGGTGCTCAGAGTGCGTCCAGAGATCGCGAAGACTTGGGTTCTGCATCACGACAATGCTCCCTGTCACAGTGCGTTCAGTGTCTCTCAGTTTTTGGCGTCTAAAGGCATCGCAACGTTACCACAACCGCCCTATTCACCGGACATGTCACCCTGCGACTTTTTCCTATTCCCCCATATGAAAAAATTCGTCAAAGGTCGACATTTTGACTCCGTTGAAGATATCCAAGAATCTGTGACGAGGGTACTCGGAGAGGTCCCACAAGAAGTGTTCCAGAATTGTTACGAAAACTGGAAAACTCGCTGGAATAAGTGTATAGATGCGGGAGGGGACTACTTTGAAGGGGATCGCAGCGATGTACCTTAATTTTTAAATATACTCGATTTTTGAATTTTGTCACATTACTTAATTGTCTGACCTCGTATATATATATATATGTTCATAAAAAGAAATAATACCAAATGAATAGAATTAATCAATAATACTTGTTATTCATAAGAAAGGAGATAAGGAAGACTTGAACTACTAAACGATCAATTCATTTCCGACGATATATTTTCACAAAATTACTTCAGAAGGGCTACAAAGTAAACTGGATTTCTCATATCCACGAACACAAGCAGGATTTCGAATCAGATTTAGCACAATGGATCACAATTAAGTAGTAAGGGAAGTTATTAGAGTATATAAGGGATGTAACGAATACCAACACCACTATATTTTATTTATAGATTATGAAAAAAATTCGACTCATATAATTGGTTAGAGATATTAAATACATTACACAATCAATGGATTGAAAAAGCATATTTTGAATTCTTAAGAATTATTTATAGAAATGCTACATCCTCCATATAAATACACGAAGGAAGAGGAAAGTTTAATTATTTGTTGTGGAAAGTTTAAATTATGATAGAAGAGGGATAGAGTGATGCGATATCATCAAAATTATTTACAGCGATGTTAGAACAAGTATTTTTAAGATATTAAATTAGGAATATTAAAGAATAATAGTGAATGAAGAGATACTTAGTGATCAAATAATAAAGAAAACAGTTTAATTAATATTTTTTGAAATTTAATTTTTCAATTATAACATTTTTTAGTGTACATATATAGAATTTTGCAACAACATAAATAAACAAAATAATCTGTATGTCTTCAAATAATCGATTTTTATATTTAATCTTAGTAATCATTCTATAAATAATACAGTATTGTGTTATAATGAATAGAAACATGCGTCAATGACTACTGAGTCATAAGGTCAAATCAAAACATACGAGTTATGTCACCTTTTATGAAAAAAAAACGATTGTCTCGAACGTTAAACGAGAGTGATTGATGATAACTGTTGCAAAGGGACGAGGGTGGAGTTTTCAGTTAATTTATCTTTTACAGTATACATCAAAAAGTATTTAACAAATGAGTTTTATAATAATACCGTATTTTATATCTGATCAATAATTACAACAATTGAGTAAAACCAAATTATATAAAATATTGAAATATTAATTATAATCAATTATTTATTTCAAAATTACCATTAATTTAATTGCATCTGTTATTAAATATAATTTTAAATAATTTATACAATGGACGTAAATAGAAAATCATGTCATACTGACATATTATTTATATATATATATATATATATATATATATATATATATATATATATATATATATATATATACAAATAACTACAACAAAAATATTTGTTGCAATAATAGATATTGTAAAAATAACGAAAAATACATGAAATAATACTAAGAAATTGTTTCTTTATTAGAAATATACACAGATATTAATACAGCATTGAATAAAAATTTTAAAATAAAAATAATGAAGATAATTTGTATAATTAACTAACTAATTAGAGTAAAATAACTTTAATAATGTTTTATATTCTGTTTCTTTTCAGTTGTGGTTGTTAAGTAATTTTTATCATCACATTTCAAATCACATAAAGCGATTTATTTTATTTCGTCGAGTGAGATTTGTTTATTAAATTCACCCCAATCACATGATTACAGCTGAAAGGGTTCTCTACGTCAAAATTGTCGATTATAACGAGAATAAACTGATTATGTGTAAATGAAATGAACGTTGAATTCTAGAAAAAATATGCGACTGTGCTAGAGTTTTAGTTATAACTTACATAAAATTTAAGTTAATATATTTGGAATTAAACCAAAAATTCTAGATACGTTAAATTATACTAATCAAAAAATTATTTTATGAAACTAAAAGAATACATTAATTTTGCTTGAAATTAAATTTCATACATTTAATTAAATTTCAATAAAATATTTTTATTTTTGTAAGAGTAAATTAAGATGAAGTTCAAAATAAAATATAAAGCACTAGGTTATATAAATTACGAGTTCTTGTTTCCAATAAAACTTTTTATAGATAACGGTTTTAATAATTAATAGGAGTTACAGAAAATAACCAAAAGTTTTAAATTAAAAACTTATATTTTATTATGCATTTATGGATAATATGTAAGATATAATTTTTAAATTAGAAAAAAAAATGTATTTTTTTCGCTTTATTTTTATGACATACAAATAAAATTTAATCATCATAATAAGAGGTAACTAAAAAAATTGTTGTTTTTTTATGTATCATGATTTCAAGAATTGTTTATGCATTGTATGACTCCATATATCGGACACATTAACTAAGTAACAAAGTACATATGTACCTTGCTGCATTTATTTAGTAATCTTCAAGTGTTTATTTTAATTTAAATATAATTTCAACCCTTTAAAATGCTTGTACAAAATAGTGTAATATGTGTAATGTTTACTTTACGAATTTAATTTTGATTCTAATCTTGCTGAAGTTCCAAGAAAAGTGTATACTGCATTTGGAGAAGGGACAGCTACATCAAAATCGGTCCAAGGGTGGGTTCAAGAATTTGATTTACGGAACGAATCATTAGAGGAAGAAGCCAGATAAGGCAGATCATCAAATGTAAATATCGACGAGTTACAGACAATGATTGAAAGAAAATCGAACTTAACGTGTTAACAGCTTATTAAAGAATTCAAAGTAAGGAATAACACGAAATTATTTACATAAAATAAGGAAGAGGTAGAAATTAAGTAAATGAATATCACACACTTTAATTTCCGATGGCAAATTATAGTATCTTAACCTTTGTGAATTTTTTATTTTACGGCTAAAATCACAAAAATTTTTGGATCGAAATTTGATCGGCGAGGAAAAATTAATTCTTCATTTGTTATTTTGCAACTGTAACTGATTCACTTTGACACAAATGAATTTTAACCCCAACACCACAATAGTTTAAAGTGATCAATAATCACATATTTCTCACTTATTATTTCTAAATATATCGGCTGATGCATTTCGATGGCGAAGAGCGTTTCTGGAAGATCTCAGAGCCGATATATTTATAAATAATAAGTGATTATTCAACACTTTAAAATATTGTGGTGTTGGGGTTAAAATTCATTTGTGAATTCTTTATTCCAACTATAAACGTAGTTATCACTGGCTATTACCAAATGATCCTTTGCTAAAAACACTTAAAGTAAAATTTATTCTAAGAAAAATTCTCTATGATTGGCGGACTTCAGAAGAATTGTTCATTTTGAGTATCTATATGTTGGCCAAGCCCTTACAGCGAATATTTACAGTGAACAACTCAAAGAATCATCTTACATTACAACAAAAACAACTAGTGATAATAAACAACTAGTGATAATAAATTGAGAGTTTTATTTTTGCAAGATAACACTGTTCGGCATATGAGGCAGTAATGATAGAAGAAAAAAAATAATGAATTTTAGATGGGAAATTCTTCCGCATCCCTCACATTCACCAGATTTATCATCATCGGATTTACACTTATTTTTGTTCATGGATAATCATATATGTGGTTAAGTATTTAATAGTGACACAGAGTTAAAAGAAGAAGTTTCTCAATTTTTTGAAAATAAACATTTTGGTTTTGTAAAAATGGAATATATAAATTAAATTATCGTCGAAAAAGATTAGTGCAATATGAAGGTGGCTATTTTGACAAATAATGTTATTTTAAATAAAAAATACAAGCGTTCTTAAACGATAGAACTTCCTTGGTTACCTAATATTTGCCACTGATATACAGTTACAATCAATCATATTTACTTATACACTAATAAGCTGAAAAGTTTTAAGCAAATGCATTTCATTAAATATTAATATGTTTATTTATATTTTCTTTCAAATATTCTTTATAACAATAAATCAAACAAAGTATCGTTTAATTACAAAATTTAATTCTTAAGGATAATAAAACTGAAATGGCACAAGAACGAATTTTAAAACGTTTCACTTTTGAGCTCGTACATGAGATAAAATTTAAGTACATACTTAGCAGATGATAATAATTCGTATTTATTTTTTTTTATATAAATGCATTTTCACATGAGTGCAGTTATTTAGTAAGTCGATCAATTTATTCGATGATTCAGTTATATATTTTTGTAAGCTTTAAATTATTATGAAAAGAAAAAACAAATAAACATCCATTGAATTTAGAAAGTTGATTATTAACTACTGAATGATATTGTGAAAAATAATAAATGATGTTATTAATAAATATTATTTTATCGTACAACATGTAAAAAAATAATAAAAATCAATGATATGATAGAAAATGAACCCAAAGATGAGAACAGAAAAATTATAATTAAGTAGAATAAATAATGGATTGAGAAAAGTTCAGAAAAATTTAAAAATTAGAGCTTCAAAACATATTAAGAAGTTAGAAAGTGTGTTGGTGTTAAAACAATTTGTTAAGTTAAAAGAAAATATGTACAACTGCAGGATAGCTAAAAAGAAATCATTCATAAATAAATGCGACAGATTAAATTTGCTTAACTTTGTAAAGCAGTGTAAATACTACACATTTAAATTTTAAAATGCATACTTTTGATAGAAAATAACAGATTGAACGTTTTTTCATCTAATGAAAGAAAATCGAGAGAAGCTTTGATTTACAATTTATTCAATCTTCTATGAAAAACAACAGTGAATCAGCTATGACGTGGAAAATTTTCAGCTTTTAGTGTTTGAAATTTGCATTTTATAAATGGATTTACGTACGTAACAAAATATATTAATATTTTATAAAACTTTAAAAGGCAATGCCATTCTCAGTAAACAATTATATATTCTGTCAAGATAATAATCTCTGTTTTGCTGTGATAATTCATTTATGCGAAAGTAATATGTTTATTTTTTATTATTCAGAACAAAAGACATTTTTTCCGGTATGATTAGGCATTGAAAGGCAAATGTTAATTCGATTAAGATTAGTACTTTCTGACAGTTTGTACTAAACACATTAATTTTTTTTTTGATAATTTCGCAAACCATACCATTCGATAGTATAGAGTTTTCCAATAAGTGCTTCAGAACTTTAAATGCAAATAGAACAAAAAGAATTTAAATAATTAGTTATTTATTTTTATTTTATTTTTAATCATATTCTATGGCATTAATGATGGAACACAGTTTCATTCACAAAACCACCACAACTTCGTTTGATATCGTGCTTTCGTTTAGACCAATTTTTAGTCACTCTGTCACATAATGTGGCCCAATTTCATGAATTACACCACGTTCAATGTTTCTGTTGTTTGTGGTTTATCAGCATAAACCAATAATTTTACATAACTCCACAGAAAATATTTCAATGGAGTTAGATCACATGATCTTGGTGACCAATTGATGGCTTTATTTCGTGAAATAATGGACTCATTAAACTTTTATTTCAATAAGCCTATTGAAGTTTTTACAATTTCTAAACGTTGTCGAAGTGTTAAATATTCTATCATAATTTTCCAAACTATACTTAGTTGAAATGTCAAAATGAGCTTAACAAAAATCAAACATGGCTGCTACCAGCTATCAAAGTTTTGATATTCTTATTGGAAAACCCTATATTATATTTTTCTGCAGCAACGCTTCAAAATTATCAGATTTCATTTCTTGAGGTCATCAAGAATACTCTTTATCATTTAGGTAGAAGTAATTATGTTTAAATTTACAAAATTACTCACAATATATATTTACATTTACAGTGTCATAACATAAAACATAATAAATTATTTTAATGGCTTCTGCAGAAGTTTTACACCGATTAATTAAACATAGTACATACTGGAGAATTATATTTAAACAAACCTATTTTTAAACAGACTATGAACTGATTATAATAAAAATAATGATCTGTCATGAGTAAATGTTTATTCAGATTACTAACTCTGATAAAAGAAATGAATAAAAACAGACATGTTTATGGTCAGATACGTGATTTTTCTGAATCAAAACAAGCAAGAATGGCTTAATGAAATAAAAATTCTACTTCTAAAAGAGTAGAATATTTTCATGCAAATGAATTATTAAACAATACCGTATTATTTTATAAAAAATTTCAATAATCATTCATTGTTTGCTTCATTCGCTTAATATTTCTATGATGATGTAATGAATGTTGTAAAATCTTGTTGTACTAAAAAGTGGATAACTCATTTTTGTAAAAATCACATCAAATAAATAGTTTTGAAACAGTATCAAGAAGCCATTTGTTATTGTTTGTTTTGGAACTGTGGCGAATTCACTTTAACATAAATAAATTTCTATTCCAGACACTACAATGGTTATGAAGTATTTAATAATCATTTATTGTTCACTTTTCGTTTATAACAATAGTCGGCTGATACGTATTTCGATGGCGGTGCCATCATCGTCAGAGCCTTTTTGTTATATATAAAACTAAAGATATTTCTTCTGTACACCTACGCACGTAATTCTATAAAATTAAATTAAAATAATTCATTTTCTAATATTTGTTTTAAGTAGAATTATAGTGCAATTACAATATAATATCTCCGAAATAAAAAATGTTCTGACGATGATGGCATCGCTATCAAAACGCGCATCAGACGACTATTTTTATAGACAAAAAGTGAACAATAAATAATTATTGAATACTTTATAACCATTGTCGTGTTGGGAATAAAAAGTTATTTGTGTTACACTATGAAGAAATTTTCAACAAATTTGGAGTTCATTAAGGAAAAAGAGAATTGATAATTTTAAGATTATATATATATATATATATATATATATATATATATATATATATATATATAAGAACACTGAATAAAAAATGAAATAATAACTATAATGTTAAAGCTGTGCGTAATTAGAAAAGTAATTGGAATTATTGTTACTTTTATATTAGAATTAAGAAGCTTTTCAAAATGCCAGTATAAATAAATATTAATCAAAATAAGTTGTATTATATGACAGTGTTCATAAATGAAAAGAGTCAAATGTTCGAGAATTTGAAAAGAATCAAATCTCGTTTCAATTTGAACACCCCTTAGACAGATACACACACACACACACACACACACACACACACACACACATATATATATATATATATATATATATATATATATATATATATGTATGAATTTGCATGAAAGTATTTGTATAACAAATAAAAATATGACATCGCGTGACATCGTACGCGATATAAAAGCAAATAAAAAAGCGGATGTTGCTGCGGGCGCTACCCGCTACCAAGTTAAAATTCCAATCAGGTGTGTTTTGCAGACATCGTAAAGAAATCATCGAAGCGCGATACGGAATCTACAATATCGGATCATCTTACCAGAAGATACATATATCCATTGCTGTGGCAACAAAAAAAATCAAACGCAAAAAGTATATTTTTTGCAAGCGTGAACATATTGTCTGTTTTATGTTGTATCAGGGTTCAATTCTGATTGGTGAAGTTGTGTCATATATCTTCACAGTCTTTATTTTAAACGGAGACTGCCGGAAACATTGATCCATGAAGATCACACATTTCAAAAATGATGTCGCATCACGGACGTATTTTTATATGGACAGTTCGGTTTATATATTTTTTAGTCGATATTTCCTCACAATTTGTTTCCGTTTAGTTTCGTGAAAGGTCACTAATGTTATCCATCATTACAAATGTATTTTTTTCATTTTGGTTATTTTTAGATAACTGAATAATATTATTTTCAAGATTTGATTGATTAATATGGACAGGGAGAAAGGTGACAAATTTCGTAGTAGTTCATAAAAACAACGTGTATAATATTTTAAGTTATAAAATTAGTTACAAAATCAACAAATTCCTTGCATAAATAAGATCAGTTACTGCAAAATCAATTATTACAAGGATGTTAAGAAATATTAATATAAAAAAACATGAAAGACATTGTTTTAAATATTATTTTAATTGATATTTGGTGAATTTAAATGATATATATGATATACATATCTGATATATGGTAACAAGTTATAACTTTTTAATTTACTAATATTAGCTCAAAAATAAAATAATAAATAATATAAAAATAAATAAAAATATTTTAACACCATAAATCACACATATCGATACAAAAAAAATTATAAAAGTGTTCATTACTTACTATTTACTTTTTCACAAATGTACATCTTAATAATTATATTGTTAAAATGAGTAATAAAGAAAACAATATTCAATTGATAAACACGCTTAGAAAATTTCGTGATGATGTAAAAATTATTCGTTTTTTAAAAATGAATTATCCACAGCTCTAAACTAATTATGATATAATAATATATAAATTAGGAAAAAATTCACAATAAAAGTTTAAGACCTAATTCATTGTTGGAAAAAATAGAAAATATTTTCTGTATCAACTAAACAATTTTTATAATTGATTACATGACATGATATTAAGTAACTAAGAAAGTTCTGTCGTTTTTTTCGTGTATCATAATTCCAAGAATTGTTTATGTATCTTATAACTCATTACGGCGAGCATTAATTGAGCAACATTAATTGAGTAACAAAGTATATATCTTGTTATATTCGTTTACTGCTCTCGAGTGTACAATTTAATATGGAATATATTTAAACCCTTCAAAATATTTATGCAAAATAGTGCAGTATGTGTTTGTTTACTTCACAATTTTATACTTGATTCTAATTTAGCACAAATTGTAAGAACATTTTGTACCGGATTTGAAGAAGAGAAATTTAAATTTATAACAGCCCAGAAGTGATTTAAAAAATTGCTTTAGGGTACGAACCATCAATCTGTCAAAGTAGACAGACCATTAAATGTAAATATCGACGAATTGCAGACAATGATTGAAACAACTTAGCAACACAACCATTTAATTGTAGCATTGTAGATAAAAAAAATATCAATTTTGTTTGAATTAAATTTGATGAACCATAAGGCATTTGTATCATATATGGATTAAGCATTTAATGTTGGTAATGGTTGTAAGGTTAGCTATTTAATTTTATAAGATGTATAAGAGATAGTGAGATTCAATTACAGATTATAATGACGGATGATAGCAGGATATTTTTTGATAACAAATCTAAGATTGATAGATTAATCGGCATTCTGAATTTACATTTAATATAAAAAAATATAATTTAATTAATAATAATAAACACTGTCTAATTTATTTTAAAAGTTCGTATAAAATATCAGGTATATAATGGACATAATTAGAATAAAACACATACTCAATACTAAAAAATAAAAGTCTACTATTAAATAATTCATGATATTATTGAAATGTTGTAATATAATATTTTTTGAAAGACTGGAAATGTGTAATGGGCATTTCTATATTTAAAGATAAAAACAAAAGTAATATAAATAATTACAGTCCTATTAATTTCAGTAGTTACATATGTAAAATCATGGAACAAATAATTAATGTTCATCTAAAATAATATTGTGAGTCGAACAATATTTTATACAAAAATTAAATACTCATGCAGATTTCAGCATACAAGTCTTTTCTAAGTCCTTTAATAAAATTCCCCGCATATAATATAAATAAATTAATTCCATCCTACAAGATTTTATAAAAAAGTTCAATAATCATTTATTTTTCATTTTATTTTTTTAAAAAATAATTTAAAGATATTAAGATTTTATATTTTAGGGTTAAGGTTTTGATGGCACGATCATCGAAATGTGCATTAGTTTTTAAACAAATCAAATGAACAATTTGCGATTATTGGACATTTTTATAAAATCTTGTGATGAATGATTCATTTGTATTAAAGTGAATTTTCTATAATACTAAAACAAATAGTAAGTCACCCATAACACTATTAGGTATTATAAATTACATCATCTTCGTCTTGTTGTATTTATTGTTAAATCATTAGAGTTTATATTTTATTTTCCTGTATAAAGAATAAATAAAATGTTATCAAAATACTAATAAATCATATATCGTATTTCTCTTTGTATTTTTAATATCCCACGACATTTTTTAAAAAAATGAATTACTCACTTTAAACACCTTAAAATTTTATAAACGTTTTTTATAAGTAATTTATATTTGTTAATGCATAATTTTTCAAGGACTGAAATTATAAAACCTAATTTTTTATATTGATTTTTTTAAATTATGTTCACACATTAATTTTTAATTACCTTTATTTCATATATTTTGAATAACTGACATTTATTTTTATTTTTTAATTTTTTAAAGCCAAGAAATAAAAGCCAATATTTTGTTTGTATTATGAAGTTATTATCATATAAATATTTACCTGTTAAAAATGTTAAAGTACAGGAATACCTCGCATAGTGCGGCTAATCGGTTCCACTGATTTGATGGACTAAACTGGACTAATTGAAACATTAACTAAATACAAAAAACTTTAATTGGTCCCAAACAATTTTTTTGTTGTTTTTTAGTAAATAAAACGAGGGTAATATATTTAAATGTTTGTGTATCAACAAAACAAAATCAGGGTTTATACATTAATTTTAAATTCAATTTCAATTAAAATTTAATTATCAAAAAATCGATTTTACTCTAGAGTTACGAATCGAAAATTAATAGAAAAAGAAAAGACCATAAAACTAGAACTGAGCATGCGATGCATATAATGTGCGCATGCGCATATGTATATATATTTTGAAATTTCAACCCGTACTGTAGTGAAATCGTACTAATCGAAGCCGCACTATGCGAAGTATTCCTGTACATTTTAAAATATTAAATAACAATAAAATATTAAAAGTGTTACTTTCCTTCGAATATTAGTGATGTACATATATATATATATATATATATATATATATATATATATATATATATATATATATATGCGTTTGTATACGTATATGTATGTTAATCTGTTCACTGCGATGGCGTTGATAAAAGTGTTAAAACATGAATAAGTCAATTTAAATATGAAATAGGAATTGTTGAAGATGAGGAATACTCGGAAAGATCCATGTCAAACGATAAACGTATCATGAATTATTTATTATGTGAATCGTTGCACAGTGATGAGTAAGCTTTGCGAAATCTTCACTAAACCAGGTTATATCATTGTAATATTGACTGGGTGTTTGCATTTGTTGATAGTAACAAATCTAATGAGAACATTTCTTTAAAGAAACTTTAAAAAGAAACAACGGACAGAAAAATTCTACGAACGAGAATAATGTTCTTTTCGCAAAGACATATAAAATATTAATTGTAAATATGTATTATTGATAACAATTATTTTTTATTTATATTTATGTTGGATAACTTATTTTATATAATGTTTTAAGAACAGATTTTTGCATGAAAATTATTTTTTTTATTAACAGGCCAATTTACTTTAATAAAATTAAATTTCTATTCAAACATCACAAGGTATTATAAAAATGTCCATTAATTACTTATTATTTACTTTATTTTCTCAAAATCTGATGCGACTTTTAATATTCATCTCATTATTGGCAGAGCAATGTAGTACAAAACGCAAAATAAAAAAATAGGTGTATACAAACTTAGGTAGATTTTATAGAATAGAACTTTGACCATAATGTGATGATCATCTAAATATGCATTAGCTTAAATATGTTATGCTATTAGGGTAATAATTCATTTGTGTTAAAGTGAATCTGTTACAATATTAAAACAAACAGTTACCTCAAATAACAGTTTTTATATTTATATGTATACGCATGTAAAAAGATGTACAAGTGTATGTGTGTGTGAAAATATAAATATATTATTATATACATTTTACTCCAAAAGTTAGTTGAAATTAAAAAAATAACAGAAAATAAAAATTGTACGAAAAAATAAAAATATCTCCAAATGAAATACTGTTTATTAAACCTTAGTTAACAATAGCCATTTTGATAAGAACTAGTAATCACGCTTTAAACGAATCATAAATTATACAAAAAAAATTTCTTAGGTCTAGTGCCAAAAATTAGTTGAAAATTACAAAGAAAATGATTTAAAAAATCAAAACATTTCTTTTTACTTTTAACCTTTTGTAAGACCGCCAATATTCCGCAGAACAATGTTAACCCTTCTAGATATTGATTCTATTAGTTTTTGTAAAACACTGAGAGGCAAATAGACCAAGTTTCCCAAATTTTGTCTTTAAATTAAGTACTGTTGTATCTTGAAGATGTGAGGATCATACGGTTCAATTCGTCCCACAAATGTTCAATAAGATTAAGGTTGGGGGACATCGATGGTAACACCATTCAAGAAAAACATACCCATACTATGACAGTTACATCCAGTCATATTCATATATTAATGCTACGAAATAACCAATAAATATATTTCTCATTAAATATTAATATTGTTATTGGATCTTTTTTCTCAATTATATAACTATAGTTTTATTTTTTTAAAAAATATACAATTTCAAATATTAATTCATAAACAGCAATAAAAAGACAAAATCATATAAAACGGATGTAAAATAATTTTACACTTTTATTCGTACAAAACAAGCAGATCATAAAATTTTAATTCATATTTTTTTAAAAAAAATATCAAAGTATTGTATTATAACTAGTACTATATTGAGACTTTTGTGTTCGTAATTATTTCAAAAAAATTGTTTCGCATCGATTCCACTAACTTTTTTATATCTTATGAGTTAATATTTACTAGCTTGGAATTTAATCACTTTTTCAATTCATTTATATTTGCAGTTCTATATTTTTGAAATCGATGTTTTAGTTCTGTGCACTAATTTTCGACTAAGTTGATTGATTGAGGATATGTTTCTATAAGTTTAGGGAAATTATGTAGGAAATATTCTCAGGTTATATGAGCCTTATATGTGAGATAGTTATTTTGATAGAATATTTAATTTGTTAGGGATTGCTAAGAGAATCGCACTGGATTTTATGTTCTATTTTACAATATTAATGTAGTTCATTTTATACATAATTCTATCTATAAAATGTAAATATCTAACACCAGAAGCAGAAAAATACCTCCATATTAAAATTAATTCATTGCTGTTTATCAGGTAAGTTAAATTTTTTGTGAATTCCAGTTTTCACTGGATTTTACTAGAATCATTTGTTGTTCATTTGATTGAAAAACAATAAATCTGCTCTTTTCTATAAAAATTAAATGCGTATTTTTTATACTGTTTTACATAGTCGAGCTAATTAATTTGTTGCGTTTATTTATGAATGTTTTTATTCTTGATACTTGCTAGTTGTAGCTGTTTTTTCTTATAACTTAAATAATTGTTTCAACGTTAATACATTTACAACCTATGGTTTTAAATAGAAATTATTACAATCCTCTAAATGTATGTACATAAACATACACAAACATATATACGTACATAATTGCTATGCTTGTATAAATACGAAAGTGAGACGTGTTAATATGTTCCCATAATATTTTACTTTATTTATTTTCATTATTTAAATTTTGGAATTCATATGATGCTTGATATGTATATGTAATTTATTCTAGTATAGAATAATATTTGGAAAAAAAGAAAGAATAATATCAATATTTAATCAATTCTCTTTGCTTTCATATGTACAAACATATATATATATATATATACAGTAATACCTCGCATAGTCCGGCTTCGATTAGTTCGGTTTCACTATAGTCCTGTTTGAAATTTCCCAAAAAAAAATTTTTCACTTGAAAAAATCCTACTAAAAATTTTTTCATAAAACACCCAAAAAATTAATACATAAAATTATTTTTATAAGCAATTTTTTAAGTTTTTCCTTTATTATGAAAACATAATAAAAAAGAAAACCGAAATCGTATATGCACATTATGCGGATCACATGCGCAGTTCTAGTTTTGTGGTCTTTTTTTCTTTTTCTATTAATTTTCGATTCGCAACTCTAGAGTAACGTCGATTTTTTGATAATTAAATTTGAATAACCCATTTGAAAATGAATTTAAAATGTATTTAAAATGAATGTATAAACCCCTGATTTTGATTTGTTGATACATACAAACATTTGAATATATTCCGCTCGTTTTATTTACTGAAAAACAGGATAAAAAAATTGTTTGGAACCAATTAACAGTTTTTATATTTAGTTAGTGTTTAGATTAGTCCGGTTTCAAATAGTTCGGCTAACAAGTAGAACCGATTATCCAGACTATGCGAAGTATTCCTGTATATATATACACATACACTCGCTCGAAAAAGTCTGGTACACCTATCAATACCGATATATTTCACAATAAAACAAACTTATTAATGTAAATTTGAGAACAAACATATTTTTTATCAATTCTATAAACTACTAATTATCTATATATGACAAATCAAAACATTTTAAATTTATAACAAATCAACTGAAAAATAAATAACACAAGAATTCATACAAATTGAGCAGAAAAAGTCTGCGTACACATTTTATTAAACGGTAAATCATCGATTTTTTACAATATTTGCACTTACTGTTGTTTTAAAATTATCACAGTTTTTTGTCATAGTTCGTATGTTGCAATTGAAATACTAAAATAACATTTTTAGTAACTAATAATAACGTTTTTTGCAAAAAATAAATAAGATGGAATTCAAAAAAAAGAAATTTCTGTTAATGAATGTAAAATTATTTCAAAGTTAGGAAAAGAAGGACAAAGTTTTCGTGAAATAGGAAAGGGTGTTGGAAGACTACATTCTTTCATTCAAAGGGTAGTAATCAATTTTAAATCCACTTCGAAACCATTTTTTGGCCGATCTTCGAACTCAACATTTAGATAAAGGCGTAATATTGTAGCTTCAGTGAAAGACAATCCCCGTATAACTGCACCTTAAATTACAAAAGATATCAAAGTACTATTTAAAAAACAAATCTGTGCTGATATTGTGCTAAAAATAATAAAAAGGGTGGGTATCATGAAAGTGTTGCGCTTAAGAAATCAATTATTTCACGTATAAATAGATAAAAACGGATTAAATATCCAAATGAACACATTAATACCCTAATCCGGTTTTGGGAAAACATTATTTTCTCAGACGATAGCAAATATTGCATTTTTAGAATAAAAGAACTCAAAATAGTATGTACATTACTGAATAAATAAAATCTTGCTCCTACTGTGAAACTCAGTGGTGGTAGAGTAATGGTATAGGGGTGTATAACAAGTAAAGGCGTGGGAAAAATGGAGTTTTTAGAATCCACGATAGATAAATAAATACTTACTTAAATATTAAAATTATAAATATTATAAAAACTTAAAAACTTAAATATTATAAATGCTTACTTAAATATTTTAAAACAAAATATAAACCAACGTGCTGAAAAATTAAGTCTGGGTCCCAATTATAATTTTGTATATGACAATGATCCGAAGCACACAGCAGAAGTTGTTAAGCTATAGATATTATATAACGTTCCAAAATAGTTGCATGCACCTCCCAATCTCTAGACCTAAATCCTATACAGCATATTTGTGATTTTCTTAAACGTAGAATTCGTCAACATGACATAATTTCAATGAAAATGTTGAAGAAAGTTATAGAAGAAGAGTGGAATAAGATTAGTACTAAAGAAACTACAAAAATTATATATTCCATGAAAAAACTATTATAGGAGGTTCTTAAAAGAAGAGGCTATCCAATCAGTTGAAAAGTTTCACTTGAAAAGTTTATTTGACTTTATATTATTTTCGATTTTAATTTTCTGTACGCAAACATTTTCTGCTCAATTTGTATGAATTTTTGTGTTTTTTATTTTTTAGTTTATTTGTTATAAATTTAAAATTGAATTGCCATGTATAAAGAATTAGTAATTTTTCAAATTTACATTAATAAGTTTGTTTTATTGAGAAATATATCCGTATTGATAGGTGTACCAGACTTTTTCGACCGAGTGTATATATATATGTACATAAATATACAATGAAACAATAAACTTATAATTTAAATCGTTACAGTAATATAAATATACATTATAGAAAAACAACCATTTGCGATTATAAGTTCGCAAGATGATGTCATGATTTTGAGATTTGTGTTCATATTATGAACACTTTTGAATATATTCTACGTCTTTTATATGTAGAGTTCACCTCGAAAAGTGATGTCACGTAAGAATAGTTCATGGTCAAGTTGATTACATCATTCGATGTTTCTTCGTATACTTACATTTACTCGCCTTATTATTTTGTAGTTAATTAGTTCAGGTTCATGTGTTTGTATTTTTTTAAGCAGACTAGTTAATAACCATGCATTGAATCATAATTAAATAAAAATTGTTTTCATTTTTAAGAGCATATTGCATGTTTGAAATATTTATATATGTACATGTGAAATTTCAAATAAATAATAAGATACGAAATGTTTATTTTGTGATACATTTTGTTATATCATTGTGGATATCGAGTATTTTTTCAACAAAATAACACGGAATTTCCATTAAGTATTTAAAATATTTTTGTAAAAACATTAAAATTAAATGCTAGTGGGTGATAATGAGAGGACTATCTAATATTTTCATTTTGTTAATTTTGAATGTATCAGAAACACAAAATTAAAAGGAACTGCTTTATTAAACAATTATTTTAAAAAAAAATCACTATCATAATTAGGAATAGCATTAAATAAATAATATGTTACATTAATAACAATTTGTAAATGAAACGGTGTATTATACATACCTACAATGTTTAAAATAATATTATAATTTTTTAACATCTTAAGATTTTATGAACATTTTCAAACATGTATTGTTAATTTTCTTACGTACATGCCTATTTTTTGGGTATATATATAATTACATATCTTCAGAGTATAATATTATTAGAGTATAGGATAGAATTAATTGTGTACTATATTTTATAGAAGAAGGAAAATGCAGAAAAAAATGTTTAAATATATATATATATACACAATGTATATATTACGAAAAACACTTAAATATAATGTACTAGGTTCAAAATTATATAGCCAATCAAATAATTAATAGCATAAAATATTTCAAATAAAAAAGAAATGTAAAAGCATAATTTTATTGAAAGATTTATTATTTTTCTATATTTAAAATTACTATATTACAGTAATAAAAAATAGAAATACAACGGTGCTTTAATTCTCTGAAATTTAAATGGTTTTATGGAGGACTGGATGGGGACCTTGCGCGTTGGTTCAGGTCGGCTGCTCGAGGATCTGAACACGGCGCGTGTGTGGTCGGATGCAATGCAGGGCTCTAATGGTGGTGACATTAGTATCGAAATACCCATCAGCTTATAAATAAACAAAATGAAAACGATAAATAATTAATAATATATTTTTAATATCTGTTGGTATTGGAATGATAGTTCATTTGTGTGATTTTTTTAAGTAATTACTTACCCACTCGCACCACACACATATCCACACACACACACACATACACACACACACAAACACACACACACATATATATATATATATATATATATATATATATATATAAAGTTAAGTTATATATTGGGTAGAATCATAAAAGTTGTTTGTATTATAAATTTATTCCCAGCAATGAAATTATTAATTCAGACAAGTGTTGTTTCTCCAAATCAACTTATTAAAGGCAGAAATTTTTTAAAAAAATTCAGAATTTATCAACAAAAAAGTGTTGTATCAACACTTTTTTATATCAATGCATGTCTAGACGTTTCTTTAATGATTGTTGTAGATTGGATAGAATGTTTTACTCAATCTACTATATTTACTCGACCTTACACTTTTAAATTATCATTTGTTGCTACCCTAATAGAAATTCTGTATTGAGGAAAACTATATTTCTTCGGAAGCATAAAAAAATATTACTTCCAGTAGTTTTTGAATCAGAAATCTGGAAATTATAAGGATGTAATTACATAGTTGTTGAAGGTGACGAAAGGTCATTGATAATACAATATATGTACACACACACACACACACACACACACACACACATATATATATATATATATATATATATATATATATATATTAATAAAGTTACATATACATAAAAAACTATGAATTTAACCTAAAAAAATAAATACATCCCAATATACAATTATATTTATAATAAATGCTTATATTCATATTAAGCTAAATGAGAAAATAAGTTAAAATGAATGTTTAGTAACAAATTTACGTGTTTAAAAAATACAAAATTAATTGATAATTTAATAGTTAGAAAATAAAATTAGATGGTAGAATATTTTTAAAAAATAGCGGTCTGTATTGTGAATAACGGACAAAAAAAAGAATGAAATCATTGAACATTTGAATAAAATATAATAGATATAAAATATACAATTTATTAAGTTAGAAACATTGTTCATCTATATAAAAGAGTGCTTAGTTCATTATATAATTCATAATAAAATGAAATAATTTTATCCATTGGAATATCATAAAAAGTTACTGACATTGTTGTCATGATACACTTTTTTCAAGACCATCATATATAATATTTCGTATAGTTTTTTATAAACAAAAAAATATTTCTGCACAAGGACGGTCGATTATTTTTCTGACAGCGTAGACAAATCTGTGTCCATTATAGCAACATGTGCAACATAAGCTGAACCAATGCATTTTTATTGTTTTTTGTTACGCGTTCGTGACCTTCGTATTCGGTTCAAATAAATCCGGACCTCATTTTCCAGCGACGCGGCACATTTATCTCCTTCACGTGTTTTCATTACAACGTCATAGTAAAAATATCCCTTGAACCATCGATATTGAACGGTACGTATAGAATGGTAAGAGAAAATTTGTAAATCTATTATGTACGGGTTTGTTTGAATAAAATAATATTATTTTGTATTGATTTCTTTTCAATTTTTACAATCTTTTGTATATAAAAAATTAAGAATATAATTCTTTTTTAAAAAATAATAGGTAACACAAAATTTTGATACGGAACAAAAATTTATTTTGATTTCTATTCTCAAATTAAGCCTAAAAGTCTACTAAGAAAGGCAGTAATTTGAATATATTGGAAAGAAGGAATTTTCTAATTGTGAATTTTTATGAAAAAATCTAGTCTTTTTTTAAATGTTATTATTCAATTTTTTATGATCATTCTTTCAAAAATGATGAGAAACTATTTTTGATTATAACCTTTCTATATTATATACATACATAAATTATTTAAACATGCAAAGTAAGAACTTTGAGTCATGATTTACTAAAAATTGTGGTAAATAATGACAAAAATCACTTTCACACAAATGAATTATCATCTCAACACCACAAGATTGTAAGTGATTCATAATTATTTATTGTTTACTTTTGTAAACTGATGCACATTTACATGGCAATGCTATCACCATCATATTATATCATATTATAAGATCTGATTTATATTAAGATTAAACAATACACAGCTCTGACGATAATAGCATAAACATCGATATATGCATCAGCTGAAAACAAATAAAGTGAACAATAAGTAATTACTAAACAGTTTTGTATTATGATACTGGGGTAATAATTAATTTGTGTAAAAGTAAGAATTCGAGTATCTATATATCTCTTAAACTTTCAGATTTAAATAGATTTAATATTTTAATTCATCAATTAAATGATTCAATATGAAACTACGTATGCAAAACATGACGGAATAAGTTTTTTTAGCAATAAATATTTTTGTTATAAAATTATTAAGCACAATTTTTGATCGATCGTATAATTTTGGAATGAAATTAAAAACTTTAACTATACTGGAATTCTGGATTGAAACTCGAACAACACGATATGCTGAAAATGCAAATTATTTATGTTTATTTTCAAGAATTACTAATTTAGTAACATTGAATTCATAATAAATTAGTGTAATTACTATTTTATTGAATATTAGCTTTAGATAAAAAAAATATTTCTGTTTTTAAAGATGGATTAAAATTATTTCAAAAATATTTCTATCAGAGATATATTATCGAATAAAAATTGTACTTAAAAATATTTTTTTATTTTACCTTTGACAGCATAGACTTGGCAGCAGGATTCTTATGTGATGAGATGTTTTAATACTTTGTATAAAATAATTAATATTTTATATATTTCAATTATTATTTACCTAGTGTTATTAAAACATTTTGCTTTATTTAAGTATCATTATGTCACACTCTAATGAGATTTTCAATTATTTTTTTACTGGTTACACCCACCTCTGATATTTTCATCTTTGAGAACTCCTTAATATATATATATATATATATATATATATATATATATATATATCACCATATATATATATATATATTACAAGATATATATATATAGATTAAACAATACACAGCTCTGACGATAATAGCATAAACATCGATATATGCATCAGCTGAATACAAATAAAGTGAACAATAAGTAATTACTAAACAGTTTGCCCGGCCTGATACTGGGGTAATAATTTGTGTAAAAGTAAGAATTCGAGTATCTATATATCTCTTAAACTTTCAGATTTAAATAGATTTAATATTTTAATTCATCAATTAAATGATTCAATATGAAACTACGTATGCAAAACATGACGGAATAAGTTTTTTTAGCAATAAATATTTTTGTTATAAAATTATTAAGCACAATTTTTGATCGATCGTATAATTTTGGAATGAAATTAAAAACTTTAACTATACTGGAATTCTGGATTGAAACTCGAACAACACGATATGCTGAAAATGCAAATTATTTTTGTTTATTTTCAATAATTACTAATTTAGGGTGAGTCTTGCTTCATAACAAAATGAAAGAGTAATTACTATTTTATTGAATATTAGCTTTAGATAAAAAAAATATTTCTGTTTTTAAAGATGGATTAAAATTATTTCAAAAATATTTCTATCAGAGATATATTATCGAATAAAAATTGTACTTAAAAATATTTTTTTATTTTACCTTTGACAGCATAGACTTGGCAGCAGGATTCTTATGTGATGAGATGTTTTAATACTGCGTATAAAATAATTAATGTTTTATATATTTCAATTATTATTTACCTAGTGTTATTAAAACATTTTGCTTTATTTAAGTATCATTATGTCACAGTCTAATGAGATTTTCAATTATTTTTTTACTGGTTACACCCACCTCTGATATTTTCATCTTTGAGAACTCCTTCAAATATATATATATATATATATATATATATATATATATATACGAGGTCAGACAATTAAGTAATGCGACCGATTTTTTTTCTTGGCCTGTGGTAACACTGCGAACCTGTAACTCCGCCACCGTAATAGCAGATCCCTACTCTCTCGATTGAGACCTTGACCACCCTCGTAAGATCATTTCTTCGCCAGCTGTTTAGTGTTTTGTAACAACGCGCGAGTAGTGCATGTCACGAAAATGGAACAGAGAACATCGCTCAAGATTGTCTCGAGCAGGTTGAAAGTGATCCTACTCTTCTCGATCGAGTTATTATTGGTGATGAAAGTTGGTTCTTTCAATATGACCCCGAAACTAAACGACAAAGCCAACAGTGGCTGTTCCCTGGAGCACCAAGGCCAAAGAAGGCGAGAATGAGCAAGTCCAAAGTGAAAACCATGTTGATTTGCTTCTTCGACAGCAAAGGGGTGGTTCACAAAGAGTTCGTACCACCTGGACAAACCGTAAATCAAGTATTCTACCGCAATGTACTCGAAAAATTACGAAAAAGGGTGCTCAGAGTGCGTCCAGAGATCGCGAAGACTTGGGTTCTGCATCACGACAATACTCCGTCACAGTGCGTTCAGTGTCTCTCAGTTTTTGGCGTCTAAAGGCATCGCAACGTTACCACAACCGCCCTATTCACCGGACATGTCACCCTGCGACTTTTTCCTATTCCCCCATATGAAAAAATTCGTCAAAGGTCGACATTTTGACTCCGTTGAAGATATCCAAGAATCTGTGACGAGGGTACTCGGAGAGGTCCCACAAGAAGTGTTCCAGAATTGTTACGAAAACTGGAAAACTCGCTGGAATAAGTGTATAGATGCGGGAGGGGACTACTTTGAAGGGGATCGCAGCGATGTACCTTAATTTTTAAATATACTCGATTTTTGAATTTTGTCGCATTACTTAATTGTCTGACCTCGTATATATAATTCAATTCATTTTCTGTTGATGATTACACATTTAATAAATACCAAAACTCGCATTTATTATATACTTTTAACATTAAAATAATGAGATAATTTCAGAATTATTTGAAAAACATACAAATTTCTTAACCAAACGTTGTCAGATATCAATCACGGACTAAATTTGTAATACACATAAAACAGTTGATATTTATGAGCATGCACTCCTTCACCCCTATATAGATAAATAGATAGATAGATAGATATATTACCAATGGACCAGGAAAGATACTGATTGGAAACGTAGATATATAAGAAGATCCAGGAAGAGACTTATAGATAGATGGGACAGATAAACAATAAAATTTGTTAAATTGAACTGAAGAAGAAGGAACTGAATTGGTTGAAGTGCAAAGTTTTTGAAGAGGCCTTCATCAAGCAGTGAATTGAGAAAGGCTGCTGCTGCTGCTGATATATATATATATATATATATATATATATATATATATGTAATATATATTTGTTAGTTTATTTTTTTAAAGGTTATAAGCGAATCCACTGAAAATTCAGTAAAAAATTTGCAATCATCTAAATGTTTTTAACGGTGTTTTTATAAAAATGGTATATATTTTAAAACACATTAAATTTTGTAATAAAAATAAAGATATTTGGAAATTTATATGAAAATTTGATTTAATTTTTCATTTTTTATTAGTTTATTTTCTGGATATATTTTATTTTTATGTCATAAACATTTTATTTGAAATAGAAATAATGTAAATTAAAAAAGAAATAACTTTATAATGTCATTGAATTTTCAATTAATTTCATTTAAAATCATTTATGATCGTACATCGACGATTATATATTTAAATGTATAGCGTGAACTAAATGATACTGAAGGGTTTAGACACACATTTACTTGCTTACTACCATTTACTATTCTTTACTATCCTTCAGTTTCATTAAGGGCACCTTTATTAACAAACACATATTTAGTTTAAACAAATGATCAACCTATTGTAAGCCACAGCACGTTTATCGATCCGTATCTATTTATTGTGTCGTCAACAGATCTGCCCTTAAGCTCTATCAAAAGTAAATAAATATCTCACTGTGAAAATATCCGAACCATTTTCATGATCAAACACCAATATGGTCTTATAGAAGGATTTTCCTGAAACATTTATTTACACCAGAATGACAGCCAGATATTGTGCCGGAACGCGAAGCAATCTCATAAGGCGAGATCGCGCAATATCCGTCTTCTTTGAATACATTATGTACGGGTGCTTCAAGTGATGGTACTTGTTCGACACCCGTCAATGAACATTTCATTCAACCGTCACCGCATTCCGTCGAGTAATCGAACTCATATCGATATATCATAGCGTTATTATTAAACATACACAAGTGAAAATATGAATGTATGTATGCACGAGTCAATGTATATACAAATACACACACACACATACACACACACACACACACATATATATATATATATATATATATATATATATATATATATATATATATATATATATATATATATATAACTGAAAATTGTTTGTGGTAATAATTAAAATAAAATAATTACATAAAAATACAAATATATACTGGGTTAAATTTTTTGATGATTTGAATTATTACTTGATAAATTTTTTCATTCGAAAAACAATCCATGTATACAAATATATATATATATATATATATATATATATATATATACTCGTATAAGAAATATGAAAGATTAAAAGTCAATGACAAGATGCCTAGTTATTTAAGATCTGTTTTTTCAATAAGCACAGATGAACTTGAAAAAAAGCATAGAAAAAATAAATAAGGAAAAATAAATCACCGTATGATGATCCTTAGTAAAATAAAAGTAATATACAACGACTTTTTGGATCAAAGAAAAATTAAACTAAAAGAACTACAAATTAAAGCATTTGAAAATTATGTATTTCTAGAACCACTCATTTATACTAAAAAATCATTTCTAGATGAAGTGAACAAGAAATTAAAAAGGAGTGCTATGTTATGAAGTGGAACATTTCTCTATGATCAAAGATAAAAGTTTTTCATCAATGCATCCTATCTGGCCTCATTTATGACAGTGAAATATGAGTTTTAAATTTCAAGATATTGGATTGGTTGAAGTGGAAAGTTCTGAGAGAGGTCTTCATCCAATAGTGAATACAAAGAGACTAACAATGATTATTTATTTATTTATATATATATATGTATTATATATATATATATATATATATATTATATATATATATATATATATATATATATATATATATATATATATATATATATATATATATATATATATATATATATATATATATATATATATATATATATATATATATATATATACATATATATATATATATATATATATATATATATATATATATATATATATACATATATATATATATATATACACTGACGCACATAAGTAATGGGTAACATAAGCAATTTATTGATATAATTCAATGAAGTCGTTAAATAAAAAAACATATTTAATTGAAAAGAAACATAATATTGATTAAATTTATTCATTATTTAATATTCATTTTCAATTAAATATATATATATTTATTTAACGACTTCATTGAATTATATCAATAAATTGCTTATGTTATCCATGTGTGCATGACTTATGTACGTCGGTGTATATATATACACCTGGGTCTGTTTTTATGCGATAGATACGTTCCGCAAAAAACCGCATTAAAAAAAACGCACAAAAAAAGACTTAACTTACATTGAAAAATTAGGGATACGTTCCGTAATTTTCAAAAACCGCATAAAATCAAAGCAACAAAGTGTACTCTAAAATTTGTACAACAAAGTTACTCTAAAATTTGCATAAAAAATCAGGAAATAAAGTATGCAAAAAAAAATTCCAAACATCTAAAAAAAATTAATACAAAACAAAGCTTTTTTACTTTATTTTTTTATTAACTATTTAATTTCATCTAAAGCAATATGTACATATGTCTAATTTATTTTACAGTTTTTCAAACATATTTGAAAATATGTGGGTTCGTTTGTGAACTGGTGTGTAATCAGATTCGTCACTAGAGGAAACATAAATAACAGAATTAGCGCCAACTTCTGTCTCGTTCTGTGTCAATGGTTTTCTGGTGACAATGTATGAATCGGTGATTAAATTTTGAGACGATGATTTTACTATTTGTATGAAGCTTGCGATATTCAGACATACAATTATTTAGCTCTCGTTGGAATTTAAAAGCTTGTTCAGAATTCGTGTTATTAACAAGAAAATGTTTTTCCAATTGATTACGAAGTTGAAGACCTTCTCGAATCATTTTTGCAGAGAAGGGAAGAGGTTCTACTTCTGTTTCATTATCTTTTTCTAAATCTTCTATAATATCTAAACTTATTGCAATAATATCATTGTCACTTAAGGCATTATTCTCAAGAAATTCGTCGATATCATTCTGGCTAAAGGAAACAAAACCTTCTTCACCAATATCATGTGCAAAAGTAATGATTTTATCTGATAATGTCGATGTTTGAATAACTGCACTGTTTTCAAGACATGTAGGTCAGCCTTTTTCCAACAGGTATTTAAAGTGTGTGGTTTTATTTGAGTAATAGCAAATGTAACATGATTTATACTTTCAAAGATAGAAAATTTTTTCCAAGCGTCAGTTACTATTATTGACTAATTTTCTAGTTTATCCAATATAAATTGAAAAGTGCGTTTAAAGTAATATTCTTTAAAAAAATTTGGCAGCTTCATCTGCCGATGCAATCGTACCCGTAATCTTCACGTTATGCAGTGCATTCCTTTTTAAAAACACGGTTAACCATTCTTTACTAGCCGAAAATTCCTTATCAGTTTGAGAAGCGGAAGTAAATGGCTCTAATTTCTTCATTTGTTCATAAAACTGAAAAGCTTTTCGTTGAATTAAATTACCGCTTAAAGGAATTCTCAAAAAAATATATATAAAAAGATACTAAGAAGAAATATGAATCGTATAACTACAAAATCGCATTAAAATAATCCGTACAAAAACAGACCCAGCTGTATATACGAGGTGTGATCAAAAAATAAGGTGAATTTTTATTTTTTTCAAAGAATATTTATTTATTCATCAATTTTTATTTTGTCCCCTTCAAAGTAATCCCCCTCGGATATAATGCACTTGTGCCAACGCTTTTTCCAATCCTCAAAGCATTTCAAAAAATCATTTTCTGTGATCTTGTTCAGCTCCTCTTTCGATGCCGTCTTTATTTCCTCAATCGTTGCAAAACGCCGTCCTTTCATGGGCCTCTTCAGTTTCGGGAACAAGAAGAAGTCACAGGGGGCCAGGTCTGGGGAATACGGTGCCTGCGGCATCATTAGTGTGTTGGTTTTAGCCAAAAATTCGCGCACAAGCAACGATGTGTGAGCAGGGGCGTTATCATGGTGCAAAAGCCAATTTTTGTTCTTACACAAATTCGGACGTTTCTGGCGGATTGCTTCGCGCAAATTGCGCATAACTTGCAGGTAATATTCCTTATTTACTGTTCTACCCTGTGGCAAGAACTCATGATGCACCACGCCCCTGCAATCAAAGAAAACTGTAAGCAAAACCTTCACATTTGATTGAACTTGGCGTGCTTTTTTTGGTCTTGGTGATCCGGAATGCCTCCACTGGGACGATTGAGTCTTAGTTTCGACGTCATAACCGTATACCCATGTTTCGTCACCTGTTATGACCCTGTCGAGTAAATCTGGGTCGTCGTTGACGTCATTCAATAGCTCTTGGGTGATGCTCATGCGACGGTTCTTTTGGTCGAAATTGAGCAATTTCGGAACAAACTTCGCTGACACATGTCTCATGTCTAAAACACCCGTTAAAATTGATCGGCACGAACCAAGCGAGATGCCAATATCATCAGCAATTTCTCTAATGGTAATTCGACGATTCCCCAACACTATTTTCTTCACTTCTTCAACGTTCTCATCAGTTGTTGACGTGCTGGGGCGTCCAGAACGAGGTTCGTCGTTGGTGTCTTCTCGGGCTTCTTGGAAGAGTTTATACCACTTGTAAACATTTTTTTGGCTTAAAGTAGACTCATCGTATGCCACTTTCAACATTTCAAGTGTTTTGGAGCACTTGATTCCATTTTTCACACAAAATTTAATGCAAACTCTTTGATCCATGATTTTCGACAGCGGAAAATCGTGGAGCCTGCAAAACACTTCTAACTTTTATGCCTCTCACCAACAAACTAAACATGCTACATAGCTGAAATTTGGAACATATATTCGAGACGAGTGTACCAACATAACCAAATAAAAAAATCGAAGATCGAACGGATGTAGCCCGCTAAATTTCAAAATTCACCTTACTTTTTGATCACACCTCGTATATGAAATTCGGCTTGTAGCGTAGTGGTATGAATTACTTTTTATTATTGGAGATACTGTGTATGATCCTCAATTGGAGAAATAGTATAGGAAGAGTTATTGGTCGAGATGAAAAAAATATACTTAATGAAATAAAATCAATATATTAGGTTGGCAAGTATCTCCCTTCCGCTTTTTTTTTTTTTGTACATAGCTGCGAAATTCAAAAGACCAGAAGGCGGAAGGGAGATATTTGCCAACCTAATATAATCCATATACGAGTAATTAAGGCAGTAGAATAAAAAATCACACTAATTTCCCTTGTTAACGTAATTATTGTGATTGAGTATAGTGAATGGTAATACTTAATGAGAATTTGGCTAGAAGTGGACTTATATAAGTTGATATAATTATTATATATATATATATATATATATATATATATATATATATATATATATATATATATATACATCAGCGGAATAAAAGTAATACTTAATTAATTTTCAGGTAAAAAAAAATTAATGAAATGGAGTAGAAATAGAAGTTGAAAATTATGTATACCTAAAGCATCTACTAATGGAACATTTATAAATGAAGAGAATGGGATAATAAAATTGGGATGTTACCAATTCCAAAGACATTCTTATATATGATGTTGAATATTCCTCTATGTTTAAAAAGAAAAGTTTTTGATCAATGCGTCCTATCTGTCTCATTTACGATTGTGAAACGAGGATCTAATAATGTTAGGGCAATTCAACGGCTCCAGATAGGATAAAGAAGAATAGAAAGATGCATGTAACGTAGAAACAGAAAGAGTATCAATCTTTTATATAGGTTCAATAAAAGTTTAATATTTTATAAAAGTTAGTAGGTTTCGATTGATTTCTATTTCATTTTTTGTGAAAATCATAGTCTTTCTCATTGAAAGCTTCTAAAAATAATATTAAAAATGGGTTGCATTTAATTAAGTACATTGTTTTAATTCTGATCATCGAACTTGCAATTATAAGCAGGTGTAATATTATTATCAATAAGAAAAGGACCTATGGAATATTTTAGATAAAAATAATCTTTATTACAAATGAATAAATCACCTTGATATCACAAGATTTTTTGGGTTGAATAATTATTTATTATTATTTATTTGTTGATGTATATTTTAATAAGCTACTGTTACTGTTAAAGAGTTGTATACTGTATTACAAAATCTTATAATGCTAATCATAAAATAATTACAATACAGCATTCAAACGATGACAGCAAGACCATCAAAATGCGATTCGGAAAATAAAGTGAATAGTAAGTAATTATTGAACAATTTAATAATATTTTCTAGACTTGAACTGAGTATTTTATTTGTGTTAATTCGCTTTTATTTATAATTAAAGCTGTCAAATGAAACCAGCTGTAAATAGGTAGATATATTATTTGAAAATAATTAGTTGTAAAAAATATAATCTCTAAATATGTTAATTAATATCAATTTAATATACAATAAATTTAACCATAACGAATATTTAAAAATGCTTTCGACTTAACAATAGTTTCTAGTCGTCTGGGAATTGAAACAACTATATTATTTGTTTTATTTTCGTTATTTTTTATCACTTCTGGGAAAAATTCCTATGTTAATGTAATTCAACGGATATCTAACAAAAAAAAAACTACTAGAAGACGTTATAATATTTTATAACCATAAACATTGTTATCGATTGACAAAAATGTCTCGATATAGACAAAAAATTCACAATTTAATGTTTTCAATTAAACTGTGAGTTTATTTAAGCTGTTTTTATTATTTAAATAATACTAAAGTGTAAACTCGGGTTAATTTACAAAAAAAATGATTATGAAAATTATTGTTTATATGTGGTAATGAATATTAAATTTCAATATATTTTTTTAACATATATTCTTTTCTTATATTCATCATTTCACTAAATCAAATAACTGATTTTTTCATTGCACGTCTTGTAACCCCATTATTCTCCGCAAACGTAACCGTAAAGCTTTCGCTCTGTGGATTTTCATGTCCTGTCATATTTTCCCTAACGCGGCAATCATGAGGGGATCAAGGGTGAGTATGAAACGATGCTGCTATTTTTGTATGAAATCGATAACCGCGTTCATCAGTGCTGTCAAATTGATTTGTGCTGAAGCAAATAGCGGAAAATTATCGCTCCGGATGTTTAGAAGTGTTTTTCTTATATACGTTTATTTATATTATGTTCACGTGTGTGCTACGAATGTTCAGATTATGATAGAAAATAATTATTTATATATATATATATATATATAAATATATATATAGACATAAAAAATATTATGGATTATAAATAGATAGGGAGAAATATGTTTGTAATTAAAATACAAAAACTGAAAAAATTACGAGTAAAAAATATTACGATTTAAAAAATCAGGATTATGAAAAGTTTATTTGAAAACTAGATTTACAATGAAAACATTACATTCTGAAAATAAAATCTGTTAAACTAAGAATTAAGAAACTTTATTTACGTATGCTCAATAAAATAAAATCATAATAAATATTACAATTGGTATATATATATATATATATATATATATATATATATATATATATATATATATATATATAGGATTTTCCAATAATCGCTTTAGAAGTTTAAATAAAAATAAAATAAAAAGTATTTAATTAATTAGTTATTTATTTTTAGGCATATTCTATGACATCAATAATGGAACACAATTGCACTCATATGACCATTACGACTTTGCTTGGCAATGCATTCATTTAGTCCAACTTTTAGTCACTCTTTCACACAATTGTGGCCCAATTTCATGAATTACACGTTCAATGTTTATTTTTAATACTTCTGTTGTTTGTGATTTATCAGCATAAACCAATGAATTCACATAACCCAACAGAAAATAATCCAATGGACTTAGATCACATTATTTTGGTGGCCAATTGATGGGTCCATTTCGTGAAATAATAGACTCATTAAACTTTTGTTTTAATAAGTTTATTGAAGTTTTTACAATTTCTAAGCGTTGTTGAAATGTTAAACATTCCATGATAATTTGCCAAACTATACTGAGTTGATATATCAAAATGAGTTTAAAAAAATTGAAACATGGCTGCCAACAGCTGTCAAAGTTTTGGTATTCTTATTGAAAAACCATATATCTTAAGTTAAACGTATGTACGAGGGTCGTTTGATAAGAATGGTAAAAAAGTAAGAAAAACTAAATTGAAAAATTTAATTAAATTAAATAAGAAATAAATTTACCATACTTATTAAACGACCCTTGTGTATGGAAGTTTTATTCATATATTCATTTAAGAATGAGAATTGTATTTAATATTTTAATCCTTTTATTTTAATTAATATCTTAAATAAAGGCATATCACATAAACTTAATTTAGTGTTTTTTATTATACAAGTTTAATTAATAACGTAGTAAAACATGTTATACTTTAAGAATAAACTTTTTGAATGCCTACTTAAAATATTTTGTTTAATTTTACAGAGTTTAATAAAGATATACTTTTCTTTTCTATCAATACTAAATTTTGAATTACCGCTTCATTTCCGAATTCGTTTCTCATAAAAACTGATATCACCACAAAATAAATTGTATGATTGATGATGTTATGATGACATTTTTCTGAATTTTACAGATACGCTTACGTCATCAGATGTAACAGAGAAATCTTTGCTGATATTTAACCAAAAGAAATTTCATTTGTGATTCACTGATTTAATGATTTTTCTCGTTCAAAATGTTTCGAATAAATGAATTAAATTCCATAATGAATTATATCAATGTCAAAGTGATCAACAACGTCTTTTTTACTAAAGTAAAATCAAGTAATATATATATATATATATATATATATATATATATATATATATATATATATATATATATATATATAGTTATATAGATATATATATATATATATATATATATATATATATATATATAAAGTTAGACTCATGATTCATAAATAAAGTTAAAGCTAAGGAAAACTAATTTAATTGAGGTCAATTACATATAATTAATATATCAAATATGTGTTTTTGCGTAAAATAAACTGAAAATAATAAAGAAATAAAACCAATTATTATAAATCAAGTGTAGTCTTAGAAAATTACATTTATATTATTATAGTATATATTATATATATATATATATATATATATATATATATATATATATATATATATATATATATATATATATATATATATATATATATATACGTATATATAAATATATATATATATATTATACGAGTCAATAAATATTTTTTAGTTAAAAAATCTTAATTTTAGGCTGCAACAGAAGTTAAATTATTTTCAATATTTCATAAATATGTATCAATATTTTGTTATATTACTATTACTTTTTATTAAGGATGCACATTGTTGAGGTACTGATTGGATTTAGTTTTTCAATAACGTCTGAATATATTTTTTTCCAGACTGTATAAAGCATGGAATAAAATTGATTTATATTTAAATATATGATATATTTTGCGCCCGAATATTGCGATTATTTTTAATGGCATGTTTAAAACCATTGTTATGTTAGTATAGTTGGGAAACTGTTATTTATTTCTCTGTAAAAACCAACATTAAGTTTTTAGTATATCCTCTGTATAAAACAATCGAGTTTATTTCATTTAAGGACTCATGCAATTGCCAGAAAAGCTATCCCATACTAGCACATTTCTACCGCCAAATTTTACGCTTGTCTGATTACAATGTGGGTCTAATCACTTCAGCATGTAACTTTATTTGGAATATTTGATTTGAATTCAGTTAAATTTAATTTAGATTCAGTACCAAATAACACTGCTTTCATTTTTTTAATATCCCGGTGAATACATTTAAAAAAATTCTAAGCGTGGTTTCTTGACTTTTTTACTAAATAATGGTTTACAAGCTGGTCTTCTGTTGTAGAGATAATTTTTAATGAGTAGTTGTTACTCAATTAGATATTTATAAAAATTTGAATACTAATATTTGTAAATTTTATTCAGATTTTATGATCACTGCTGACAAAAGGATTAAACTTTATTGAACGCAAAATTCAATTTTTCATTTTTTTGTCATTTTCGTTTTGAGCGTGAAAACGTTTTGTGCAAATTAACAATTTATTAATGTTTAATTGCTAACTAATACTTTTTCTTAATGTTCATTGAGATACATTTGTAAAAAATTTAATTGTAAATCGTTACTATAAATTATTTACGTTATTTTTTCGGAATAGTTATTTACATTTAGAAAAAATATAAATTAATTACTAGAAATCTAATAGTTTATCATACAAAAAAATAAAGTGTACTGAATAGATTTCGATAAATTTTTTCCCATATGTGTTACCTAAAAGGAATTTCCTTAAATTTACAATTTGAACAATAGTAGTTATTTTATTTTCGTCGCTTCAGCTGTTATGCTATTTTCGAAAAAAATTTCGTCCTACCATATCAATAAAATAAGGGTAGTATTTAGTTTACATTTACAAATAAGAAATAATAAGATTTATTGTATTTTCATTTACAGATTTTTTTACTGTATTAAATTTTAAAATATAGTTAAATTTATACATACATTTGATTAGTTACTTTAGTTTTGTCCGACATTATATATATTTATGTATATATAATAAATATATATATATATATATAAAATTGCAAATAATATATAATGTACTTACGAAAAGTCAATGTAGTAATAAAGAAAGTTCACACTCACCTGAAAACAAAAAAAATAAATTAATATTGGATTATTTACATTAATAAAATATTAATTATCAAGTAAAATTAAAAGACTAAACACGATCAATTTTTGTACTTTCGATTGAAAATATTTTATTTTATATATTTTTAACAGTTACATCATATGTTGAATCGTTTTAAATAAATAGTTTCAAAGTTTGTAATCTCTATATAACCTGTAATTCTACAAATGTCAAAGAACTTAAATGGGTAGTAATAAACTTTAGTTAGTGGATCAGTATTTAACACATTAAATAGAAAATTAATAATTCTTTTAAAACACATTTTTTAAAAAAACAAATATATAATTGAAGAACATAATTTACTTTCCGAAATACTAAAAAATGACAATTATTTTAAATGATTTAATTTTTGGAAATATTGTTTATTAACTCAAATTGTCTAGAACATTTTTTTTTTAATAAAAATATTTTTTTGCTTGTTACTCGACTTAGATGATTTCAAAAAACATAAATATAAAAATATTGTTTTTCACCCCCACCCCCGCATCTTGGCCAGATGGTGTGTTGCCATATGGCTTCGCTGGGTTATACTGGGTAAAATATATATGAAAATTAAAAATGCTGCGTTTGCTTTTACTGTAGTATAATTTATTAAATATTTAAAAAAATGTTTCTTAAAAAATATTAACATTCAATTTTTGCTGTAACATTTTTGAAAACATTTTATGCAATGTCCGACATTGCATTTTATTTTACAGGTTGTTCTTCCGATAGTTCAACAAAATTTTGTAGCGTACCGCCTCTTTTTTAACGATATGGTCAATGATTGATTCCATCGTATCGCAATATTCATATGGTGTACCCTCTGTTTTACGTTTATGATTTGTTGCAGGACCTTTCACCTTTTCTCCAAAATGATTACATTAGTATATAGCTCTATATGGCGTCTGAATTCTAGTTGAGTCACATTTGGTTCTACTGCTCTGTGTAGTTGTCCTGCGTTTTGTATACACAGGTCTATGAGCCAAGTAAATATGCAGCTCCACCATTTTTTCAATTCTATATGTTAACGTTTTGATTCATACGATCAACACCTCCCATGTACTACTATATTTTCCAACTACACAAGGACGTTTAATATTTATTTTCTTTTTGCCATATGCTATTGATGCAATACATACTACTGCATTATCTACCCATTTTGTTAAAAAAATATCCGTATTTTTTATTTGTTTGAATATAAAAAATACTCGTTTTTTTACCAAATATCACATTTCGAGATAATGGGAAGCTTTTTGGAATTCTATTTTCGCGAATAGTTCTAGTACTTGAATATTCATGAAACTTCAAATACATCAAATAATACAATCTGTCATCTTAGGAAGAATGCGTTATTTTTTTTATTTGTAACAGTAATAGAATTTAGTTAATATAATAGTTTTGAGTTCTTGGACCGTTTCACTTTGTTTTAAATGTTGTAATAAAAAAATGTTTACGTTATAAAACATATTATTGAAATTATATATAACTTTAAGCAGAAGTAAAAAGTGTTGAATATTTAAGAGAAAATTTTATTTTGACGAATAAGAAAATCCACTTTTTGTTATATTATCTAATATCTAACAGTTAAAAATGTATATTCCTAAAGGTGTATGTTATTATTCAAAAGAGTAGATTATATATAATAATTTAAATAGGAATTAGTGCTATTTTAAATCCGTGTTTCAATTCGAAAAAATATAATCAAAAATCGATACAAATTCACCAACAACTGACAATTTCAATTTGTTAATTACTATAATAATTATTAAATCTGGTACTAAAGATAAACACACTCTTCAAGATGATTTTTTTTTTAATTTCAGATAAGTGAAACGGTTTGAGTGGTATATATATATATATATATATATATATATATATATATATATATATATATATATATATATATATATATATATATATATATATATATATGGATATCTTCATATACACGTTGAATATTATGACACGTTAATTGTGAAATAAATTGTTTTGTTTTTATTTTGAAAGAAATATGTAATTTTTAAATAACAATAATTATGATTATAAAATGTTATATTTGACCTTTTTTTTCTTCTAAAAATCACAAATACCACCTCCTCAAAATGACTATTATAATAGAATACATTATTAATACTAAATGAAATTTTTAAATATTTCTTATTATTTTTTAATAAATATCTGTATCATTTTATAAAACAAACATATATTGTTACAACTAGTAACCGATATAATGGAAATTAATAGAGCTTATCAATTTCCAACATGAATAGTACTATCAAAACTTGTCATTTTCATTATCTTCTTTATCATGAGATGACACATTTCAGAATAGTGTCTATTAACATTATTCACTTGAATACTGTCAATAAACTCCAAATGAAAGACCTAGTTTGACTATCTTCCATTATTGTATTTTTCGTTTCAATTTCACTTTTTTGAATAACATAAAAGGCCATTAGAATAAATATAATATTTAATAAAAACCATTGTGCGATATAAAAAGCATGAGAAATAAACAGAGCGCGTATAACTACTGACGTATAAAGCTTTGTTGTTAAGTAAAATCAATTTTCTTTGTTAAAAATACATTTTTCAAGTTTAAGAAACCAAATAACAACGTCGGTGAAATATAAAAAAGAACATACATAAAGTTTCTTTTCAATGAGTTTTTCACTTCTGAATAAATTGTTTTCATATTGGTACCTTGGATTTCAGGACTGTATTAGTATTTTTTAGTATAAGAATCATATATTCTTTTAAATATTATATATATATATATATATATATATATATATATATATATTTATAAAATTAAATATATATATATATATATATATATATATATATATATATATACACACACATAACTTCTGTTCAGAAACTAACGGAACTTTCTCATTTAAACTGCACGCGTTTGTCGAATGTCGTGTTGTATTTTTTTTAAGTTAGTATATTTTTCAATGAAATCTATGCCAAATTTCATGTTTCTACACCCATTAATAAATAATTTTAGATGGTGATTGTTATTCACGACGATTTTTACGATGTCGAAATCAGTTGATCAAAGAATTTGCATTAAATTTTGTGCTGCAAACTCAATAAACTTCATGCAAACGTTAGAAATATTAACAAAGGCATATTCTGGTGATTGTTAAGCGCAAACAAGAGTTTTTGAGTGGCATAAGACGTTCAAAAGGGCCGTGAAGCCGTCGATAATGAACCATGATCTAGATGACCATTGGCATCAACTGACGACAAACACGTAGTCCAAGTTAATGCATTGGTGCACAAAAACCGTCGTATATCCATTAGAGAGTTAGCAGTTGAGGTGGGAATCTCAAAAACACAATGCAATGTCATTTTGGCTGAAATGTTGGACATGAAATGCATTACTTCTCGCATGGTTTCTAGAACACTGAATTTGTTCGCGAGTTTTTGGTCACAAACTCAACGAATATTATTCAGCAAACTCCGTATTCGACTGATATAGCTCCGTGTGACTTTTTCCTGTTCCTAAAACTCAAGTTATCGCTCCAATGGCATCGTTTTAAGTCGATTAAAGCCATAAAAGAAAATATCCTGCGTGAACTGAAGGCTATAACATAAAACGCGTTCGCGGGGGCGTTAGAGGACTGGAAGAAGCGTTGGTATATACTCCTATGTATTTCTCCCAATGGAAAGTACTTTGAAGGCAATAAAATATTTATGGATGAATAAATAACTTCTTATGTGTTTTATTTCAAAAGTTCCGTTAGTTTCTGAACTGAAGGTACAATATTATCATTTTCGGCGCTATAGTCTTTGTAGGACCTTGGTATCTAATAATTCCCTAACCCAATAGGGATTTTTATATACATACATACAAACATATATATATATATATATATATATATATATATATATATATATAATATTAATAACTACTTTGTCAAGTATTTATAGATTAGGAATAAATTTTACATTTAGTACATCAGCGGTACTGAATGCATTAAAAATTAAGAGATTGAATAAACATATACTGATCTTTAAGAAATTATTTTTTAAAAAAACTACATCTTTCGGTCAATTACACGAAAAAATAGAAAAAATTGAAATTGTAAAAGGAGACAGTCAGAGAAATTCTATATCATTAAAAAAAGTATTTAAAACAATTAATTGGAAATTTGAAATTTTAAAAACTAAATGATGAGATACTTAATCACTTTAGATTTGCTGATACCATTATTATTTTCTCAAAAATCTCAAATTAACTTGAAAACACAATACAAGAATTAAACAAAATAAGTGAATAAATTGGTTTAATGTGAATCTTAACAATCGAAAAGTAATGTACAATGAATTTTTAAATTAGAGGAAAATCGAATTAAAAGAATAGAAAAAAAAGTGAAAAACTATATGTATCTACAGCAACAGAAAAATAAAAATTGGTTGGTATCAGTAACATCGTAAGAAATGTTTATATTATAAAATTAAGTATTCTTTCCTGTCAAGGGAAAAAGTTTTCGATTCGTTCCTATTACTAATTTCCAGTTAAGATAATGAAACATAGTTTTTAAATGCTAGAATATACAGTACCTGCAGATAACATCAAGAAACTTGAAAAGATGGATGTTAGGAATAACACATAAAAATAGATGGAGAAACGAGTGGATTCAAAATAAAACCAAAATTAGGTATGTTACAACAAAAGTGAAAAGTAAAAAAATGAAAATAAGACTGTCATATAGGAAGTAGAGAAGATTTCTGATGACCAAAAAACATTATAGATGGGAAACTTATAAATATAACAAGGTGGTATGGAATAGAAAAGAAAGGTATTGGATCGCTTAAAGGAAAGGTATGGAAATGGCCGTTATCCTAATGTGAATAGAAAAAGATTCTCTATTTTATAAAGGTTCTCTCTCTCTCTCTCTCTCTCTCTATATATATATATATATATAGAGAGAGAGAGAGAGAGAGAGAGAGAGCGAAAGGAAGATTTTGTATTACAATTATTAAAAATAACTTAATTTATTATTTTTATTTATATAGAGTGATCCAAATGAGATTGAAGGATTTAGTTATATATTTACTTGCTTACTATCTTTTAGTCCATCCTATACATATATAATAAGAAAAAAATGAGCACAATTTTATATTTACTCAATAATACATTTCTCATAACACTATTTTAATTTAAGTAGGGATTTTTTAAAAAAATATCAATTTAATTAAGGTAAAATGTCAAAACAATTTTTTTATGAAAAACGATAATATAATATACTTGGATTAAATAAAAATATTTATTACTTGACACTATTAGGCAAAAGATCAATTGCCAGAAATTTACTGAATACGACTCTACATTCAATATAACTTCATTCAATCCAGACACTTTGTAGGGAGAAGGTCTCATAGATGAATGGTTTTTGTCTAGGCAATTACTTTTTTTGTAGATGGATTTGAACATTTTATCTACTATTCGTTTCAAGTGTCTTTTTTATTGAATTATATTTATGATTCTTTTATTATACGTTTATTAAAGACTTTATATTCTATATTGAATTGGAAATGTTCATAACTATTTTAATAAGTTTATTACATTTTCACATTTAATCTTTGAATGTAATATTTACTAGTTGTAATAACTGACTATATATCAGCATTAAAAATATGATAGTACAGATAAAAAAAAACAAACCATACACTAAACATTGAATGTCTTAGACAGTAAATACAAAGTACATACACACACACACACACATATAAGTATATATATATATATATATATATATATATATATAGAGAGAGAGAGAGAGAGAGAGAGAGAGAAAATCAAGTAAAATGTCCCATCTACACTATATATTGAACTACTCCATAAATTTTGATAAAACTTGATGAAGACATGCATTTTTCTACTTTTATTTCTATTAGTTAATAGAAACCTAAAGTTGTATACATAAAGAAAAAACTAATATTAAAAAGAAAGTGATACTGATTATATTGATAACTTGTTTTTGATGAAATTCTTCTTGTACTTAAAATATTGCATGTTAAAATATGAAGTATAAAAGTACGTTAATTTATTTTTTAACTGATATCAAAAAATGTTTCTTATATTTTATAGTCTTATTATCTAGTAGCATTTATTATCACTTTAACCGTATAAGGAAAAACCAATTTTATTTCACAGAACTATTCCAACCATGTATGGTACATTTTTGAATTCAAAAACGTGAAATTATTTTTAGTTACAAACAATGAATCATGTCTGAGTGTACTGATATTAATGATTTTTTATTTTTTTACCAGATTATTTTCACTGTTTATATTGGTATTGTTGTAAATTTATTTTACTAAAAATCAATCACTTAATAAAGCGCAGTAGGATTCTATAAAAATATTTAATAATAATTTAATATCAGGGTTATTCGATAATGCACATTTCCAAGGCAACTTTATTATTATTAGAGAGCTATAATATAAAATTGATTATTAATAAACTATTCTATGATATCTTACGATGTTGGAATAAATAACTCACGTTAAAGATCATTTCCATTTTTAAAAAAAGAATGTATTTATTAATATTTTCTTTACTATTCATTTTTTTATACATATAATTTTATTAACGCTGTGTTAAAATATTTAGTAAAATATACCATTTATTTCTAATTTTATTTATAACAAAGTATTTTCATAATTTTCAATTTACTATGAAGGAAAGATTTCTTTTTTGATATATTTAGTATACGATAGTTTATGCCTATAAGATGTCACATATTATTAAAAAAATAATAATACTCTACCAGATCCAATTTGAAAATAACGAAAACCTCTTTTACGTTAATATTAATTATTTTAATATTGTATACTGAAAATTGAAAAACATATATTGTACTTTTGTCTAAAAAAAAAACTATAGTTCATAAATTGACAATGTCAAAAATAATTTTTAGAATTTTTTACTTTTAACCGTTATGTTACTACCCGAAATTTTCCACATTGATTATTACACGGGGTACACGTATATCCCATTACAAAATATCATTATTACAGCCCTAAATTCGTATATCTGGCGACGTCTATTATATAAATATGGTGGATTTGTGTTGCGGAAAACTTCTATCCTCTCACTGGTCAAATTTATACTGGACAATCAGTATCGGGTAGAGAAAAAAAATTAGGAGAGCGATTTGTAAAAGAGTTGGTGGCTCCGTTCAAAGGATCAGGCCGAAATATTACCATGAATAATTTTTTTACAACTCTCCCGTTAGCACGACATTTACTATCATGAAAGTTGACAGTCGTTGGGACATTGAAACATAATAAAAAATATATTCCTGCAGAAATAACACAGACAAAATCTTGAAGAATAAATTCTTCATTATTTGGGTATAACGACAACGTGACAATATGTTTATATGTGCAAAAAAAATAAAAATAAAACCGTCATAGTTTTGTCATCGATGCATCATGACGACGCAATGACTGGACCCAAAAATAAACCTGACATAATCCATTTTTATATCAAAACAAAATCTGGTGTAGATATTATGGACAAATTAGTAGGACGCTATAATGTGAGAAGGCGTACAAACAGGTGACAACTTGCATTGTTCTTCAATATCGTTGATATTGCAGCATATATTATTTATTTCGAAAATAACTGTATGCTCAAGAAAAAGACAAATCAGCGCTGAGTATTTTTGAGACAATTAGGAGAAGAGCTTTGTCTGCCAATAATTCAAGACCGTTCCCTCAATGTACAAATTACAAGAAACTTGTCTACAAAATTAGCGATCGAGAGCATGCTAATGAAGTCAATCTCTTGCATACAAACTGCATTTACTTCTGCGTCGATTGTTTCTACATCTACTACTACTCTAGCTCAACGTAATATACGTGGTCATAAAATCGTCGTTGGTTCTTGCTGCATTTGTCATGCAGCACCGCATAAACGGAGAAGAAAGACTCGCAAATCATGTGTGTAATGCCAGAAACCTATTTGTGATGAACATTCTTAGACGTATTCAGTTTGTAAAAATTGTCCATCACCTTCCGAAAAATGATATTTTTCGGCTTATTATTTTTTTTGAAGATACAATGAAGGCCTATAATTAAAATGTAGTATTTACATATTTTTTTTTATTTATTTAATTTATTTCCGCCTTTTACAAAATACCTATAAGTACATGTGTACCCGGGTAATAATTAGAGGGGTATAATGTCAGTTAAATGTCATTTGAATTAATATTTTTTTAATAAAAAAAAATTATAAATACCTAAATCTTCTCGAAATTTTCCAAATAATGGGGATCTGACTGGGTAAAACGATCCTTTCCATAGAAATTTATTGGCTTTAACGCAAAGACGAAAATGGGTACATGTGTACCCGAGTAACATAACATAACGGTTAAATGCTATAATATAATATAAATGCTATAATTAGAGATTAATATTAAAAAAACATTACTTAAGTGTTTTAAATTTCTTCAAAGATTCAATTATATAGAATTTTCTCTAATGATTATTATTTTTCCATATATTTTTATATATATATATATATATATATATATATATATATATATATATATATATATATATATAATATAATATATATATATATATATATATATATATATATATATATATATATATATATATATATATATATATATATATATATATATTTATAATTTAATAATGTTAAATTTGTATATGATTTAACATAAAAGCTTGCCTAAATTTCCTCATGTACTTGTATATTCGAAAGCACAACATACATAAATTGTCTAGGTTTATGAGATAACTGTGACATATATGCATGGATTTGATTAATTTTGTATTTCGGAAGTCATTAATAGTAAACCGAGAATTTTATTAATATTAGTTATTATGAATGTACGTAAATGAATTAAGTTTCTTACCCTTATCACTGCAAGTTTACTCAGTTATCAATCACTCTATCTTGTTGAGTTCCGTAACCAGTACTTTACGAAATCCCTGGATCATGAACCGAGAATGTAACACAACTTTCCAACAAGATATTTGGATAAAGGATATATGTATACCTTACACAAATTAACAAATAAACGCTCAAACTCCCTTGCAGGATAAAATACACTGTTTCGAATAATTATTCAGCATGTGCTTACGCCTCAAGTTATTTAACTTTCAGTTGTAACTAATAATCGCAAGTTGTCTTTTGATACATATCTCAATTATTATGGTTTGTTATCATGTTGGGTTTTAAAGGAAATAATGCATTAAACTACTGTAATTAAAACAAGCGTTACAAATAAATTATTTTCAATGGTGTAATGTTGTGCTTTATAATAAGAAGACTTATTTTGATGGTTTGATAAATATTTTAAACACATACATACACACATGCATATATATATATATATATATACATAGTGATCTAAATAAGACTGAAGGATATTTAGTAAATGTGTGTCTAAATCCTTAATTCTAATGTGAGCTATCTTATATTATATGTGTATATATAGATCTCCCATTAGGAGTGTACATTCACTATTGCTCAAAAAATCATTACCACTCACAAAAAAAAGATACGTTTTATTTAAAAATTAAGTTGGACATTCCTGACACCCATATATATATATATATATATATATATATATATATATATATATATATATATATATATATATACACACGAGGTCAGACAATTAAGTAATGCGACAAAATTCAAAAATCGAGTATATTTAAAAATTAAGGTACATCGCTGCGATCCCCTTCAAAGTAGTTCCCTCCCGCATCTATACACTTATTCCAGCGAGTTTTCCAGTTTTCGTAACAATTCTGGAACACTTCTTGTGGGACCTCTCCGTGTACCCTCGTCACAGATTCTTGGATATCTTCAACGGAGTCAAAATGTCGACCTTTGACGAATTTTTTCATATGGGGGAATAGGAAAAAGTCGCAGGGTGACATGTCCGGTGAATACGGCGGTTGTGGTAACGTTGCGATGCCTTTAGACGCCAAAAACTGAGAGACACTGAACGCACTGTGACAGGGAGCATTGTCGTGATGCAGAACCCAAGTCTTCGCGATCTCTGGACGCACTCTGAGCACCCTTTTTCGTAATTTTTCGAGCACATTGCGGTAGAATACTTGATTTACGGTTTGTCCAGGTGGTACGAACTCTTTGTGAACCACCCCTTTGCTGTCGAAGAAGCAAATCAACATGGTTTTCACTTTGGACTTGCTCATTCTCGTCTTCTTTGGCCTTGGTGCTCCAGGGACAGCCACTGTTGGCTTTGTCGTTTAGTTTCGGGGTCATATTGAAAGAACCAACTTTCATCACCAGTAATAACTCGATCGAGAAGAGTAGGATCACTTTTAACCTGCTCGAGACAATCTTGAGCGATGTTCATTCGGACATCGATGTTCCATTTTCGTGACATGCACTACTCGCGCGTTGTTACAAAACACTAAACAGCTGGCGAAGAAATGATCGTACGAGGGTGGTCAAGGTCTCAATCGAGAGAATAGGGATCTGCTATTACGGTGGCGGAGTTACAGGTTCGCAGTGTTACCACAGGCCGAGAAAAAAAATCGGTCGCATTACTTAATTGTCTGACCTCGTATAAATATATTTAAAACAAAACATTTTATATCGAAACTTTTTATTCCGATTCATATGAAATTAAATTTCATTTTTGACATTTGAATATTTGTGGCCAACAGTGGAACGAAAGTACTGGGAATAATAAACGGTATAGTAGCAATTTATGAACACGACATTTCTGATGATAAATGTACATATAAGAAATTCAAATGTATTCGATATTGTATGTATTTGTTATATCATATTTATATATATATATATATATATATATATATATATATATATATATATTAATGTCCAAATATATCCAATTTAGTAATGAAAACATTTTTTACATTAAAATATTTTTATATTAATATTTTTCATAAAACATACATATGTAAAAATATATCATTTATTTTTGATGTTATATTTCTATTACAAACGTGAATAATATTAAATATTTGAATATATATATATATATACACCTATTCCTCGATTTACACGGTACTTTTTTTACACGATTTCGCTTTTACACAGTTTTTAAAATAACAGATTTAAAAAAAATGATAGAAATGAACATTTTGGCTGCATACATATTTCTAGTCGTTTTTTAATTTCGTTCGCTTGGTAAATACTGGCGCACATCTCAGATAACTGAGTTGGCGCATACAATGGGCTTTTGCACACTAGTCAACATGCATACAGTATTCACAGCCTATTACCACTCGTCTCACACGCTCTTATACGAAAAGTAATTATTTTAGGTGGGGGATTTTGGCGATAAGAGGGTGTGAGATGAGCGGTAATGGGCGTGAATACTGTATGCATGATGACTAGTGTGTAAAAGCCAAATGGGAGGAGAAGGTTTCGAGGACTTAGCTGAGACAGATATTGTAGAATGTCGGACGAAGAACTAGATGAGGATGATTTAGTTAACATGGTTAATGAAACAAATGATCGTGAAAATGATCCTGATGAAGAAGAGTTTGAACCAGTTGCGTTCACAGCAGTCATCCGCGTAGGATTTAAATTAGGGTGAAAAGTGGGTAATCATTTTCTACAAAACGACCCGAATGTTTAACGAGTTCTCCGATTCCAGAGAGATATTTCAAAGAAATGGTTTACTCAATAGAAATGGAGTTTACTCAATAAGATTCCAGAGAAATGATTTACTCAATATGAGGAGGTCTATAAAGATTTAACCAAAAACCAAACATAATTGTTAATTACGGATTTCATTACCAAGTATCGTAGAAAAGATTAATAGTCTATGAAAGTGATGATAGTAATTAAACTTTTGGTTAAATTTTTAAAGGATCTTATATTTCTTGTTTCCATAAAATGAATTACATACTTATACCTTTATATATTTGTCATTTTATGAATGGACTATTATTTTTGTTTTTCAAGGTATCTTACTTTTATTTTACATTGAAATAAATGATTGAATTATGCACAATTTAGTTTGTTTTCGATTTACACGGTTTTGCGTATAAAAATTCACGATTTCGATTTACACCGTTTTCTGTGGAACCGATCTTCAGTGTAAATCGGGGTTAAGTGTATATAAATGATTGAATGAAAATAATTATTTTTGTATATTAAGTTGAAGTACTTTCTGCTTTTATATATATATATATATATATATATATATACAAGCGAGTGTGTATGTGTAAAAATGTATAAAGAGAAATAATCAAAATAATTTATGAATATAAAATAAAAATTTAAATTAATAAGGTTCAATATGTAGGTAAATTTGAAGTATATAGCGACATTTTTCATTTATGTTTGTATTAATATTGATTTATTGTTTATAATATATATAAATATATATATACATATGTAGATATATTGATATATATTTGTGATGTTCGCAGTGGTATGTTAAAAATATTTTTCATTGAAATGATAATCCAAAATGGCATCATATCAAATGCTTAATTCATTATGTACCGTTCATTCACGCCTAAATTGACATCAGTGGATAATGGATAATATGAAAAAGTGATTTTAATGCACACATACGACAGTATAACCCCTCCGACATGAATAAATAAATAATGTCATTGTAGGTTTCAGCTGTTGTCAATCCGAAGCTAAATAAAACTTTGTTGCTATAAAATCAAAAAAAAGGTTTTAACAGACATTGCTTAGCGCCATGCATGCTACATAAATTAAACAACCTACTGTATTTCGGAATCGTATCGTTTTATGTTTTTTTTTTATTGTATCTATTAATGTTTTATTCCACTCCCGATTTTAATAGCGAATCAGATCAACCTAATTATTTATTCAATCGAAATTGTACAAGTGCTGTAAGGGGATGCGCTTTATGTGGAATTGAAATAATCCCGTACGTATTTTATGGGTTTCAATTATAATCATCGTGTCTTCAATTTTTTATACTGGTATTGAAGGGTCAAAAATATAAATGTTTGTAAATGTAAATATTATGTATTTCAGCATATATATATATATATATATATATATATATATATATATATATATATATATATATATATATAATATATATATATATATATATATATATATATAAATACTTTAGTGACAAAAACAGAGTAATGTGTCTTGCACATCTTTCCGTTGATGTTCTAAAAAGATCTTATCAGTTGAATGGCACCGATCAATCACGTAGAGGTAAAATAAGCTCGTCATGACTTGCGTTTTCCTTTGCATGGTGTTGAGCAGGAGATTCGTGGGTGAAGTTTTTTTTTTGTCGTCGAGTAATGGAGTTTCGTCTCAACGAGGTGTGCAGCTGCAGTATATAAAAACACAGAAAGTAACGCATTGATCTTTTCACTATTCAGTAGTAGTACTGAACTGGAAAATCGCTAGTAAAAAATGAAAATGAAATTTTCAAATAGAGTACATCATATTGGTATTCCAGTGGAAAATTGATGATTCTAATTCGCACGTTATAAATGGTCAGATAAAATTACATGAATTAATTATGTCATGACTTTAACAATAGATAACATCTTTTAACGTATAATACTTTCAATATGTAAAATTCAAATTTATTTATTTAAATAAAAATCATTACTTCATATATATATATATATATATATATATATATATATATATATATATATATATATATATATATAATGGTCACTTAAAATGTACGCAGTATATTGAGAAATATTTAATTTTCATTTCCTTTTTTAAAGTGTTAATTAAAAAAACAAATTGTGATTAATATATATATATATATATATATGTGTGTGTGTGTGTGTGTGTGTGTGTGTGTCGATATATGATATTTTATAAAAAGATCATTTTTTGACATCAATTATTTATAATAAATATTTTTACACAGAAAAATTAAATGCCATTGTTGTACAAGGAACAAATTAGTAGATTGTTAATGGAACCCATACAGAGTTAGATATTTGGAATAAGGATGATTTGTGCTCAAATTTTTTTATGTTATGTTTCGGGTTATATAACATAGTTTACGAATTTACGGAATAAACATTATAATAAAGCAAATAATAGCATCAGAACATGAATTTAAATTTCACTATCATAAAATGGGGAAAAATACATGTACATAGAAAATATAATAAACTAAAATGGAAGTATTGTTTAGTATATGTATTACAAATTAGACGAAAAAAGGATATTGTTTTATGAAAAAATTAGAAAGAAGGTAAGATAAGAAGTTGATGAATGCAGGATTATCAAGAGAGCTAAAGAAAATGTTGCTCTTAGAATTGTTCTTTATGTTAAAAATATATTTTAAAGGATACTGTTAAGAAAATGTTAAGATAAAATAACTACTATGATAGAATAGGTTGCAATAAACCTTACAAAAACGACCTAAACAAGAAGAAAAGAGTTCGATTTTTCTGAGAATGTATAGGAAAGTCTGCAAATTTTTGTAATTTCATTTTCATTAACAAATTTAAATTTAACATTTTCTATCTAATGGTAGTATAATTGTGAGACAAGAACCAAATCAGAAAGTGGATATTAGAAAATCGTGTTCAGAGGTTAAATAAGGCGGAGAAACACAAATGATTTAGGGCTGCATGTTAGTAGTAGTTATTAATAATTTAATATTATAGATAAAGTAATTTGAGATAGAAAGAGAAGAAAATATTAAGAAAAGATATATAACCTGTCGAAAAGTCAAATTTTTGCGCAATCATCAGATATAAATGTTACCAATAATATCTACAATGAATTAGTAGAAATACGAATGTATCTCATTTAGAATATTCACGAGCTTATAAATGTTTTTAAAAAATATTTGTCAAATAGGGTCATCTAAATGTGACGCCTAGTTTTTTTTTATTAAAAATAAACATGTATATAACCTTATGGTGGTGTATAGAGAAACATGTATGTAGTATCTTTTTAATAAAACATACATCTAGGCATCACAATTGGATGATCCTATATAATAAGGAATAAAATAGTAGTTTCTACAATCAGGCGATAAGAAATCGTGTTCAAAACTGTTTACCCTACTCAAATACATACTGAAAAAAATATCATATTTTATGTTACTATATTCTATTTCAAGTTATATTTTTTTCAATGATTTTAAGTGAAGTGCGTCTTTTGTGATATATTCCAATGAATTTTTTTTTGTTTTTCATTCTATTAATGAAAATTATACCTTTTTATGAACTAAATTTAAATAAATAAATAAAACAGATTAAATAAATCATATTTATTTCTTTACTGATTTAGTAATGATCAGATGCTGTAGTTCAAAACATTTTGAAATTTTTGTTAAACAATTTTAAGTAATATTAGGTTGGCAAGTATCTCCATTCCGCTTTTTTTTTTTTTTTTTTTGTACATAGCTGCGAAATTCAAAAGACCAGAAGGCGGAAGGGAGATATTTGCCAACCTAATATTAATATACACGTATATAATATATATATATATATATATATATATATATATATATATATATATATATATAAGTATATAATGTAATAATTTATTTTATGATGAGTACAATATTATAAAATGTTTTTAAAAGTCCATATATTGCAATAATATTAAATTCAAAACATACATTATGCATTTTACTCTTCATTTCACATGCAAATTCGTATTGATAATATTTTGGCACATTGTTTTCATTAAAAAAGTACTTTCCATTTTAAAATTATTCTGAAAATATCCATCTCATTCTCTTTCTCACTCTCTCTCTCTCTCTATATATATAGATATATATATATATATATATATATATATATATATATATATATATAAGGTCTTCATAATTTTTAAAATAATTTATTAGTTATATTCTTTTAGAATATAATTAATGTAGTTTTAACAAATATAAATTATTTATATTATATAAATTAAAATACATATTTAAGCTTTGCATTATATATATATATTTAAGATACTGGTTGTTAAGATACAAATTTCATATTTATCATTCAAATTTATTTTATATAGTATATAGTGAAAAGTCAAACTATCAATAATTCCAAATAAATAACACTATTAATTATTTGTTGTTTTGGAAGTGTGGTTGATTCACTTTACACAAATGAATTTTAACCCCAACACCACAATAATTTAAAGTGTTCAATAATCACTTATTGTTCACTTATTATATACAGAAAGGCCCTGACGATGATGGCGTCGCCATAGAAATGCATCAGCCGATATAAGTATAAATTATATAATTATAAATAATAAGTGAACAATAAGTGATTATTAGACATTTTAAATTATTGTGGTGTTGGGGTTACAATTCATTTGTGTAAAATACTATTAATTTTCAACCGAAAAATTAAATCGTTATATTTGATAAAAAAATATAACTCATCAATAATAATAAAATTAATACTTGACATGTCCTATTGGTTTTTAATAAATAAAAATTCTACAGATATTAATGTTTATGTATAAAGTCATCCAAATGTGAAGCCTAGATTTGTGTTTTATTAAAAAGAAACATGTTTATAGAGTAATATAATATATAATGAAAAATGGGTATAGTTTCTTTTTAATAAAATAGAAATCTAGACGTTTTATTTAGATGACTCTATATAAAATTAAGATACAAAGTTCTCTCTAGAAAAAGTTTGTGACATTTTATTAGTAAATTTAGTTCAAAATGAATTAAGTCTTAATAATAATAACATTTCTCTTTAGGGTAGAAAATTCAGTGGAAAAAATTCGCAGAGAAAATACTTCATTTTTTATTATTTTTTCGATACAACTTGTATAAAGGTTTTGATTAAAGAAAATAGAGATCGAAATATAGTGGAATGATGAAAGTTCAACCCTAAGAATTTGTATAAAATATTTTTCTTTAAGAACCCAAATTTTAATAACTTAATTATTATAATATCACTTAGTTTGTGTTATGATTTTATATAGATATATATACACGATTTGTTCATGAAATTTCAAAATATATTGATAGAAAAAATATAATCAAGAAAAATTAAACATAATTAATTATAAAGTTATTAAATGATCATAAAACTATACAATATGATGTTTTCAAACAAAATGATTATTGAAATCATAAAAATAATTAAAAGCAGAATAAAAAATCCACATTAATAAATCACTATTTCAAATATACCAGAATTTTTCAAACGAAAAATCATTAATTCTAATATCATAATTTTTTTTACAAAAATTGTTCAGTAATAACTTATTATTTACTTTATTTATATATTTATGACTGTTTACGAATTAATAATTGGTTGTAAAATTGGGGCTAATTTACTTTAAGGTTTGTAAAATAAATTTTAATAATAATAATAGTCGTTGAAATGGGAATAACAAAAGAGGTGAACAAAAAATAGTGAATATTTTGATATCAATGAATAATCATAAAACACAAGATATAAAAATGTTCAATAATGACTTCTTGTTCATTTTATTTGGTTCTAAGTTAATAAACATTTCAAAAGCCATACCATCATCGTTCTAGTACTGCGTTATAAAACCTATATTTTATAATATACCGCTCTGATAATGATTGCATATTCTTCAAAATACGTATAAGATTCTAATCAAATAAAGAGAGAAATAAGTGATTATTAGACATTTTTATAAAATTTTGTGATACTGGGAATGATTTATTGACGTTGAAATATATATAAACTTATTTTGTGAAAAATGTTAAAAGTAAATAATGTAAAAATATTTAGTAAAATTTAAGATTGTTTGCAGTTTTCAATTATTATGTAATAAAATTCAAAAGATATTTTCATAATTCGATACAAGAAAATAATCGAAGCAACATGTTATTAAGAACAAATATCATAGGAATTGAAATGAATTCTATTCTCTGTTGAAAATTCTATATTATGTTTGTATCCTAACTAAACCAACCGAGCACTTGATACAACGCCATCGTTCTTTGTAATTGAGTACGGGCGGGACGAACCACTATCCCCTTGCGGTCAACAACGGACAAATACAAACGCTCATTCATCATAATTTAATATATGGGAGTAGAAATGTGCCGAAATATAACGTTGTCGACGCAAAATTCACGCGACCGTTTAAACAATGCGTAACTGCGAACGAGGATTGTATGATTTGTGCTTATCATTAAGCGTATCGTGCTAAACGAGCACCCGACATTTCTATTAGCGGCGATTCATATAAAAGCCTTATCTGTTTGAACACGAAGTACGCAATTTTTTCATGTTAATATATCTTTCGTTAACAACTCTTTTTACATGACATATTTAAACAATAATAAACATATATACATTCTACATGAAACATTTTTTTAAAAAAAAGAAAAAACATCGAAGGATTTAATATCATGATTTTACATTAAAAATATAACATGAAAATCAAATTCATTCAAATTTTATGTATGCGAATAACAAAATTTAATCAATAATTATCTATAGTGACATAAAAATCATGTGACAGACATTAATGAATTATTTTAAATATTTAAAATTAGTTCATGAATAATAATTGAAATGTGACACAGTTTTTTTTTAGTGACATTTTATTAGATTTAAATTGTTACATTGTTCATTTTTATTAAAAATATTTTAATGAAACTTAGAAGCAAAAATGTCACAAGTTTATAAAAATTGAGCCATAAAATTAATGGAACAAGAAATAGAATAAAAGAATTTCCAGTCTATTATAAATGAATCATCCATAATTTTTCAATTATTAGTTTCACATAATAATACATAACAGTAACAAGCATAGCAGTGTTACTACAAAATATTTAAAAAAAAGATGGCGCAAAAGAGAAATATCAGAAAAAGTAAAAAAAGAATTATTATTCATGTTAGTTATTTCTGTGATTCTTAAGAAATTAGGATGACAAGACGAACGTTTAGAAAGGACGCGACGCGACCTAAAGAGACAGAACAGACAGACAACAGGTAAACACAAGACATATAGTACATACGCAGGTCAGACACAAGAAGTTATATCGATTATAACTGGTTATAGGGAATATAACATTCATTATAAAAGAGAAAATTGTAAATTGCATAAATAATTAAGATAATTCAGAGTATAATTTTTAATATAATAAAAAGATTTAAAGTTAAGAATCGAATAAAAAATAAAGCTCAATGTGGGTGATATAAATTTTTAGACAAACGTACTAAAAGAAATATATTAAATAAAACAAAATCCAAGAATAAACACACCAATATTGATTAGAAATTTGGTTGATTTTGATAATCAGCAATTATAGAAAAAGTTATAAACTCATATTATATCAAGAGTTATTAGAAAATCAAATTATAAAAAAATACAGGATTTTTTTTTGTAAATGAAAAAAATTACAAAAATCGTTTAGATTTTGAAAAATGTATAAAAATTTGCATTTTAAAATCAATCATATTTTATTTTTATGAATTTTTTTTTATGAAAGCATATCATATTTTTGAATAAAGGCGAGTACAATTATTTGAGAATAAAATATACAAGAATATGTGGCAAAAGCTTATTGGAGAATTAAAAAAAGAAAACTTAATAATGACTATAATGCATGATGACAGGGATGTTATAGTTTAGAAGCGTATATCGATTAGTGGTGTTGGAGATTTCATTTTTATTGTTGAGACAATAGCAGCATATATATATATATATATATATATATATATATATATATATATATATATATATATATAATTCAAAATTATTTAATGCAAGGTGCAGATACACTGAGTTCAAACAACATTTTTAAATATTATCAGGAAAATAATTAAAAGCGTGTCTCTGGTAATTATATAGGTGGTCCAAATGATACCGAAAGATAGTAAAGAATAATTAATGATAGTAAATACGTAAATGTATGTCTAAATTCTTTAATTTTATTTGGCCCACCTTATACAAGTCCTCAAAGTTAATCAAAACACTCTTCAATTAAGAACACTTTTAGGATATTTTTTTAAAAAAATTAGTCAACACAAATACTAGAACAGACATCACAAACCTTTAAAAATTTCAAATACTGTGACAAATTTTTTTTTTTGCGTTTTAGGTTGGTCGGTCTTGACACTTATCTTTATAGACTTGATTTGGTTAGCTTCCCTGGAGGTAACCCCCGACGCCAGCTATGTGTCTTCATATTTATTTTTCTGCTTGATTTCTGGTTTTTCAGTCTTAATATACGCAACCTGGGAAAAGTACTGTGACAAATAATAAATAAGTCAATTTAGGGCATCGAAAAGGTCACAAATCTATGAAAAAGAACCATGTTGTAAAAAACAATAAATAACAGCAAACACTTCATGCTTGCGGACCAGATGACGAAATGAAAAGAAAGATTCAACCTCCAGTTGTAGATGGATTGAATAAGGATACAAAACACAAATAAGTATATATATATGTATATATATATATATATATATATATATATATATATATATATATATATATAAAATATAAAATATAAAGTTTAAAATACTCACATAAAAGGGTTTTTTGAAAATTTTCTTTGGATTTATCTTCAGAAATCCCTGAAATCACTTCATACTGGTACAATATTTTCCACAAATAACTCACCACACATACCAGATTCCATTTATTATAACCAATTGTAAATGTATTTATTTGAGCAATAAATTTCATTTGATTTGATTTGAAAATATAAAGTCATAACTAGTCTAGATTTTAACAGAAAGGCTCTGACTATGATGGCGTTGCCATCGAAATGTATTAGCTATTATATTTATAGACTATATAATAATAAATAATAAGTGAACAATAAGTGAATATTGAACACTTTAAACTATTGTGGTGTTGGAGTTAAAATTCATTTGTGTAAACACAAATACTTTAAAAGATTCTTAGAAAATAATCATTTAATTAATCTAATCATTTAGATTAGAATACTATTACCGTGGATGTAACTACTAACTTAATTAAATCAATGCTAAAAAGACTTAATGAAGTTTTTGAAACAAAAAAATCTTACTATGTATAAAAATGAACTTTAAAATAATTATAATAGTTATATTATTGTGAATACTATTATACAATACATTGTCCCATGATTTTTGTAAAGTTTATTTTTTATTTTTTGAATAAGTCTTTTATTATGTATTAAAATATATTTCCAGTTCACTGATTAGATCAAGATTTATAAATAATAATTTTTTTGATTTAAATTATTTTATGGTTTTGCTTGTCCCATTGTTTTTTGGGTCACCGTACATTTGAAGTTTAATAAATCTGTAACACAGACTTAAAAAATATTCTATAAATCAACAAATATAGATAAATTATGTAAGTTCTTCATTTAATAGAAATAATAAAATATAATACATAACTTAATAACGTTTTGAATTAAAAATAACTGCAATTTGTATTACATAAAAATGATTAATGTTTTGTAGAATTACGTAAGTTTAATTTAATTTTATTTACCCTTAAATAGTTACCTAAATTATGATTTTCTAACATTAATATTCAATTTAATTTAAAGGAACTAAAATATTTTTATGAACAATACTGAATTTGTTAAATGAATTGTTTTTTATTTCATTTTTTTGAATAAACATTTGTTAGATTTGTCATAATTCATAAACAAGCACTTTAAATGCATAATTACCACATTTCAGTTTAATAAATGAATTTTAAGTATATATAGTATTCTTTAATGCAAGTAAACACGCAGTACTTTTTATATTATTTTGTTTAACAAGTGGTAATTTTTTTCTATGACTTTCATCAAATAATTTTTTTTTAAAAAAAAGTTAGCACTATATAAATTTTAACGGTACATTCTCATTACATACCATTCACTTATGTTATGTGAACAGCGCATACCATTTATATAAGTCTTTTTAATTCCGCACAAACTTCATACAAAATTTTAAAAAAATAATTAGTACACCTTTGTTGGATTCCACACGGAATATTATTTTCTTCTATAAAGGAAAACAAGCTTTTCAACACAAATAGATTTTATATGAATACAGACTGTACGTAGAACACAACTCAATTGATAATTCAATAAAGTTCGTTGTTTGTAAAAAAATGATGCGAGTTATTTAAAAATATTACAAGTAATATATGTTTGTTTTTCATCATATTTATTTATGACAATATAAACTGATGCACATAAGTCATGGCACACATGGGTAACGTAAGCAATTTATTGATATAATTCAATGAAGTCGTTAAATTAAAAAAAATATTTAATTGAAAATAAATATAATATTTATTAAATTTATTTATTATATTTATTTTCAATAATATATATATATATATTTTAATATAACGACTTCACTGAATTATATCAATAAATTGCTTATGTTACCCATGTGTGCCATGACTTATATGCGTAGTGTAAATGTATGTATGTATTATATGTATATATATATATATATATATATATATATATATATATATATATATATATATATATGTGTGTGTGTGTGTGTGTGTGTGTGTGTGTGTGAAAATATAAATATTTCCAAATCATTTTGTACACTTAAATATTAGTAATGACTCATAAAAATTAATAAATGTAATTAATAAGTAATTAATAATTAATTAATGTAATGTGTGTATTTGTGTATTGTGTGTCATCATCCTCGTTCTATGTGTGTGTTGGTGTGTGTGTGTGTGTATGTTGTGTGTGGTGTGTGTGTGTGTGTGTGTGTGTGTGTGTGTGTGTGTGTGTGTGTGTGTGTGTGTGTGTGTGTGTGTGTGTGTGTGTGTGTCTGTGTGTGTGTGTGTGTGTGTGTGTGTGTGTGTGTGTGTGTGTGTGTGTGTGTGTGTGTGTGTGTGTGTGTGTGTGTGTGTGTGTGTGTGTGTGTGTGTGTGTGTGTGTGTGTGTGTGTGTGTGTGTGTGTGTGTGTGTGTGTGTGTGTGTGTGTGTGTGTGTGTGTGTGTGTGTGTGTGTGTGTGTGTGTGTGTGTGTGTGTGTGTGTGTGTGTGTGTGTGTGTGTGTGTGTGTGTGTGTGTGTGTGTGTGTGTGTGTGTGTGTGTGTGTGTGTGTGTGTGTGTGTGTGTGTGTGTGTGTGTGTGTGTGTGTGTGTGTGTGTGTGTGTGTGTGTGTGTGTGTGTGTGTGTGTGTGTGTGTGTGTGTGTGTGTGTGTGTGTGTGTGTGTGTGTGTGTGTGTGTGTGTGTGTGTGTGTGTGTGTGTGTGTGTGTGTGTGTGTGTGTGTGTGTGTGTGTGTGTGTGTGTGTGTGTGTGTGTGTGTGTGTGTGTGTGTGTGTGTTGTATGTGTGTGTGTGTGTGAAAATATAAATATTTCCAAATCATTTGGTACACTTAAATATTAGTAATGACTCATAAAAATTAATAAATTAATTAATAAGTAATTAATAATTAATTAATTAATAATTATTTAGTATTATTATCATCATCCTCGTTCTATGGATTGTTGGTTGATCAAAAGCCTATTTTTCTAGTCCATTCAAACGAGTCTTTGTTCCATCTATTTATGGTTTTTTTTAGGACTTTTTAAAATATCTAGGCTTCCAATTAATTTTTTTTTGACCATAGAATAGTCTTCTCTTTTTGCTAAATGATTGGCTTATTTCTATTTTAAATTTTTCACTTTTGCGATAACGTACGTAACTATTGTTTATAATCCACTAGGTTTTCTTTTTATCTCTACATACTATCCATAACTAACATTTTTTTATACTTTTTTGTGTCGTATGAATATATATATATATATATATATATATATATATATATATATATATATATATATATATATATATATATATAACGTGGATAAAATGAGACTGAAGTGTTTAGACATTTATTTATTTGCTTACTATAATTTGATATTTTTTACAATCTTTTTGTCTCATTTGGGTCATCATATATACGAGTATGTAAATATATATATATATATATATATATATATATATATATATATATATATATATATATATTTATATATATATATATATATATATATACATACACGAGGGTAGTCCCATAAGTACCCGGCCTGACCTAGAGATGCCGGTAGTTGTTTGAAAACTATCACTGTATTAGAAAGTACACAATCTATAAAGCTTATGTTTCAAGTTTGAGGACGCCACGTTGTTTAGTATTTGTTTGGCAGCCATCAATAGTGAACGTTTTCAGTGAATTTGTGGAAATGGAGAAAATTGGTCATCGTTACGTGATACAATACTTTTATTTGAAAGGCCTCAGCCCAACCAATATAAAAGCTGAACTGGATTCTACTCTGGGTGAGTTTGCTCCTTCGTTTACAACAGTGAAATATTGGGTAGCAGAGTTTAAACGAGGCCATACGAGCTGCCAAGACGAGCATCACAGTGGTCGACCAAATGAGGTGACGACTCCAGAAATGGTGAAGAAAATCCACAAAGCGGTACTGGATGATCGTCGACTGAAAGTGTGCGAGCTAGCAGACATAGTAGGCATTTCAAAAAGTGCGGTACTTCGCATATTATCTGAAAATTTGGACATGAGAAAGCTGTGTGCAAGATGGGTGCCGCGTTTGCTCACACGAGCAAAAACAGTGTCGTGAAGATGTTTCAATTGAGTGTTTAGCGAAGTTTCACAGCAACAAAGCAGAATTTTTGCGCCGTTTCATAACCATGGATGAAACATGGGTCCATCACTTCATACCCGAGACAAAAGAACAATCAAAACAATGGACTGAAAAGGGAAAATCGGCTCCAAAGAAGGCGAAGACCGTTTCATCTGCAAGCTTGGGATTCGCGTGGGATAATTTTCATTGACTATCTTGAAAAATGAAAAACTATCAACGGCGAGTATTATGCGAACTTATTGCAACGTTTGAGCGAAGAAATCAAGCAAAAACGGCCGCATTTGGCTAAGAAGAAAATGTTGTTTCATCAAGACAATGCACCAGCTCACAAATCCGTTATTGCAATGGTCAAAATTAATGAATTAAAGTTTGAATTGCTACCTCATGCACCCTATTCGCCAGATTTAGCCCCCTTGGATTATTTTCTGTTCCCAAACTTGAAAAAATGGCTCAGTGGTCAAATATTTCCCAACTATGAAGAAGTGATGTCGGCAGTTAATGGGTATTTTGAGGAGCAAGACAGTTCTTATTATAAAAAGGGTATCGAACTTATTGAATATCGCTGGGAAAAGTGTATAGAGCTGAAAGGAGATTATATTGAAAAATAAATATATTTTTTTTCAAAATTTTGGTGTTTTCTTTGTTGGGTCAGGTACTTCTGGGACCACCCTACAATATATATATATTATATATATATATATATATATATATATATATATATATATATATATATATATATATATATATATATATATCTATATATATATATATATATATATATATATATATATATTATATTAGTATTTCTGTTTAATATATTTTACACATATTTTTTTCGTGTAATTTCAGCATATCACATACGAAGGCCGTTTGATAAGTATGGTAAAAAAGTAAGAAAAACTAAATAGAAAAATCTAATTAAATTATTCAATTAATTAAATTAAACAATAAATAAATTTACTATACTTATCAAACGACCCTCGTACATTAAGAAAATATTTCGTTTTTTTTTATTTAATATCAGTACAATGAATTAACTCATTTACCAATTACATTTAACTTTTCTAAAAAGCATTATATTATTCCATAATACTGTTAAAGTATTGATTTTTTACTCTGAAAAAATAATAAAATGCATTGATATCACAAATTTGTATGTAAAATTTCAAGATAGTACTTTTAATAGATTTTTTAGAGAAAAAAATCAAAAATGTCTTTTACAAATAATCCTAAAATTATTTTTAAAGTAAAACATTCCTTTATTAAAATGTTATACACACACACACACACACACACATATATATATATATAGATATATATTATTTTCTGCATTATGACATTTACTTTCATTTTGTATTACTTTTGGTTTATTTTAATTATGAAATTATGTTATTTTTACTTAAACAGCGTTTCTTTTGAATTTCTAATGTCTTTTATAAATTTTGCTAATTCTATTTTGTTTAAGTTCAACATTTGAAAAATATCTACAATAATTTGGCAGTTTTAGCTAAACATATGTTTCTTTTTATATTCAAAAACCTTTACAGTACTTTAAAGTATTATCTATATTCTCTTTTTCATCGCACAACATTTATTTATTATAATCTTTTCTTCTTCTTTTTTTATACAATAGCCACGATCCTGTTTGGAATATTTTTAATATCTTCTTCTGAAATTATGGAAAGAAATTTCTGGAATTTGCATATTTTACAATCATATTCTGAATACCCGCTAATGTCAGCAATGATTTTCTACTTCCGTTATGAAAACCTTAGTCTCATAGATAGCACTAGTAAGGGTCGTCATAATGACATTAACATTGAATCATTGAAGACGCCTGTAGCGTCTGACCCTCGTCAACGAATTCTTGCATGGTGTCAAAACGGAATGCTAACGTGATACACAGACACGTGTCTATTTAGCGACATCATCAGATATTTTTTTATAAATAATAATTATTATCACGCCTATTTTTCATTTTTATTCAATAAATAGAATTTTATTGTTACAAAAATGTGTAATTTTACCTTTAGAAAATTAAATTGTTAATATTAAAATTTGCAATAACAATATAACGACTTATTGCTATTTACGATTTTTATACTAATTGGCTAGATTAATAAAAATATAAATAATCACTTCTCTATAAAATACGACAAGTTTTCTCTCCAACAAATTAAACCATATTTTTTTATTTTCACTCAAGCTGACGCGAACGACATTTTTTATTTACTTGGAGGTAGAACGTTTTACGATATCGACACAAATATTATCTTATTGATCATAGTTATAATGAAAATTCACTTCTAATTCAGATGACGTTTGAAAAAAGTGTACAAAAAATAAATTTGTACAGATTTTTTTCATACTGTGTAACAGAATTTAAAAATTCATGCTATTAATTCATATAAATTTGAATAATAATAAAAGATGACAATATTTCCTATGCAAAAAAACATTTGAATATTAAAAATTGCACTTATTTTTAGCAATTATGGGAAGAGGTAATCATTAAAAGAAAAAAGAAAAGAAAATTCATTTTAAAGCTACGCAGCGAAGATTATATTTACAAAATTATTGCGGCAATTTTAAACTATTCATAGGGCATGATAATGAATGCATTAATCTGGACAAGTATCTTATAATAGAGGTAGAACGTTAAAATTGTTCTAAAGGGTTGGTAGATAAATTATATAATATGTTAATTATAATCCTGTTTCGAGTTCAACAGAAATTAAAAAAAAAACACAATAAAAAGAAGGTTATTAGAAAATAATATTCGTGTTAGGAAGGAAAGAAAAGTTCTTTGTTGCTGATCAGACGTCATATGAAAAAATAGATTAGCTTTTACAAAGGAGCATATTGAATAACCAACTAAAAAATGACAAAATATATTGAAAAGTAATGAGTAAAAAATAAACTTGTTTTGTTTATAAGCAACTTTTGTACAAGTTAGATGTCCAAAAATAATTTTTGAGTTCGTTTTTGACCAGTTGGCATTAATAGATAGCTGTTTAAAATTAATTATTTGGTTTAAATATGAAATGTGTGTTTATCTGAGATGCTAACAATGTTAATAATATCAGGAATCTTTGACTAATGATCTTTTAAAACAATACCGTACAATTTATTGATAATTTCTGTAGCTGTAGTCTTTTTTGGGCGTTCATTAAGGTTAACTTTTAAGTTTGTATTACCTAGTTTAAATTTCGCAATCCATTTTTGTGTAATTGTAAACGAAGATGCATTATTACTTAATATATTTTTTATATTATCACATATTTTTGTTAAGCGTTTCTTCATAAAGAATTTTATCACTACTTGAAAAAATTTTATCAATTTAAAAAAATACACCCATAAGATTTTTTTAAACAGCTATTTACAATAAATTTCTTGATAGATCGACTTAATATTCTACAGGTGTTTATTAAAAAAAGGTGATAATATAAGGCGGAAACATTTTTAGGCATATTTTGGATATATACAGGTTGACTCAAATAAAGTTGAAGAATAGTAAAGAATAGTAAATGATCTTAAACAAGTAAATATATATCTAAACTCTTCAGTCTAATTTGGGCTACCATATATGAGTCAAGCAGCGAATTTTTCAAAATGGATCTGTATAAAGATAAATTAAAATATTTCAAGTTTTTGTAATAACTTAATATATAAATTAAGAAAAAGTGTTATAATCAGTAATATTATTAGAAATAAGTACTTCTAGTTTACTTAATGAATATGTTATATAATCTGAAATTAATACAAAACATAATTTAAAAAGCGGTACTGATTTTCGCACATTATTTTATTCTAAAAAGTAACTTAGCAATAATTACTTTTTTTTTTTAAAAAAAAAACAAAAATATTGTATTTATTTCTATCATGAAATATAATTTGTGTTGAAAATATTTTTAGACATTTTATTTTTCAACTTTTTTAAAATTCATCCATTATTTATATTATTTTTGAAAATGGTATTCGTAAAATCGAATGTTTAAATTAGTGTATAAATAGGAAGTATATTATTATAATTAAGGAGAATAAGATGAAAATTTAGGAGCAATTATTAATTTTTTGATTAAAAATTGTTTCACAAAAAAGGTATGTAGGCAAGAATAATGTTTAATGCAAACTCAATTATTTATTAAATTCAAAAATATTAAGTGTTATACTAATTCTTAATTTTATATTTTGTTCATTTCATTTCGTTTACATTTTTTCTTAATTTTAATGTGAAGTATCGATGAAAATATTTAACAACATTCGTTTCATTCCTCCCATAATAAATGTTTTATAGTTTTAATAAACATATAAATGTTCAAGAAATACTTGTAACAAGACTAATTCTGTTAGTTTTATCAAAAAACTGACACAATTATTGGTGACCAAAATATTGTTCAATATTTTTTTATATACAAATTTTTAAATAGGTTTGTTAAACTGGTACAATTAATAATAAATAGATATATAAAATTTAGATAAATAATAATAATACACATACATATCATACTCAGGATTGAAAATTCCATGGAAATTAATAAAAAAAAATATTGATAAAACTTGGGTAAATAATAATAATGGTACGTTATTTAAGTCTAACAATTCTACGGTTTTCTTTTTTTTAATCTTGCACCGAGAGAATATATAAATATATAAATATAAATATATATATATATATATATATATATTTATTAGAATAAATAACAATACAAGTACGAGAACTTGAACAAGTACGAACACTTGAAAGACTAAAGTTTCATCAACACATTATATTTTTTTTATTTAATTACTAGCGCATGGTTAATTCTAACGTATAAATAAGGAGAGAAGCAATTCTTGGATTAAATTACATTGTTTATGTTTCTTATTAGTTTCATGCGTTATTAACTGTTGCTTCGGAGGCATAATTCATACATTTATATTTATAAAAAAATCAAGTAAAGATTTTTTATATTAAATTATAAAATATCCGATACTTTTAATTTATATCTTTATATTTATTTTATATCTTATTACAGACACTTGTTAATCGTGAAATATAAAGAAAACAGGTTTATATTGCAATCAGACATACAAGTTGACCTGCTTTATTTCATACCGTATTTGAAGGTAAATTGAAAGTGATTAATATACACACACACATTTATTCAATTACAATCGATTTTGATTGTTCATAACAGAACATTATAACATAGCGTTGTATCATTTAGTATTGTTGAGAAGCGAGGGCACCCTTGTAAACAACGACTGTGATAAATTAATACTGATAGACTGATCGAAAGGGGAATGATTTCGAGGGTGCGTCAAATGTCAGAGATAAGTAGTTGTAGGGGATGTAAGAGAGAGGGTTCATCACTGAAAACTATTTGTTATCTATGTCCGAAACAGGTTTTCAGAATGAGATTCCACCGTTAACTGTACAACAGCTTCAAAACAATGTATAGATGTTTGGAAAAATGAACGAAATGAATGAGGAGAAAGTCATTTAAACAAAAGAAGAAACAGTTTTCTTCAATATATATATATATATATATATATATATATATATATATATATATATATATATATATATAGACACAGTAGTGTAAATAAAAATAGGTGTGAGTCTTTGTTATAGAAAGAAATCAATCAAAGTTGGGAATGAAATTAATATTATCAGCTGTTTGTCGGGCAATGAACGTTAATTTCGGAAAATTATTGTTTTATTAAAAAATAAAGATGACTTGCATTTTTTTATTTTTTTTGACAAGTAAATATGAAAATGTGAAAAAATAGGTGTGATTTTAAATTTCTTGAATTTTATAAAAGAATTCAATATAGTCTCTCTTCAACTTTTTGTTTTTGTGAGGTAAGTTATCAATTTTTTCCTTTATAATAAATTGTGAAATAAAATCTAAAATTTTACAGTTTTTTCCAAAAAATAGGTCGTCGAGAATACGGTCAACTTGAAGAACGTTATATGATTTAAAACTTAAGAAAGAAAGACAAAACTTATAAAGAAATTTCCGAAATAATGAATTGCTCACAAAATATGGTAACAAATGCTTTAAAATGGCATTCACAGATTGAGTACCGCGGAAAAAAGTAAAAATTCCTGAAAATATGGTTTGTTACTACCGTTTCCTACTTTAACAGCTATAAAAAAAGATTTGAAACTGGAAGTAACAACAACAGCTATTAGAAAATTTTTAATTAAAAACAAGTTTCAAGCCTTTAGTCTTCGTAAAATACCATTTCTAACTAAAAAACATGTTTTAAATCGTTTGATATTTACACGAGAGCATTGCGACTGACTTGTGACGAAATGGAAAAATATTCTATGAACCGACGAAAGCAAAATTCATTTACTTGGGTTTATTCATGGTAAGCAATACGTTAGAAGGCCATAAAATTAAGAATTACTTCCACAGTACACAGTACACACGTGAATCTGACGGAATAATGATATGGACACGTTTTTCTTAAAGTGGCCAATTTTCTTTAAGTCCAATTTTTTGGATTAGGGACATTATGAATGCCCAGCAATATATTAATATACTATATAATATTATGTTGTCTTATATGGAGTTTGAAATACCGCTTAGATGGGTGCTACAACAAGACAACAATTCGAAGTACACGTCTAAGCTGGCAAAAAAATGGTTTGATGACCACAAAATTGCAGTAATTAACTGATCAGCCCAGTCATTTGACCTAAATCCAATAGAGAAATTGTGGGGCGACGTTAAGCTGGAAATTACAAACAAAAAATTTAAAAATAAAAATGAATTATGGGCGGCAGTTGTAAAAACTTGGAAGGATATTCCTATCAACCGATGGCAAGCTTTAGTCGACTCACTACCTCGACGTTGTATAGCAGTCATACAAAATAAGAGATATGCCAGAAAATATTAATAAATTTTTTACTGTGTCAATTTTTTTAAAATAATAATTGTTTTTTGATATAACACACCTACTTGTTCACACTTCAATAGGTATTTTAAAAAAATTCCAAAAAGCAAGTCATCTTTATTTTTTAATAAAACGGTAATACCCTGAAATTGACATTTATTGCACGACAAACAGCTGAGAAGAAAAACAATTTCAGTATATTAATTGCATTCCCAACTTTGATTGATTTCTTTCTAAAATAAAGACTCACACCTATTTTTGTTAACACCACTATATATATTTATTATATTATATTATATTATATTATATTATATATATATATATATATATATATATAAATTAAAAATAAAAATAGATATTACTTTCATATAACAATAGTAGAGTTAAAAAAGAGGTTTATTATATTTAAAAAAATATTCTGAAAAGAAAAATCTAAAAATGAATATAAAAATACTAAAATAGTGTTTTTTGATATAGTAGGTAAAAATATAAAAGAGAAATGGCACTATGATCATAATAAAATAGAAGCAGTAAATAAGTATAAATATGTATGTGTATAATTTATAACTTAGTAGTACAGAGAAATGGAATTTACACCGAGAGATGATATTGAGAGATGAGGATTAGCTAAAATGAAAAGGTCATATATAGTATATGGAAATTACATATCTATACAGAAGAAAATACTCTAGTTATTAAGCTGAAAAGAATGTTTAATATGATAATTAAAATAGTTTTTACTTATAGATTCTAGAAAAAACTAGAAAAAATGGATACAATTGCAATGCATTTATACAAAGAGAGTTTAGGAGTCAGTAAAGCTGCAGTGAGTTTCGCTATTTGAAACGGAGAAGAAAAAATTAAAAAAAATTATCAGCTAACTGTCTATGGCATATTACAAAATCAAAGATAATAAAAAATGGCACAAAAATTGTGTTTAAAATTTCTTAAATTTAAAAGAATAAAGAAAATAATGAAAATTATTAACGATTTTAAATTAATAATACTACGTTCAATGCTAATATGAGTATAGAGATAAAAAGGAATATATAGATGAATATATTAGAGTAGTAAAGTTACTAGAGGATATGAACTCAATACGAGATTGATGTGCTATAAAAATATTAAAGGATTATTAAAAAGTACAATGTATTTAGAAAATTTACATGAAAGAGAAAATATGTATTTAACAACGTTCAAAATTCCTCTCTACAATTCTAATCCCTGCAGGCAGCGTAATGATCATAGTGATGTCATTGATATTCCTTTCCAGTTTTCTATATTAATGACGCGTGTTAGTAAAATGTGCCATACATTTTAAGTTATATTGATTACTTGATCGAGTCAATGAGTTTGCGGTTATCTTTAGAGTCTCTTCCCTTCCACGCTCAGCTGGATAAATAATATTTCTATATTATTAGGCTCTCTCTGCCTTAGATGGTCGAAACACTGAAGTAGCTTAAGTTGGACCATACTTAAGGAACTACTTTTGATATTTTGTTCTTTTAGTAGTGAGATGTTTGTTTAGTGAACTATCCACATGATTCGTAGTATTTTTTTCAGCAGAACATCTCTATGCTATCTATTTTTCTCCTTTCTATGTGCCTAATCACCAGGATTCATAATTATACATTAGTATGAGAAATATCAGAAAGTCCACCAGTCTTTTTTTTAAGTTCATAAAAACATATTAGTTCTTCCAGATTTTAATTCACTTTTTCATTGATTATTTGGGTAAGTTACATTTTCATTAAACTTCTAATTTTATTGTACCTATATTGGTTATTAGTGATACCAAGTAAACGTATTTATTGAAGACTTCGAATTAATCCTTTTTTATTTTTGAATAATTAATGTTTTAAATAGGATCATAGAAATATTATTGAAAATAATGAAAATAATAGGTATGTATTTTGTAGTAAAGAAAAAAGTCAAACGTATGTTCTAAAGTACTGTAAGAGTGTAATGAATGCAAAATGAGATTCTTTTTAATGTAAAAATAAACATGTTTTTAATAGTACAATTGAAAATATTAATGAAGTTTACAAAATAAATGATAAAAATACGAAAACAAATACTATTCACTTGAATAAAAGTGATATGTCAAAAATTGTAAAATTAATATAAAGAAACTCATAATTGTTGTAGTGTAGAATATAAGAAATTTATTAATTTTCATTATTAGAAACATACCTAAATTGTCCATTAATATATATAATAGATTGTAAGAAATATCAGTGTATAAAAATTGTATCAAAAATGTGAGCAACAGTTGTTATCGAATGACCCAAATGATTATTAAGGATAGTAAAGAATATTAAATGATAGTAATTAAGCTGATGTATATCTAAACCCTTTAGTCTCATTTGGGACAACCTAGATATTTAAATAAATTATCATTGCTTTAATATAATGAACAACCAATGAATATTAATTTTAAAATTTTAAATGTAATACAATGAAAAATGTTTTTGCCAATTTGCACTACTTTATCTTAATCTTCAAATTAAATAATTAATATCAACACGAAAATATTAAATCAATACAGATGAAACGGATAGATGAGATATAATATCTAAAGCGTACTTCAACATAAATTTCCTTTATATACTGTTATTGATTCATAAGTAACGTCATGATTCGTTCCAATTTCATTAAGCGATAAATAAATGTCAAAGAAATTGATAGGAAACCATAAACACAAACGTTTAAAGATTACTGCACCGAAACTGATACGAGATTACATTGTTGGGGAAACGTTCTAAACCGTATAATCACTAGTGATTAAAATTGCGTGCATCATTATGAACCCAAAAGCACAATTGGAGCTTTGAAGTGAAACAAGCGCTACAAGCGTAACTACGCAAACTATAGAAACAGTTTTTAGTAAATTACATCAACTAAATTGTAATTTATTGGATTGAAAGCGTTAGACTACTAAATTAATTTATAACGAAACTTATATACTACGCATACATATATGTACACATATGTATATATATATATATATACTACGCATACATATATGTATATATATATATATATATATATATATATATATATATAGTATCCTTCAAAAGCTAGTTGAAATGAAAAAAAAAATAATAAAAAATTAAAAATTGTGGAAAAAATAAAAATATCTTCAAATGAAACATTGTTTAAAAAACTTTAGTTAATAACAATCATTTTTATAAGGAATTAGAAATCATGCTTCAAACGAATCATTAATTATACAAAACCTACTTTTAGACTTGGTGCCAAAAGTTAGTTGAAAATTACAAAGAAAATGTAAAAAATCAAAATAGTTTTTTTAATTTTAATATTTTATATGGCTGCCATTATTCCACAGAACAGCATTCCTGCTAGCCATTTATTCTACTAGGTTTTGTAAAGCATGAGACGAAAACTAGACCATGTTTTCAAAATTTTGTTATTGAATTGAATATTGTTGTGTCTTAAAGATATGAGGATTGTGAGGTCCAATTCTTCCTATAAATATTCAATAAGATTAAGGTCGAGCGACATTGATGCCAATCCAAATTAATCTACTTCATTGTTTATGAAAAATTCTTTAGTTATTATAAACGTATGCTCCTGTTGAAAAGTAAAAGCCCGTCCCAATTCCATTGTTTCACCGGATTGGTGCAAACTCTTTTTGTTAAGTATTAAAATACATTTGTGCTGTCAATTCACCCTTAAACTGAAGGATTTAACTTTTAGTTTCGTTTTACATCTTTTAGTCTCATATGAACCACCATGTATATACATAAATGTATATAAATGTATATGTATGTATGTACATACATATTATCTATATACATATATATATATATATATATATATATATATATATACACGAGGATCGTTCGATAAGTATGGTAAATTTATTTATTGTTTAATTTAATTACATTTTTCAATTTAGTTTTTCTTACTTTTTTACCATACTTATCAAACGACCCTTGTATATATATATATATATATATATATATATATATATATATATATCACATTTCTTTTAAAATATTATAACACTGATGTCAAATTATGAAATAATTGGCAAATATAACGAACATTTTACATAATTACTAGTTGTAAGAAAATAAAATATTATTCATGTTCATTACCCTTTTGGTTATATTTATTATTATTTTTTTAATTATACTGGTTTTTTTATTTACAATTTTATTTAATATGGTTATATATTTTATTTATTTGATTATTCAGTAAAGAAAATTAAATATATACATATAATTAATCTTAAAGAAAATGTAATTATTGTCAAAAAGAAATTAATTTTATTTAGTGAAAATGTTTCATATATATATATACATATATATATATATATATATATATATCATTAGCATCAAAAGATTTTTTCTACCTATTGTTAGATAGAGGTCTCTCTTGAAACTTTCCACTTCAAGTGGCCCAAAGCGTTTCTTTTTTATTCCATTCCGGCGAATTTTTTTGTTTCTGATACATCTATCCACGGGTTTTTTAAGCTTGTCTTTCCTTTTTGTTGTATGATCAAATTATTTCCTTTTTAATTTTTTCATTCTTGCCCTAGTTTCGGAAAATTTGGCTTCCTTTTTAGTTAACTTGTTCAGTTTTTTTCTCTCTACGTATTACTCCTTATATAAATCTTCCCGTGTTCTTTTTACTGTTCGAAACCGCTAAATTATTTCAGCATTTAATGTAATATTTAACTCTCATATGTGAGAATATGTGATTTTTAATCTTTCTATTTAAAAAAATGATGTTCCATCTTAGCGTAATGTGAAAATATTATTTCCTAAATTTTCTAAAGTTTTCTGAAAATTACCAAAGTACAAATTTTATGAAATAATAAAAAATATAAAAATGGAAAAAGACAGATTTTTAGGCATGCTTTTCGGAGAGTTTTCGAATAAAATAAATTTTGTGTTGGCATTAGATCCATATGCACATCAGACCACCCATCTATAATAAATATCGTCTATACAGAAGCATTAACATTAACTTTCTAAACGTTTAATTTTTCATAATTTATTTAAATTGTTAAACAGATGTTAGTTTTGGAATCGACGAGCGAAGTAAGTACGGTGAGGAGCCCTCTGATTTATAAAATAATAAAAATTGCATACTGTTAGAAAGTAGTTTACCTAACATATAGATAAATTATGTTATTAACATGTAATTGTAATATAAAAATTTGAATAATTATTGTAGAAAGTAAGAAAAAATGTTTTATCGAATAAAAATATAAAAAAATAAAATAATACTCGTATATTTAAATTATTAAAAATTAGCTAGATGTTAAATATACAATACCATTAATTAAAAAAATAATAATAATAAATTCTAATTGCTTTTTTTATATCAAATAAAGAGAAGAAAGAAGAATTTCAAGAAAAACTTCTGGGGGAAAACAATATCGAGTATTAAACAATGACCTATGTTATTAAACGAATTTTTCAGAAAACGCAAATAGAATATCAATACAATTTGTCAAAACGTCTCAATAAGAAAGCGCGTGTCTGTAAAGCTGATAAAAAAACTGTCGGCCCCATTTCTTCATTATCACCGTATATAGAAATAACCCTGCAGTGTAACCTACGTCAAGGCCAGCTGACAACCACCAGTGTATTTATGTTGTTTGCGCTCCCCAGCATTGTCTATGTAGTTGTGAATATTTGTACATGTGTGTGTTCTTCTATCCAACGGATCAGAAGAAGTGGAAACTGCATGCCGGGTAACTGTCATACATGTTGCTGTGAAATTTTATATCCACAGTCACTAACAACAAGGTTAATAATGAATTTTCCCATTTAGTTTAGATGGCGCTTACTGTTTATTATATATATATATATATATATATATATATATATATATATATATATATATATATAAGTAGAAAATAGATATAATTTTCAATATGCTTACCTTAGTTACAGTTTCATGTATTTCGAATCAATAAAGTATTTATAAACTTAATTACCAAGAGTACAAATTTTAAGAAAACATTAGTATATTATAAAATGTAATAATAAAACATAAAATATACATTTAAAGACATTGGAAAAAGATTTAAGTTAATTTTAAATATTTTTGTTTTCGAAAAAAATAAATTTTATTCTAAATTAAATCCAAATGAAAATCAGACCACCCATCTATAATAAATATTTCTATACTAAATAGCATGAACATTAAAACTTGTCTAAACGTTTAACTTTTCTATACCACAATTTAAATTGTTAAATAGATGTAAGTTTTGGAATCGACGAGCGAAGTAAGTACGGTGAGGAGCCCTCTGATTTATAAAATAATAAAAATTGCATACTGTTAGAAAGTAGTTTACCTAACATATAGATAAATTATGTTATTAACATGTAATTGTAATATAAAAATTTGAATAATTATTGTAGAAAGTAAGTAAAAAGGTCTTTTGAAGGAAAAATAAAAATATAAAAGAATAAAATACTCGTATATTTAAATTATTAAAAATTAGCTAGATGTTAAATATACAATACTATTAATTAAAAAAATAATAATAATAAAACAATTTGGGCGCAATCGCAAGAAAAGAGAAGAAAGAAGAATTTCAAGAAAAACTTCTGAAACTTGAATATCGAGTATTAAACAATGACCTATGTTATTAAACGAATTTTTCAGAAAACGCAAATAGAATATCAATACAATTTGTCAAAACGTCTCAATAAGAAAGCGCGTGTCTGTAAAGCTGATAAAAAAACTGTCGGCCCCATTTCTTCATTATCACCGTATATAGAAATAACCCTGCAGTGTAACCTACGTCAAGGCCAGCTGACAACCACCAGTGTATTTATGTTGTTTGCGCTCCCCAGCATTGTCTATGTAGTTGTGAATATTTGTACATGTGTGTGCTCTTCTATCCAACGGATCAGAAGAAGTGGAAACGAGCATTGAAGGAGGGGTAACTGTCATACATGTTGCTGTGAGCTTTTATATCCCCACGTCACTAACAACAAGGTTATCTTCGCCAGAATGAATTTTCCCATTTAGTTTAGATGGCGCTTACTGTTTATATATATATATATATATATATATATATATATATATATATATATAAGTAGAAAATAGATATAATTTTCAATATGCTTACCTTAGTTACAGTTTCATGTATTCAACGAATCAATAAAGTATTTATAAACTTAATATTTTCCAAGAGTTAAATGATAAGAAAACATTAGAATATTATTATAAAATGTAATAATAAAACATAAAATATACATTTAAAGACATTCAAGTTAATTTTAAATATTTTTGTTTTCAAAAAACTGACTTTATTCTAAATAAAATCAAAATGAAAAATATATTTTAATATACTATTTATATATTTTTTCACTAAATAGTTTGAATATTAAATATTGTATAAATGAATAACTCATCTCTATACCACAATGTACAAGTGTTCAATAATCATTACTTACTCAATATTTATTAAATATACTTTATTTGATGATACACATTTTAAGGTTATGAAGTAACTGTCAAGATGTTACATTACAAGATCCTATAATGCAAATGTTATAAGACTTCAAAATGTAACATTTTCATAATGATAGAATAGCCATCGAAATTCGTATCAGTGAATAAAGTAAATAAAAATAATTGGAGAATTTTATAAAAAAAATGCAGAGTTATCTAAATATGAAGCCTAGATGTCAGCACTGAATTATGTTTACATATCATGTATTTCAAATGACATAATAAGTATATTGGTTTTAGTAGAAGGTTATAATTTTAACCATGGAAAGGTATGTATTGTAGTAACGCATTTATATTATTCAAACTTATTATGAAAATGGGCGTTCTTTGAAAAATATTCATCGCAAATTTTGTAATTTTTTTGGTGTAAATAATCAGCCAAATCAGTCTTCAATTCAAATATTAATGAAAAAATTTGAAAAAACTCATTGTGTTATTGCTAAACCAAAAAGTGAAAGACGAAAAACTATACGCACAAATGAAAGTGTTGTGAAAATAAACCGACAATATCAATTTCACGTCATTCGCAAAAACTGGACATATCTTATGGCTCTTTATGGAGGATTTTGCATAAAGATTTGCATTAACATGCGTAAAAAATGTAACTAAAGAATTGAAAAAAGGGATTATTTAAAACGTCGTAATTTTGGTAGTTGGATTATTGAACAACGAATAACAGATCCATTGTTTTCAAGCAAAATTTTGTTTAGTGATGAAATTCATTTTACAATAAATGGATTCGTTAATAAGAAAAATTGTCTTATCTGAAGTGATGAAAATCCTCGTGTTATTCATGAAAAATCTCTACACCCATAAAAAGTCACTGTTTGGTGTGCATTTTGGGCAAATGGAATCATTAGACAATTTTTCTTCGAGGATAATGCTGGAAATGTTATTACTGTCAATGCTGAGTGATACTAATCAATGTTGAGCGACTTTTTATGGTCAGAATTAAATGATATTGATGTGTCTGATGTATTTTTCCTGCAAGACGGTGTTACATATCACACAGCTCGAGGAAACATTCAGTTTTTGATTGTAATTTCACGAAATGCAGATTTCAACTGTCCTTCAAGATCATGCGATATAATACCATTAAATTTTTTCGTGATTTTTTTTAAAAAAAGTCGAGTCTATGTTAAAAGTCACAAACAATTAATGACCTAAAGAACAACAATTGAGTTGCAATTCGTGAAATAAATCCAGCAAATGTCGAAAAGTGATTGAAAATTTCGATATTCGAATTGATGCCTGCAGCCGCAGTTATGATAGACATTTGAACGATATTCTGTTCCACTTATAATTACTATAAATCATACTTTCAATAAAAAAACAGCTTGAAAAAATACAAATAGTTTGTGTTCAGTTTAAAAGAAACATATAGGCGTGTTTTCGAATAATTCTATATAACAGCCTATGGCGTTGAGAAGAGTAACTCATTGGTATTAAAATGAATTAATTCTAATATCAAAATGAATAATAATTTCAATAGTGTGACATATTTTTTCTAGTTAAAAATTTATTGCTTATGAAATATAAAATGTTCATTTCAAATTCATAATGTAATATACTAATAGTTAATATTAATGTATTGTTTTATATATGAAGAGCAATAATATTTATTTATATCTAGTATAACAAACAATTATCAATTGTGTGTACATAAGGATGTATAAATGTATTTAGAGAAATAAATTCATTTATAACTGTAGTTTAAATATTTCTTAATTTGAAATTAAAATATTTTTTTAAAACAGAAGAAGCTAAAAAATTGAATTAAAGCTTTCTTACTATAATTAATTGTATTAAATAATATTTTTGTTCATTAGACTTTACAAAGAAGTGACAATACCCTTATAATTAATTCGAACGAAAAGAAAAATAGCACAAAAGAAACTCCACGAAAAAAATAATTATCGCGATGAAATATCATCGTTCTCCGCGAGATACGAACCATTATTCCAGGTTGATTCGTTCTGTGCGATGTCGTGCAATGCATCCGGGTCGAAAGAAATGAAAAAAAGGAATATTTGAATACGGGTATGTGACACACCCATTCATCGTACACGATTGATACGGCTGTTCTGCTTTTCTACTCGTCGTGCGTTTTTCCTAATTAAAAATTTCGATTTCGATGTCGTTCAATTCGTTTGTGTCTTTGCAATTCCTTTGAAGCGGAATTGATTTGACAGAGTAGAGATTTTTCTCTGTTCTTCGTGTTTTACAATACATTCGATACCCTTGAAATCCTGTTGAATAATGCTTTTTGGAAGTAAAGTACATCAAAGTGAAAAATGATGATACAATTAATACGATTTATGAATTATATCTATATCATTATTCAACTAGACATGAAAAATAACGCGACAAAGAATAACTTTATATATATACATATATACATACATACATACATATGTATATATATATATATATATATATATATATATATATTTACATATATATGTATGTATGAATATTTATTTAATAACGAATATATGAATTATTTTCATTGTAATAATATAACTTTTGTGTAATAACAAATAAATTAGAGATATTTAGATATATATCAATATATGAACTGTTAAATTAGAAAGTGGAAGAACTCAATTTATTCATATATTGAGATATTTAAATGTTTGCGTTTAAATGAATTAAAAAATATTGCCAAACGTTATTAAGTTCAGGTTATGTTTTCAAAACTATAAACTTGATAAATTTTATTATGTAAAAATAATTAATAAAATTGTAAGGAAAAATAATAGATTTTTTTAGCTAAAATGTAGTTATTCCACTTTCTTTTTTAACAAACTGAGCAGTTTGTTTTTTTAGCGAAATAAGTTCATGTATTCATACATTGAGATAAAGGTTTGCGTTTGAATTAAACGAAAAATCGACTTTGAAATATGTTTAGTTATATTATATAAAAATTGCCAAACAATTTTTCCATAAGTTATCATAATTTCAAAATGCAATTTTTTAAACCGTTTGATTTCATCTTTTTTTATTTAATATATTTATTTTTAGTTATATTATAACTTAAAATAAATATATTTAATAAAAAAAGATGAAATTAAAAGGTTTAAAAAATTGCATTTTGAAATTATGACAATTTTTTGGAAAAATTTTTAGAAAATTTTTTGGAAAATTCATAAATAAACAATTATTGTTTATTTATAAATTTTAATATAATATAACTAAAAATATTTCAAAGTCGATTTTTCATTTAATTCAAACGCAAACCTTTATCTCAATGTATGAATAAATGGAGTTATTCCACTTTCTAATTTAACGTTTTTGCGATAAAATTATACAGAAAATTTTATTTGATTAATTTATGGGTATATTGTACACCCTTGATTGTGTTATAAATATAAAAAGAGGTTATCTATGTCTACCTAAAACTGTCATTAACTCATTTTTTTCAAAAAATGGAGTTATTCCACTTTCTAATTTAACGGCTCATATATTATAAATATGTAACCCTTTGAAAAATATTACTTTATATTTTTTATAAATTTAAAATGATAGCAATAGTAGATTTTTAATAAAAAAATAAAGGTAGTAAGTTTTTTTTCTTGAAATTTAATAAATATTATAAATATACATCATCATCATCGGCTCCACAGACTATTCTAGTTCCAGGCATCCCTCACAAGGTCAGTTCAATAAAGCCTTTTTTTGTCAAAGCTTTACAACAGTAGTTTTTTTACAAGATGAGGTTGTCAGCCTCATGCTCAGCCTTCGAAAGTGAGGGACTCTCTGACTGGAAATCTAACGCAATCTGCCATATGACACGCGATGATGCTAGTCATTATGCTATATATATATATATATATATAACATATATATATATATATATATATATATATAACAACGCGCGAGTAGTATGTATATAGAGCAACGGTGCGCGATAAAATTTTGTACAAAACTCGGCAAAACCGCGACAGAAATATATATATATATATATATATATATATATATATATATATATATATATATATATATATATATATATAGAGAGAGAGAGAGAGAGAGAGAGAGTCATAATATAAAAAATGAATTTATATACAATTTCAATAGAAAGACTGCAAATATGACTAAGTAAAAATCATTTAAAACTTTTAAATTAAAGTGTCATTCAAAAGTAAAACCTAGATTTGTGTTTTATTGAAAAGAAACAAAATAAACTATACACATGTTTCCCTATACACCACCCTATACACATGTTTCTTTTTAATAAATCATAAATCTAGGCATCATATTTGAATGATCGTATATTTAAAATACAATATTTAGAAGAAAACCACTGATGATTTTTTGAATATAAATATTTAATGAAGAATAAATGATATTTTTGATATATTTGGAAGAAAAATTATTATTATATACAGAATATTTTATTTGTTTCAATTCTAATTAATTATATTTCTCAGAAATAATATTTTTTATAATGTTTTAAAAATAAATACATTTTAATAATTATTATTTATATTTCGCAAGTGGAACGTACAACAGTGAAATTAGGTATATAATAACACTAGGTATATTTAGATATAAAAATAGATTTCACTAATTTATTTGGATATACATACGTACGTAGCATACAATATAAAAACCTGTAAATATATCGATCTATTATCAAGATAAATAAGATGTTTGTGAACGTTTCTTTCGAATGTGTACGATTCAAGTTTATATGGCTTATAAGTTGAAGATACACTCATCAGATGTGAAATCGTGAGGACGTCGAGGCGTAGTAAAGCTGCAACTTTCGTTTACTTTCAACAATCCATCCGCAAAGCTGGCATGGCGTATATTTACTTTGTGAACTAGTGACAGCCTACGACCCTATCTGTCTTCTTACGCGTCTTTAGACCACTGTCTTTACTTAATAGCTTCGAAGTATTTTACATTGAAAGCTTTAAAAAAGCGTATTCTAGGAATGTGCTTATTTGGTAACAAGGGAATGAACATATTGTTTCTTTATATGTAATATTTATTTTTAAAACTCTATTTAAGATTTAATGCAATCACATAACATACTTACTTACGTACATATACATATATATATATATAATGTATGTATAATATATATATATATATATATATATATATATATATATATATATATATATATATATATATATATATATATATAAAGTTCATATCAGCCTACTGCTGGGTAAAAGTCTTATCGAATGTTTTTTGCTCTTTTTAACAGTTTTTTGAGACATTTCTATATATCTTCTGTCCGCCTACAATCTCTTCTGTCCGCCTACAATCCCACTCTCATCACCACGTATATCATATATACATATAAGTATATATATATATATATATATATATATATATATATATATATATATATATATATATATATATAAATATGTATATATATATATTAGGTTGTCAAATATCTCCCTTCCGCCTTTTTGTCTTTTGAATTTCGCGGCTATGTACAAAAAAAAAAAAAAAAGCGAGAAGCGGATACATATATATATATATATATATATATATATATATATATATATATATATATATATAATTGTATATATGATATTTACGTAGGAATTTAAAGATAAGAGGTTATGATTATTTTGTTGAAATATTTTTAGAAGAATAAATAAGATATTTATATTCAGTATTTTTTTTATTTGTTTAATATATTTTTTTATAATGATATTTTAAAGAATATAAGAGTACTTTAATTCAAATTTTGTGGGATTTTGTGTTCTCGACAGGTAAATCTGTACGATTATATACATATGTATATATATATATATATATATATATATATTCAAGCCCACCCCTTCCATATGTGCAATGTGTCCAATACACACGAGCAGCCGAGCTTTAGGGGCGGCCGATTGAAAGAAAAACACTCAGTTACCTTTAATTTTTAGATATGTGAAACAACACATTCTTCAAGTTTGTCTAACCACATCAGCCTTTATGTAATATTTTGACTTGTTCGGCGTTACTTGATTATAGCGTTTAACTATATTTTATTGAGAGATCATTTTCGAATACAAACACATACTATCATTGTATTTCTAACACATTTCTCTGAAAATTTTGATTATCCTTTCCCTTGAAGTTAATAGATATCATTCAATAGTCTGCAATGAAAAAAGTGCATTTTGGGAATGGGGGCGGCCGAAATATTTTTGCACACAGACGGCTGAAATATTTTTATACACGAGCGACTGATCCCCTTGCGGCGGGCCTATGTGTGTGTGTGCTTGTATATATATATATATATATATATATATATATATATATATATATATATATATATATATATATATATATATATATATATATATATATATATATATATATATATATATATATATATATATATATATATATATATATATATATATTAATGATGGCCATTATAACATTTTGTTCCGAATATATTAAAAAACTTTTAAATTAAAGTAATTGTGTGATTGGGAATGTTGTCTTACTAGAAAATCACATTTTCGTTTTCAGTAAACATAATATACGGTAATAAATATTCTAACAATTTAAGACAATCCACACACGCTATTTTTCTTTTAGCATCTTTATTGAAGCTAATACAAACAATTACAGGTCTATTCTACTATAGAACATGATTATTAGACACATGATTTTTGTTTTTTTCAATATGTCAATAACACAATATATACAGATAGAGTAAATTTAAGTGCATATATATATATATATATATATATATATAAATATATATATATATATATATATATATATATACACTACCAAGAGAAAGTATGCGCACACCCATTCTATCTTTATTAATATTACCTATAACATAAAAACACTATTGTTAATAACAAAGTAACTATTTTTTATTTTTTCTACAAAGTCTTCAAAATTAAAAAAAATCAACAAAACACTTTTTAAATATCAATAAAGTAAAGAAAAACAACAAAACAAACGAAATTTTCAAAAATTACGTCAGAAAAGTCTGCGCACAGCTGCGTTTATCGCTTATTATCCTTAGAATTTTTAATTTAAGCATTACAATTGGCTAAGTGATTGTTGAAAATGAAATGCAGATTGTCATTCTTAACTTCAGTTTTTGTCAAACAGGTAATAAAAGTGAATATCATGGAAAATAAAATGTGTAATTTTAAAAAGAAGAAAATAAGTATATCACAGCGAAAAATAATTACAAAATTACGGGAAGAAGAAACTAGCTACAGAAATATTAAAACAATTTTAGGAAGATAGCGTTCATCAATTTATAGAGTGATAAAATTTATTAAAACAACCGATATCATAACGTCAAAGCCCCGTTGTGGCCGCTGTTCAAAGTTATATGAAAGAGAAAAACGTTATATGATAAATACAGTTAAGACTGATCCACGATTTTTCACTTCTATAATTACTGAAAGTATCCAAGTACAATTTGATAAAAAAAATTTGATGATACGATAAGGAAAATTCTAATAAAAGCTGGATTTGTAGTTGGATTGCAAGACAGATGGAGGATTTATTACAAAATAATGCTTCACTTAATTTCATGACTATCCAAACTAAAGCACGCAGTCTTTTCGAAGATTTCAAGAAAAGGATGTTGATAACTGCAACCAAAATTTTAATGTAAGCTCCAACTGGTTTGAAAGATTAAAAAACGTGAAAACTACCATAATGTAAAGAAAAAACAAATCTAGACATGTTTATAAGATAAACAAGCACTATCACTTCAATCGCTGAAAAATCTCAGGAGTCACCAATGGATATCAATAGCACAGATGATGAAAATACTCCAGAATAATTGTTATAAATATATTATATATGTAATTATTTACTTATATGCAGTTAACAATTAGTAATCATAAATAAAAAATATTAATGTATTTCATACCTTTTATGTCTATTTCTAATTTTTTTTTATGAAATTCGACTTACAACCATTTCGAATTACGTCCAAGGTGGCGGAACAGAACCCCGTCGTAAATCGAGAACTGGCTGTAATTTCCATTATTTGTACTAAATTTTACAATATGTTTATTTTTATTATTCTCTATGAATATATAAATATTATACTAATCATCATATATAAAAAAGGAAATTATACTAAAAGACATAATACGAGGTGATTTTACAATCATAGTATCCTATTTTTCGAAATTTGATTGCTAATGAATAGTAAGAGTTAAGAGATAAACATTTGTGTACGGTATAAATCTCTTTATTGTGCGCGAGTTCAAAACAGTTACAAAACCTAAATGAATTCATCAACAATTGCGTACTGTATTAAATAACATTTCCGGTGTAAAGATAACATGCGAGGAACAGGAGATTGGGTTAGTGGTTGAACATTTGTTTTATCTATAGCGTGGATTAGCGTGCAGTACAATGTAAATACACTCTTCTACCTGTTAACATTTCCTATTTTCAACTTTCTCTCGTCTGTTAATTTTATCAAGATGTTCTTAATTACTCAGTTAATTCTTTTTTATTTGTTTACACAAAAAGTATACGAGTAATAAAGTAAATGAACAAGTTGTTTATTTATTTAAAATTGTATTTAATTGATTTACGTCTAAAAGAATTTTTAAAAATTAATAAATACACACGATGTAACAGATGGATTAAATATAAAGATATTGAATAATTTATAAGAAAAATGTAAAATATATAATATATAACGATTATAAAAAAGCAATATTATAAAAGAGTTTTATTACATTAAATATACTATAATATTATAAAATAATAATTTTTCTATTAAAAATTAACATATTAATGGAGTTAATTATAATTACAAACTGAGAATCAACATTTTTCACAAAACTGATTTAACAAAAACGAATTAAATGTAAGAAAATAATAATTAATAGTTGCAATTACTTATAGAGATATAAATTATATTTGAAAGTATTATTTGAATACAGAAATGATCTATGTCAATTGATTGAATGATCTATGATCAATGATTTATGTCAAATATTTTTTCTCAATATGTTATGTAAGTATTATAATATGTAATTCTTTTCGTTAGTTCCATAAGATAATGTTGTGTTGCAACTTTCTATGGCAACAAGGTAGACTACAAAGTAATCCTAGAGACATAAAACATAAGTAAAGTTTGCTTTAGTTACGTACGATTTTATATATAATAACGTATAATAAGAATGGATTCAGTTTTAAAATTTTATTGATATTTATTTTTAAAAATTATATCAAATAGATATGATGTATATTT
>CP092087.1:51700286-51702786 GCA_029203775.1 Neoneuromus ignobilis | reverse complement strand
TATTGTGATAGTAATTAAATTGTTCAAATATAAATTCTATTATTAAGATTTCATCTGTAGTTATATTTAAATTACTAAGATAATTTGAGTTATAAATATTTCAAGTTTTATGTATGTATATGTATATATATATATAGTCTTCCAAATGTGATGCCTAGATTTGTATTTTATTAAAAAGAAACATACGAGGTCAGACAATTAAGTAATGCGACCGATTTTTTTTCTCGGCCTGTGGTAACACTGCGAACCTGTAACTCCGCCACCGTAATAGCAGATCCCTACTCTCTCGATTGATACCTTGACCACCCTCATACGATCATTTCTTCGCCAGCTGTTTAGTGTTTTGTAACAACGCGCGAGTAGTGCATGTCACGAAAATGGAACAGAGAAATTTAGAGAAATTTGTCTCGAGCAGGTTGAAAGTGATCCTACTCTTCTCGATCGAGTTATTACTGGTGATGAAAGTTGGTTCTTTCAATATGACCCCGAAACTAAACGACAAAGCCAACAGTGGCTGTCCCCTGGAGCACCAAGGCCAAAGAAGGCGAGAATGAGCAAGTCAAAGTGAAAACCATGTTGATTTGCTTCTTCGACAGCAAAGGGGTGGTTCACAAAGAGTTCGTACCACCTGGACAAACCGTAAATCAAGTATTCTACCGCAATGTGCTCGAAAAATTACGAAAAAGGGTGCTCAGAGTGCGTCCAGAGATCGCGAAGACTTGGGTTCTGCATCACGACAATGCTCCCTGTCACAGTGCGTTCAGTGTCTCTCAGTTTTTTGCGTCTAAAGGCATCGCAACGTTACCACAACCGCCCTATTCACCGGACATGTCACCCTGCGATTTTTTCCTATTCCCCCATATGAAAAAATTCGTCAAAGGTCGACATTTTGACTCCGTTGAAGATATCCAAGAATCTGTGTCGAGGGTACTCGGAGAGGTCCCACAAGAAGTGTTCCAGAATTGTTACGAAAACTGGAAAACTCGCTGGAATAAGTGTATAGATGCGGGAGGGGACTACTTTAAAGGGGATCGCAACGATGTACCTTAATTTTTAAATATACTCGATTTTTGAATTTTGTCACATTACTTAATTGTCTGACCTCGTATGTATAGTTTATCTTATTTCTTTTTAATAAAACAACAAATCTACGCGTCACATTTGGATGACTCTATATACTCGTATATGGTAACCCAAATGAGACAGAAGGATTCAAACATACATTTACTTTCTTATGATCATTTACTATCCTTTACTATCTTTCTGATTTATTTGGGCCACCCTATATATATATATATATATATATATATATATATATATATATATATGTATGCAAACTGATTGATAGTGTAGTGGTTAGCATCACTGCTTCTCATAAGGGAGAAGTGCGTTTGATCCATGGTCAAAGATATAGGGCTAGTTGAGGTTTCTTTCGCCTGAGTGAAGGCAACCTGTTAAAGGAAATAATCCCTAAATGTAAAATCTTCTCTAATTTGACTGATCAGTGTGGTGAGCATAACTAAGTACTAGTGAATGATGTAACATTTATGTCTTGCTCAACGGTGAAGCTGAATATAAGTTGAAATGATAATAGTGTTTGTATGTGTGTGCACATATATATATATATATATATATATATATGTATAATGAATATATATTTTTTTCTTTAATAATTGTTTAAAGTTTATTTTAAAATACAATTTTTATTGTTAGATATTTTTTTTAATTTTAGGTAATTGCATTTAATTAAAACAGAATGTTGTTTCAAGAATTGCAATGAATCAAGTAGATACTAGTTTAATAAGGAACTATGTATGGAATATGATAAGTGTGATCTTTAATTTTATTTGTCCAATTTATGAATTATATATTTACATATACACTACCGAGACAAAGTCTGCGCACACCCATTCTATCTTTATTAATATCGCCTATAACATAAAAACACTATTGTTGATAACAAAGTAACTATTGTTTATTTTTTTACAAAATCTTAAAAATTAAAAAAACATCAACAAAACACTTTTTAAATATCAATAAAGTAAAGAAAAACAACAAAACAAACGAAATTTTAAAAAATTACGTGAGAAAAAGTCTGCGCACAGCTGTGTTTATTATTTATTATCCTTAGAATTTTTAATTTAAGTATTACAATTGGCTATGTGATTGTTGAAAATGCAATACAGATTGTTATTCTTAATTTTAGTTTTTGTCAAACAGGTAATACAAGTGAATATCATGGCAAATAAAATGTGTAATTTTAAAAAGAAGAAAATAAGTATATCAGAGCGAAAATTTATAAAATTATGGGAAGAAGAAAATAACTACCAAAATATTAAAACAATTTTAGGAAGACAGCATTCATCAATTTATAGTGAAAAATTGATTTTTTGAAATTGCCAAATTATACAAAATATGAATGAGCTTAAATTGTTTTCAAGATCTTAATAAAATTATCCTTTTCAATTTTATCAAAATGTAAACTTTGGATAAATCATGT